>JAZKJV010011801.1:0-421158 GCA_037367405.1 Ottelia alismoides | reverse complement strand
TGTAAACAGTGACAAACAAAATATTTTTTTTATTTTTTAGGTAAACCTGCAAAACAAAACGTTAGATACAAAAGCAAAATTTTTTTATTTTCTTTTTATTATACCTGCAAAACAAATGTTAGAGATTACAAAAAAAAATTTTATTTTTTATTGTATCTTGCAAAAACAAGGATTAGAAAACAAGATACATATATTTTTTTTATTTTATAAACAGAATGAAGTTGGTGAATGGGCGGATCTTATGATACGATGGAATAGATCCGTGGCTCCGGTCACCGTTCGTGATCGGAGGTGGAAGATCGCGTGAGGTAGAACATGAAATGGGGGGTTTGAGAAGATGAGATGAAAAATTCGATGTTGGATCGGAGTAAAGTGATGGAAATTTTGAGATTTTTAATCTAAAAACTAATCACTACAGTTACGCAAAAACTAAACCTACGATTTAACTATGGAAAAATGACGAGAACTAAAAGTGGATCTCATCTCGGGGGTTCGGAAATGCTATGATGGCCTCGACGAGGTCCGACACGCTGTCACCGGACGGCTCGGAGGCTAAGCACCCTTCTACAACAAGACGATGCTCGAAGATCGAGCTCCTCTCCACCAAAGATCGTTCAAGTGTGAATGAGGGAGGAGGAGCCCATTAAAAAGAGAAGAAAAACAAAAGAGGAAAGTATGTACAAAAAAGGAAGGTGATTATGGGTTAATTAAATAAAATAATTAAATAAATAAAATAATTAATTAATTAATTTCGAAATTCGGATTTAAATTAAATATATAAATAAGATAATTTATGCAAATCAATTAACCACCATAATGGTGGCCAAATATGGTGTGGAATAAAATCATATATACGAGGCAAGTTATTAAACCAAATAAATCCAATAAATTAAATAAATTAAATATGAAATTCGTAATTTAATAAAATTAATTAATTAATGTTAGATAACTATTTTTTGGTGGATTTTATAAAAGGAAGTTAATTATATACATATATTATACACATATAATACAATATACATGGGTACAAATAAGGAAATATTTTTATAAAAGAATTTTTTATTTTAATTTTTTATTTATTTTTATTTTTAATGAAAATTATATTTACAATTATATATATTATATATAAAAATAAATGTAAATAAATATGTACATCAAATATATGGGAAAACTACACAAAACACCCTAGAAAACCGACTTTTTAACCGTAACTCCAAAAATAATGAAACCACATCCATTTGAAAGATAATTTAATTTAGAGTATGATGGAAGTGAGTTTGGTTCAATTTGAGCTTGTATGGAGCCGGAATTGGTGTTTCAATTATCACTTTGCGGCTTTTTCTAGTGTAATTATTTGCAATATATACAATATTTTATTTTGCAAATATTTTTATTATTTACAACACAATTTTATTTACAACTTTTATTTACAAAAGTAATTAGTTTGAGGTCAAATTATGTACAAATAAAATAATGTAAGTTTTGTACAAATATACATGAAAAATATTTACAAGATATTTTTGGATTTTCTAACAGAAGACCCTATCTCCCCCTACTTTATTCCTGGTCGATTAGGTCAAGTCTTGACCTTCTCTCGGGGTTAGGGTCAGTCTGCATTTATTGCATAAATACATCCTTTATTTTTCTTTTCTTTTTATTTTCTTCTTTATTCTTTTATTTATGTAAAAAGAGTGTTAAAAATGCAATTTTAACAATTGCATGCAAAATGGTAAAAGTATGAAATTAGTGGGTATTTACAGGTGTTTGACTAAGGAAATGAGGCTAAAATAAAAGAATAAAGGCGATGAATCGTGGATTCATCATGGCTTCTGTATAATAAGCCACCCTATCTCCCCCGACTTTATTCCTTGTCGACTAAGTCATCAAGATGAATGAGTATCGGGGTCTAGGTCCACTTCAGTGTCCTTGACACTTCGCTCTTTTTTCATTTCTTTCCTTTATTCTTTTATTTTAGCAATAAATACGATAAATGTACAGTATTTTATACATATTAATGAATGCTTATTTTGATAAATTAATGGTATATTCATTCATTCATCTAGGGTTTAGTGGCCGAAGTGGAAGAATAAAGGTGATGAAATGGAGATTCATCAATCGCACCATTTAAAAATTCCATCACTAGCACCCAAAACGGTGTCCACCTTTATGTGAGTAACTCCTAGCACTCACCTTGACTTCATGATAGCAAGATTGAGGGATTGAGTTGCGATAATGGAGCTTTGCTTTGTTGTTAACCCTTGCTCGAGGGAGAGCAAGTCCACGGCCATTGCACATCCGTCGAGCTTCCCGACATTGTTGTCTGGATATGAAGTAAAGATTAGGCGTCAAAGGTTCCACCCTCAAGCCAATGTATCTACCCCGGTGATGTGGCAAAAATCCGGGCAACATAGGTATAGTTAGGTTTTCTTCTTGTTTTCTTCATTTTCACTTGCCATGTTTATAATCCTTCAGTTGATGCTCTACATACCTTGACCTTCATCATGCATTGGTAAAGCACATCAAGAGTTCCACCTCTCTTCTCCATGCCACAACCCCCCCCCCACCTCAATCTATTTTCTCCTTCAATCATAAAGGAGAAACCATCGTGGCAACCACCATCTTCATTCGAATTGACCTTCATTTCGTTCACTTCTTGTGTGCACACACGCAAATTTTTCTTTGATTTTGGTCTTCTCACATTTGCAGGTCAAAGGTCTCTCAAAAAATTGAATTTGAAGGGAGCTTCGATCTGGAGCTCTGCCCACATAATGATCCTACGTCCATATCCATCTATAGAGCCCCTTATGGCCTCCCCGACCCATGATGACCTTCGTGGACTCTTCAACAACATTTCCTGAGCATCAGATGAGTTGCATCATTGCGAAGGAGACTCGGAGCTCACGTCGAAGCCCCAGCACACAACTACCACTAGAGATGAAGGGAGGATGAATGAGGGCATATAGTTGTTGTATCACATCTAATTGGGTATGATACAATGTCTAAGATGCGGCGACATTTCTAGATCCACACTAATGAAACCATGATTCTCACTCTTTATTCTTTTATTTTAGATATTTTTTTTGCAAAACTTCTTGTAAATACCTGTAAATTAAATAACTTAGTATTATGCATTCTCTTGTTAATAATGCATAATTAGCACGCATTTTGCGAAAAAATAAAAGAATAAAGAAAAACAAAAAAAGAATGATGTATTAGAATAAATACGTAATGACCCAAATCCCAAGAGAAGGTCAAGACCTGACCTCATCACAAAAGAAAACAAGTAGAGAGAGATAGGGTCTATTTTGTACTATAAATATTATTATACTTGTATATAATATTTATGTATTAATTTTTAACCAAACAAGTTATTTTATTCCTATGTATATAACTTTAATAATATTATAGAATTAAAATAAACGTCAGAAAAAAATAAAAATAAAACCATCAAACCATTGTATAAAATGCACATGCACATATTGCATTCATAATTTATTTTATACGCTTAAATAATTTATAAAAATAAAATAAAAATATTTTATACTCTCAAAATCATGTTGTAAACAAATAAAGTATAAAATAAAATTATTTTTGTAATAATAATAAGATAAAAATAGCTATGCATAATACTTAAGTAAATTATACATGTATACATTATTTTGTTTTCAATAAAAATAATTGCAATTCACGGAAAAATAATTTATAAAATAATAAATATTTTTATTTTATTCATTTTTCATTTTAAAGTCATTGCTATTTTTATTGAATTTCCTTTTATTTTGTAAACCATGGATTTTCTATTGGTCAACGTGAGTTTGTTGGCCCTAGTCAACGTCACCCTCCAGACTGGGTCGGGTCTCATTCGTCTCGCCGAAGCTTCTTCTCTGACTTTTCACAAATGAACTCGGTCGCCTCTTGCCTCGATATCCGGAACTGAGATTACTCGCACATCTGAGATACTCGCGGATCCCTAGAATCACCCAGATCCTCCTAGGGTTGCGCTCCACCTCTCGATCTTTTTAGACCCTCGGCAACACCTATAAATCATCTCTTCCACCTCCACATCTCTTCAGCTTGTACATCGTACCACCATTGACCCTTAGTCCCCTCTACCAAAGTGACGGTCGTTGGAGGAGCAGCTTAGGACTCGTTGGAGGTGTTTGGAGATTCGTAGATCATCGTGTCGCTGGAGAGCCACTCCGAGAAGCCTCTTATCCTGATGCAGCTCAATCGAGGCCATAACCTAGCCGACCACCTTCACTTGAAGCATAGGACAACATCCAATCCTTCGGGTAGTTATCCTTCCTCTCGCATTTCCCATTATGATTCACTTTTGCCATTTTGTGCCACCGTAGTCATCTCAGCTCCGACAAACTGGTCGGAGCCCTGATACCCATTCCCCTCCTTTCAGATGGACGCTACACCTCACCCTCCATCTTCTCACGTAGTCTGATTCCCCCTAAGGCTCGACCATCAGGTTGCGATTAGGCTGGGTCTCCATCCCTCATGTTCGTCGGAGACCCAAAGCATCATCCCATGTCGCTTCTCTTATTTCCCTGTGAAATAAAACCTCGCCAGAGCTTTTCCTTCGAGCGTACTTCCCTTTGCAGGTACTGACGTGCACGTAGAGCACCATCTGGACCCTGAGCTGTTCAACCGGAGCTACTCCAGGAGCACCTCCACTGTCCCGCACATTCCTTCATCACCACTTCCATCAGATTAGTCGATTTGATGTGGAATAGCTCCACGATGCAGTCGGACCTCTCTGATCCCTTATATGAGAGTCAAATCCCTTCTGATGCTTGGATGAAGTTCACCGAGGTCTTATTCTTACAGACCCGTTCCCTGTCATCGGATCACCCTGCCTCTGCCAGATTGCATCCCAGCTGTCCGACAATGCTAATTTTGGAGCCTTTAGATATGACGCACCTGGCGCATCTGACGCACATGTTATAAACAATCCTTGAGCTCTCAGCTCTGCAATAGGGGTCGTTCAGAGTCGTACGCCAGCACCAGCCTCCCGTGTTCCACGTGTCTTTGCCCAGGGTATATTTCCCTGTTGACCTCTCATGTTTAGTCCATTAAATAAATGTTGTAGTTAAGAACTTTTACATTTTGGACCTTATTATTCGTGGTATTTACGTTTCAGTCCTTTTGAGTCTGAGTCATGTGTTTCCCCACGTGCACTTTGGGATATTTGCACTATTTGCCCTAAACTTTCTATCTGTTATGGAATGGATGCCAAGGTTTTGGTACTTGCATTTATACCCTGGTGCATGGATTATTAAGCATGTACGAGAATTAGATGGGATTTTTGCATATTAGACCCTAAGATTTTCCACTGTGTTATTTATTTGATATGTAGACTAAAAATATTTGTGATTTAGTCCCTGTGAACTATGCTTAATTACATGTTGTTTTTGGACTTAATAAATATTAAATTAATTTGAAAAAAATACATAAAAATTAAATTTGTCTCATGTTAGTGTGTAATATTTACTGAAATTTTATTGGATTAATTTATTTGCATTTTCTATTTTTGAAAAATCAAAAACCCTTAAAAAATCTATTGTTTACCATCTAAAAATTCTAAAAAATCAAAAAATGTTTTAAAAATTCCATAAAAATTCTTGTTTGTGTCTTGTATAGTTTTTTAACTCCATTATGAGTTTTATTTGAAAACCCCCATTAGAAAAACCCTAAAAACTACAAAACAACTAAAATCTTATTAAACTCATATAAAATTAAAGAAAAATAAAAAATTTGTGATTTCAGTTTATGTGCTTAGCTTTATATATCTATTTTATCATAAAATTAAGAATTTTTAAGTTGCAATTTGGTCCTGGATGTACATTGTTTTGAGTTTCGAGTACTGTTTGATTTTTATAAAATCACAAAAACATTAGAAAAAATTAGAAAAATTACCAATAACACTTTAATACCTATAAAACCCAAAAATATTTTCTCTCTACTTTTATGAGAATTATTTGATATTTTGAAATATTCAAAAAGAGTGTTGTATATATATTTTATCTTGAGTGCTTGCTTTCCTTTATTCAAAAATTAAAAATTTGCAAATTTAAAAACCACTAAAAATATTTCATCTTTTATGGAAATTTGACTACTTCATATTTGTCTTGTGTTCCTTGTGTTCGACCCTAGTGGCAATACCATGTAAATAAAATAGCAAACTGCTTACATGCTTTGATTGTTTGATTGATCTTTCTCAAGTCGTTTTTATTTTTCTCGATAGAGTCGGTCGATTGATTGGGGTCGCAACGACCATTGATTTATCTTGATACTTAACCCTAGTCAGTAGGTCACTCATTAGAATGGTGTCGTTTCTGGGGAGCATGGCTTAGTAGTCAGTTTTCAGTTTTTCTTTATTTTCTTATCTATTTGATAAAATTATCTCTGACATCTCTTTGTTTCACTTTTTATGCGAGGTACCGCCTGAGGGATGTTTCAGCTTTCTGTTGGAGGAGCTCACATTCGAGGAGAAGCACAAAGAGAGAGAGAGAGTAGTTATAGCATATAGAGAGTTTATTTTCGCAACATTTTATTATTGTAATAATTGTAGTCTTTGGATACGATTTGGTCTTGAACTTCGGGGTCTGATTCACCGAGAGTCGATGCACTCGGGGGACCTCACCACTATTTTTGTGGTTTTGTTTTTATCACCTTTTCTTTCTATTTGATTCACGTGGATTTGGCACTAAGACATAGGATTTTTTATTGTGACATAGCCCCATACCTAATTTCTTATATGTACATATCGATCGTAATTGGTCTTAGCTAAAATAAAATTTAAAAGTTATCTTAATTAGATATTAGACCACGTGCTGTGAGAAGTCACATACAACACTAGCAAGACCAGTTGTGGCGAGCACCGAGTGACTCCCAAGATCGTAGTCCGGTCTTTATTTGATTAGTTAGATGTTGTTCTTCATGATTAATAGAAGTTACTTGTCTAAGGTTGATTTCCTCGTGCATCATATAGATAGTTTATTTTCTATCTTTACTTTTATGTGTCGATCACCCTACCTGTAGAGTGTTGGAGTCAGGTACGCATCTCTATCTCTGCATGTATCATTGTGTTTGATCGTGCATCGGCTTTTCCGACTTCCTTCCCATGTTTTATTAGACTCAAAATAACCAAGAAAATTGGAAAATTCGTTAGGTGTTGTCTGATGAATACCCATTCATCACTCTTTATTCTTCTATTTTAGCTACAAAAACCTTTGCAAATACATGTAAATATGTGCAAATACAAATAATTACCAAAAGCATGCATTGTGTAAAAAGATATAATTAGCATGTTTTTGTGCAAAAATAAAAGAATAAAGAGTAAAAAGAAAAAGAGGGAAATATTTAGAATAAATATTGAGCAACCTAACCCAAGGGAGGGCTCAGCATGGGCCTGACCGCATAAAAGCCAAAGTAGAGGGAGATAGGAGCTCATGTGTACATACTTTTGTAAATAAATAAAATTATATTTTCCTCACCCAAAAATATGCTTGTATACATTTTGTATATATTTAGAAACTATTAAAAACAAAATAAAAATTTAAAAATCAAAATTCCAAAAATGCCCTTTCACCATGTACATAGACCATCATCCTTTATTTATTTAACCCTATAAATAAATAAAATTATTTTCTAAACTTTTTGTAAATATTCTATGTTACATATTGTAAATACATAAAATAACAAGAAACAAAACAAAAATCAAATAAAAATTACAAAATTAAAAATACAAAAATACATTGTATAGATACCATGTATATAAATGTATACAACTATTTATTTCACCCTTGTGTATAAATAATTAAAATAAAATAAAAATACCATTTTGTTCTTTACTTTATGATGTAAATAAATAAAATATAAAATGGGCATAAAAATACATAAAAATAACAAATAAAAAAAATCAAAAATTAAAATCTATATAGTGTACATATACCTATATATATAGCTACCCTATTTTTATTTCCAAAAATTAATTAAAAATCACCAAAAAATAGAAAAAAATAAAAGAAAAATATTTCATGTTTTGAGTTTTTCTTAATTCGGCCTTTTTCTACCTTAAATTAAATAAACAAAAAAATAAAACGTGGCAGCTCCTGATTGGTCCACGGGGGATTGTTGACCCCGGTCAACTCCCCCGCGGACTCTTTCCTTTTGCGTCGACTAGCGCCCGACCCGACTTCGTCGATTTCTCTACACGTCTCCAGCCTGTCGCCCCCGCGAACCCCGCGCCCGGATTCTTCGCCGTTCATCCGACATCCTCGCCAGATCCTTCGCCGTGGGATCCACGCCTTCCATAGCTGCCTCCACTCAACCCTAATCGGCCCTGTCTCCATATATATCCCGACCTCCGCCGCCTCCGCGCCTCATCTTTGGCTCGCCACTTTCATTCCCGTGACCTCCAGAGCAATCGCCGAGGTGACAGCTCGCGTTTGCCCCTGTTGCAGTGAGGAGAGGGTGCCCCGACCATCGATCCGGCAGCTTCGCGCCGCCGTGCTCCGCCGCTTGCAAGAGCTCGAGCCTCAGGCCTTGACGCCCTTCGAGGCTACGACCGGGAGCTAGCTAAGCTCCAGCACAGTCTCTCCGACCACCCAGGTAGATCACTTAGGCCGTAGATTAGCGTAGGTTTCGATTTTTAGCTTACTGGTAGCGTAGCTCCGCCGCCGTCGCCAGCCACCTCCGATCTCCCATCTGCCATTCCGACCCGACCATCATCTTCGCCAGACCTCTCCGCATCTTCTTCACCCATTCACCCAACCCAGATCGCACAGGATCTGGGAATCGAGCTCCTCCGCCGACCACCTTCGCCGGAGCTCTCCATTCCGACGCACCATGCACCTTCACGCCGCCTAACCTGGTCGAGGCAATTTGCCCTCGACCCGTGAGTCTTCTGGTTCGCTTTTCAGGTCAAGACAAGGGTCATCTGAGACCCTTCGCCATCCAGCCAGGAGACCCGGCTCCGCCGCCTTCGCTCGAGCTCCTCGGAGCTCGGTGTGCTCGTCGGAGACCACCAGCAGACGCGGGAGCCTTCCGCGATTCTTCTCCGACCTCCAGAAGGCTCTCCAGAGGACCCTAGCGCACGCACGAGCCCGGCGAATCTCGCCGGCGACCAGTTCTTCCAGGATTCTCCAGAACTGTCAGATCATCCTCCTCGCTCCAGATCCGATCTGAACCATTCATCTGCGGAGCACTGCCACCGTCCGATCATCCCGAGGGCATTTTGGCTATTTTTCATTGAGTAAAAACCCTACTTTTAAAATTAGTTACTGTTTATTTTGTGTTCCTTGATTTTCTAGCCAATTTTGGCTATTTTTCATTGAGTAAAAACCCTAAAAACTTAAAAACACCTCAAAACTCCTAAAAATCATAATGAATAATTTAAAAACTCAAAAATAATAATTTTGGTGCTCAAATTTTCCTTGTTTTCTCTAGTATACAGGAAAATTACCTCCAGGTCCCTTTGAGATCCTTAGATATTTTATCTTTGGGTTTTGGGCCTGGCTGGACAGTACCCCTTTCTTTTCACACTGTTTGATTTTTAGGAAATAAAATAAACATCAGAAAAATCTCAAAAATTCACCAAAAACATAAAAAAAATACAAAACACATAAAAACATTTTTGTCTGAATTTTTGCTTGCTTTTTAATGCATTAAATAAATTGTTCAAGTTAATTGTTTGTGTGCTTTTCCTGTTTTCTTTATATTCCAAAAATCCTAAAAAAATATAAAAACCCTTAAAAACACTAAAAAATACTCTCTCGGATTTCTGACTACATCGTAGGCCGCAAGGCCAATCTGTGCTCCTTGTGTTCGACCCTGGGTGCTATACCAGGTTAATCTCATAGCAGGACCGCTCTCTTTTGTGCTCGATTAGTTTTACATGTTCTGAGTGGTTGATTTTTCTTGATATACTTAGCCCGAGTGATTGAGGTCACGACGACCATTTCTTTACCTTTACCTTAGTCGTTCGGGCGGTTATCATTGTCTTATTCAGAAAAATACATAAAAAGTAAAAACAAAATAAATTGGGACTGCTAATGCAAGTTGGACCCTAAAATACAATTCACCTAAAAAACAATTGTTTTAGAGAGAGTCACCCCCTCATTGGTTGATTTATCTGTAGTGAGAGCGTGACCCGCACACTAGGTAGAGCCACACCTGAACTCCTTTCAGACTACTAATCTTGTGGTTGATTGTTCTCTAGTGAGGACTTCACTGGGTAGTCGTTAATCGGTCCAGGATTTCATTAGCAGAGTGGATAGATCGGGTAGTCGGTAAATAGTCTGCAATCCATACTTGCTGAAAAAACTAATTGTGAGATTAGGCCAGTTTCCTGGGAGCATCGGGCTCCCAACAGCTCGCTTGATCGCTCTGATAGATTGATTGTTTACCTAAAAGAATTGATAAGATTAACGACCAATCACTTACGGTCATCAGCTCGAGTGTTGAATAGATGAATTTGGGGTTTTATTTCTCATCGTGTTTCCATTCTAGATCTCATCTTCATAAATCCCCATATCACGATGATGGGAATGAAGTCCCTTAAGCTATCTTTGACAGCACAATTTGGAGCACTCCTCCCATTCATTTAGGGCAGCTTCAGAGAGCTCAAACCCACTCTCTAAACCAGAGTTCGCTACCACCATATTCCCTCTCGACCACCGTTCTACCAGTCCTAAGGTGCTAGAGTAGACGCCATCATTGTTATATGTTCATTTGATGGCAACTGAGTTGGGGTCTTTTGCCTTTTCAATGTCCCAAGAGATGTCCAATAGTGAGGTACACATCGATGAGTATCCACAGGGATCAGTGTTTGTACTTGACCATGCTTCCATCAACTTAGCCTCCCTGGAGACCATACAGCGACAAATCTGAGACTAGGGAGCATTTATGACCGAGGTGTGAAGAGAGCTGACTCAGGTGTGAGCCGACAGAGCAGAACCGCAGAGACCAGTCGGTGGAGAGATACCAGTAGCTGGAGGAGAAGACGGATGACCCGAGGATCAGCAAGAGCCATCTAGGACAACACACACTATGAGGCAGTTGCACAACCATGGTGTAACTCTCACACACAGTTGGATCCAACTATCGGAGATTCTTGGCGACTTCGAGCTTCGACCCTGACCATCCAGCTTTTACCCTAGTTCCGCGGGCCAGCCACTGAGGAGACGCACCTCCATATGTATTAATTCGAGATGATTTGTAGTACTATCCATGATAGATTCGTGTATGAGGACAGTATCAAGATGATTGCCTTTCCATTCTCCTTAGTTGACAGAGCAGCCTACTAACTGAAGCATTTGGGGAGGTATATCACCACCTGGGAGCAGCTCCGGACCAAGTACTTGAATAAGTACTATCCACTCAATTGGACCAATGCAGCACAATCCATGATCAACAACTTCACCATGATCTCGAATGAGCATTTTCACGAGGCCTGGTATCGATTCAGAGAGCTCATCGGCTGGTGTCCACATCATGAGATATCCAATCCCAACCTATTTCAGAGCTTCTTTTGTGGGTTGACACTGGAGCTGCAAGATCTAGTTAACGCCTCATGTGGAGTGTCCTATTTTGCCAAGGATGAGGATCAAATATGGGTCATTTATGAGGAGATGGTAGAGAACTACATGGTGACGTCCCAGACTAGGGTCTACACTCAGGGGAAGCCCCTCCCACAGGCGATTTCGTATAAGCAGGTTTCACGGGTTGATGTCGGTCCTTCTACTTTGTGAACAATAGCACAGGACGAGTCCTCGCCATTTACTTGGGCATCATCAACGAGAAGCTGGACCGCATCGAGATCATTGATAAGAAGCAATGCTAGGGCTTGAACAAGTTCGATCAATTAGCACAAACACTGAGTAACCTCAAGACTCAGATCATGTCTCTCCAGGAGGCACAGACGGCTCCCTAACCCCATCTCAGGTCACGGGTTGATCTAGGGAGTAGCTCCACCTAGCCTTCTGTCACATACCACCATGTTCACCACATCCAAGCACAGTAGATCCAGCTGCCCCAGCACTACCAGCAACCACCACCATATGTGGACACTTAGATAGTGGTATACCAGTCGGATCAACCCCTGGTAGCCCTTCCCCCTCCATACTACGAGCAAGATCCGTTGATGGAAGTCAACGGGATTTGGTACGACCGGTACCATCAATAGTCTGGGATCCATCATGATCACTTGGGTTTCTGATGGTCCACTAGAGGCACCTCTTCCCAACAGTAGCCTCCAGCTCAGGAAGGGAAGGCCAACTAGTAGCATCAACAGCATCCCTATCACTCCCAACAGTATCACTAGTAGGGTTGTCGTCCCTCATACCAGGGACATCAGTGGAGGCTGTCACAACAGCCTCATTCTCAATATTCCCAGACTCCCCCTCGTTACCAGCAGCAGTCTCAGCCTCATTTCCAGCGAGGAAACTCGTTCGATTCTCATGGACCTATTTATGAGAACCCAGTCCTTGAAGACCTTGCCTGCCTACTTTAAGACTAGCAAGCATCTTTCCAGCAAGAGATGGATGAGTTCCAACAGGAGATGAGGGAGATTATCAAGGGTGAGTCCACCATACCTGCTCAGATCTAACCAAATCTAAATAATCTCAAGAGGAAATCTGAGCAGGTACAATTCACAGAGACTACCACTCCTAGTGATACTTTGGGTGATATATCTTCCTATGTGTTTGATGTTGATTTTTGACACTTAAGAGCGGTAGGATGCCAACGGTGGCGGCTCGTCTGAGTGACGACCTCATGCAGTTTATGAAGCACCAAATGAGGAGGATAGCGGTACTAATGCTACTCATGATGATAATGCTGGTGTTAAAACCACCAAAGATGTAGATCCATCCGATAGTAATGAGGCTGTTGTGATTCCAGATACAGACGGTGGTGCTGATGCCGCCAGTATTCCAGTTGCTGAGCCAGAGTGCGATGTTAATGGTGCAAGATCAGATGCAGTCGATGGTACTGATGCCACCATTTCTCCTTCAGTTGTGTTACCCCACCTTGTATCTCAGGACAAAAAATACAAAAAATGGAAAAATGGAAAAGAACAAAAATATAAATAAAGGAAAGGTTTATGTATCCCTTATGAGTCCAATTATGTTGCATGATGATCTTGGTATGGATTCTACTCTATTGCATGCTCAGGTACCTATTCCCACTTCTCATCTCTCAAGAGAGGGTCCCTCGATCCCTTCCCTCAAGCACTCTGCTTAGGATTGGGGACCAAAAAAGAAAATCCAAAAAAGAGTCACCAATTAGAGTTCAGCTAGCAGATAATTGATAGATTTCAAATACAACTGACTCTACAAGAGGCACTAGATCACATCCCTATCTTCCAGAAGAATTTTAGAGAAAAGACCACCATCCACAGGAAGAGGAGGAACCATAATGCAAAGATTCATGTGCTTACTCATGCCACTTGCTTCGCCATTCAAAACCTATTGTTAGCCAAGAGACTAGATGCAGGTGATCCTTATGTCAAATGCCACATCCACGAGCAGCAGTTCGATCGTAAGCATCTCTTCAATTAACCTTCTTCCTGATGCCTTACTCGATCGATTTGAGTTTGGCCCTCTTCAACAGAGTGGGCTAGTCCTTCAGTTTGCTGATATATCTGTCAAGAGTCCAAAGAGGTTATCAAAGGATGTGGTCATCATAATTCAAGGCCTGAACGTCCCCGTGAACTTTGTTATACTAGACATGGAGGTCCCTGAGTTTGTGACGAATACCCCCATCATACTAGGATGCCCATTCTTGGCCACAGCCAAGGCGGTGTCTGATCATGATAGCAGAAAGGTATACTTTTTCGTTGAGGGTGAAACTATACAAATAGAGATGATCGAGGAAATCAGAGCGAGAGCTTCATCCTTCTCAGAGTAGTCCAGTTATTCTGAGTAGATAACGGATGCAGAGCGATACATCCACCAGGAGTGTAACTTTCTGATCACAGATGATGAAGCCGTATGGTTAGATGCAGCAGTATGAGCCCTTGTCACGCCTTCTGATATTTCATATTTGCATATTTTGGCAGACGAGTGTTCAGAGAGCACACTCTAGGCATCAGATACATTTGAGGTTGATGATCATGGTCAGGATAACAAAGCAGAGTATATTTCATGTTCTTCTGATTCAAATCCCTCGGATTCAGGCATTGATTTGGAGATTTTGATGATTATTTGCCATGTCTGATTCGTTCAGAGCTGACAGCCAGGGCAGAGAGTGAGCCAGTGCAGATGACAAATAAACCAGAAGGGTCGTCTTCGTCAGATTCACTGATGCAGTGAGAGTTCTCCCATGCAGATCTGGTAGCCTCCACTTAGGCATTTCAAAAGCTAGATTTGCCAACTCCCACTTATTTAGAACTGAAGACTTTACCGCAGTCAATGAAGTACATATTCCTTGTGAGTGATCCAGATATGTTCCCAGTCATTATCTTAGCAAATTTGACTGAAGATAAAGAATCTCGTTTGATGGAGGTTCTTGAAAAAAACTGCAAGACAATTGGATGGAGTGTAAATAATCTCCAGGGGATAAGTCCGACCCTTTGCTCCCACCACATCTATCTCGAAGAGGATGCCAAGCCATCGTATGAGTTCCAGCAATGGCTGAACCCGAATCTCCGAGACGTGGTTATGAAGGGGATATCGAAGTGGTGGAGCATCGATTTTATCTACACCATCTCCAACTCAAAGTGGTTAGTCCATTACATGTGGTGCCCAAGAAGACGAGTATCACTATAGTTATGAACGAGTTTGGAGAGGAGATAACTACCCAGATACCCACTTCTTGGAGGGTTTGTGTGGACTACATATGATTGAATCATGCCACCAAGAAGGATCATTTCTCGCTACCATTTATTGATCATATTATCAAGATGCTAGCTAGGAAGATTCATTACTATTTCCTTGACAGGTACTCCATATACAATCAGGTGGCCATAGCGCCCGAAGACCAGGACAAAATGACATTCACCTATTCATTTAAGGCATATGCCTTTAGACGGATGCCCTTTGGTTTTATGTAATGACCTGACTACATTCCAAAGGTTTGGTGCATGCTTTCCATTTTCTTAAACATGGTGGGTGACTGTTTAGAGGTCTTCATGGATTATTTTTCAGTCTACGGTGATAGGTTCGATGCTTGTCATGACTGCCTAGATTGTGTACTTCAACGATGCATAGAGGTCCATCTTGTATTATCTTACGAGAAGATCCACTTCATGGTGACTCAAGGGAGATGCTTGGTCATATCATCTCCAACAAGGGCTAGGAGGTCGATTCAGCCAAGGTGGATATCATTAGGAAACTCAATCCACTCTTCAATTTACAACAGTTGCGATCTTTTCTGGGGCATGTCGGTTTCTACAGATGATTCATTCAGGATTCACTCGTATTGCCCGATCGCTTATTGATCTGCTGATGAAAGATATCGAGTTCATTGTAGATGATAAGTGTCTAGCGTCATTTGAGACTCTTTAGGGATTAATTGTCGAGGCTTTTGTCCTTCAGCCACTCCATTGGTCTCTCACATTCGAGATCATGATGAATGCTTCTAATTTTTCCATAGGAGCTATGCTAGGACAGAGGAGGGATGGATTGCCTTTTGTCATTCAATATGTATGCTGAACTTTTGATGCCGCTCAATGGAATTATACTGTTACAGAGAAGGAGATGCTAGCAGTAGTATTTGCTTGGATAAGTTCAGATCATATATTCTTGGATCTTTAGTGACGATATTTACAGATCACACTGCCTTCCATACCTCATGTTAAGAAGGGTGCGAAAGCCAGATTAACCAGATAGATCCTTCTACTCAAGGAGTTTGATATTGAGATTAAGGATAAGCCTAGAGTCAAGAATGTGGTGGTGGATCACCTCCCAATTAGAGAACCTTAAGGATTCAGATCAGATTTCACCTATCACAAAGACCTTCCCAGACGAGGCGATCCTTGCTATCACCTCTCTCCTATGGTATGCCAACATTATAAATTGTCTTGTTGCCAAGAAAGTTCCACAAGATTGGCCTCAGTAATGACTTGAGACCTTCCTTGCGAAGGCCAAGTCATACCATTGGGAGGATCCCTCCCTTTATCATGAAGGGGGGATAGTGTTCGGCATTGGAGTATCCCTCAAGAGGAACACGACTGCGTCTTCACATACTGCCACAAGCTTGAGGCAGGAGGACATCATTACGGAAGGTGGACAACACAAAAGTGCTCCAATTCAACCTATGGTGGCCTATACTCTTCAAGGATTCTGATGAATTCATGAAGAGGTGTACTGACTTTCAGAATATGGGCACCTATGGACAACGTGATATGATGTCGATGCAACCCATTCACTTCTGTGAGGTTTTTGATGCATTCTGCATATGGTTTTAACATCTGTGGTTCGGATGGGGATGTCCTCAACCCAACGACTCACATAATCCACAACAAGCAGAATGTACTCGAATACCTAGCTCTATTGCAAAAGGACATTTGCCCGGACTGAAATGATTAGACACAGCTTTTGGACTCCATCTTGTCATCTGCCCGGACCGAAAGGATTAGTCACAGCTTCAACAACACATGCATGACTCTCAGAGATAATGGTTTGACTTGGACACGTACCTTACACATAGCTCAACATGGATGAGGTGATGAGACGGCATAATTCTTTAGCTCGGTGTAGCACACGAGGGTAGTACTTCTAGGCGGAACCTCTCATCTTCCTCTAGGGAGGGATGTGCGCCTCAACCTGGTCTAGTGGCATTAAGGTCTAAAGACAAGAGTGGTGGGTTACAATAATGCTTCAAAAGATGGATAGTCTAATGGCTTAAGAAGAAAAACTCTTATGTATATGTTGCACCATGTAGATATGTTGTACATATGCACATCAAAAAATATGCAAAATTAATAAAAACTCCAAAAAGTTGATAGGCCCGATTGAAAATAAAATGCCTACTAGAGTGTATATAGTCAATAAAACAAAGCTTATGTATTACACCTTCTCATCTCATGAAGCTTGTTGTGGGAGACTTAGCTACACTGGTTAAGCTCCCAGGGATACGTGGCTACACTGGTCACGATCCATTCTCTTCTTTCCCCTCTTCTTGAGCTGGTTTAACCTCAACTTAGAAGGGAATACCCGCTTCTCAAGGAAAGAACTGCCAGATTAGGGAATTGGAGTTACCTTGTTGAGGGAGGTTGTTTCTTTGTCATTTCTGAGCTGGGGAGCTACATATCACTTAAACCATACAAGGAAAGATACATATTCATTAGAGTTTATGTATGTAGACTTGTTCTGACCTGGTTTATTGAGGAGTCTTCACCGTAGAATTGTGGAACTTATAGGTTGTTGATTTTGGAACCTATTTCCCAATAAGGATCCGAGAAACTAATAATCCAAAGGTCTGACTGGGCTCCATACTCTAATTTAATGAATATGAGTTTAATAATCAACCTAGATTCTTTTTCTTTTCATTTCTTGTTATTTCCACTTATTTTTCAAATAAGTATTTGATAAGGGACTAGTAAAGGTAATGTATAGGGGGTGATGAATCCATGATTCTCACTCTTTATTCTTTTATTTTGCCTCTTTTTTTGGCAAAAGTTCTTGTAAATACTTGTAAATTCGATAACTTAGTATTTTGCATGCTCTTATTAATAATGCATAATTAGCATGTATTTTACAAAAATAAAAGAATATAGGAAAAATAAAAAGAATGATGTATTCATAATAAATACAGAGCGGCCCAAATCTAAGGAGAAGGTCAAGATCTGACTTGATTGTAAAAGAAAACAAGTAGAGAGAGATAGGGTCTATTATATACTATACATATCACCTATACTTATATATATATATATATTTATGGATTAATTTATGACCAAATAAATTATTTTATTCCTATGTATATAGCTTTAATAATATTATAAAAATAAAATAGAAATCAGAAAAAAAATAAAAAATAAAATCATCAACCATTCTATAAAATACACATGTACATAATGCATTCACTATTTATTTTATACTCTTAAATAATATATAAAAATAAAACAAAAATTATTTATTATTCTCAAAATCATGTTGTCAATAAATAAAGTATAAAATAATATTATTTTTGTAAGAATAATAAAATAAAATACTCGTGCGTAATACATAGGTAAATTATACATGTATACAATACTATAGATATTGTATATACATTATTTTTTTCATAGAAATAATTAAAATTCACAGAAAAATTTAAAAATAATAAATATTTTTTATTTTATACGTTTTTCATTTTAAATTCATTTTCTATTTTTTATTGAGTCTCATTTTATTTTGTAAATTCTGAATTTTTTATTTGCCCATGTGGCTTTTTTTACCCCGGTCAACATCACTGATGAATACCCATTCATCACTCTTTATTCTATTATTTTAGCTACAAAAACCTTTGCAAATACATGTAGATATGTGTAAATATAAATAATTACCAAAAGCATGCATTGTGTAAAAACCTATAATTAGCATGTTTTTGTGCAAAAAATAAAAAGAATAAAGAGCAAAAAGAAAAAGAGGGAAATATTTAGAATAAATATTGAGCAACCTAACCCAAGGGAGGGCTCAGCATGGGCCTGACCGCATAAAAGCCAAAGTAGAGGGAGATAGGAGCTCATGTGTGTATACTTCTATAAATAAATAAAACTATATATTTTCCTCACCCAAAAATATGTTGTAAATATTTGTACATATTGTGTGTATATATTTTATTAAAAATAAAATAAAAAGATTAAAATTCAAAAATTCAAAAAGACCCTTCCTTCACCATGTGTATAGACCATCATCTTATATTTATTTAACCCTATAAATAAATGAAATTATTTTCTAAACTTTTTGTAAATATTCTATGTTATATTTTGTAAATAAAATAAATAAAAAGAAACAAAACAAAAATCAAATAAAAATTACAAAATTAAAATACAAAAATACATTGTATAAATACCATGTATATAAATGTATATATCTATTTATTTCACCCTTGTATATAAGTAATAAAAATAAAATAAAAATATTCTTTTATTCCATATTTCATGTTGTAAATAAATAAAATACAAAATGAGCATAAAAACACATAAAAATAACAAATAAAAAATCAAAAATAAAAATCCATATAGTGTACATATACCTATATATAGAGCTAACCTATTTTTATTTCCAAAAATTAATTAAAAATCACCAAAAAATAGAAAAAAATAAAAGAAAAATATTTCATGTTTTGAGTTTTCCTTAATTCGGCCTATTTCTACCCTAAAATAAATAAATAAAAATCGCACACACGTGGCCGCCTCTGATTGGTCCACGGGGGACTGTTGACCCCGGTCAACTCCCCCGCGACCTCCTTCCTTTTCTGGAAGAAGCGCGCCACCCCATCTTCTCCGATTTTCCCACGCGCATCCAGGCTGTCTTCCACGCATATCTCGAGCCCGGATTCTTCGCCGTTCATCCCTCTCCCTCGCCGGATCCTTCGCCATCAAATCAAAGCTTTCCATCGCCGTCTCCACTCAACCCTAGTCGACGCTGTCACTCTATATATTCCCACCTCCGCCGCCTCCGCGCCGCATCTTTGGACCCTCTCCTTCTTCCCAGTGACCTCCATCGGCTCCGCAAGAGTGACAGCGAGCGTCAGCCCTTGTTGCAGTGAGGTGAGGAGGCGTATCCTTTGATCCGGCGAGTCTCGCCGTCCTTGCTCCGCCGCCGGCGTTGAGCATCGAGCTTCAGGCCTTGACGCCCTTCGAAGCTACGACCCGGAGATAGCCACGCTCCAGCACAGTCTCCAGCATCCATCAGGTAGCCTTAATTCCTTCTAATTTCTTCCAATTTCCGATTACGCCCAAATCATAGCTCCGACGTACATCTCCGATTCCGATCACTTCGCGTATCATCTCGACCATCCGACCCTACCTTCACCTTCGCCATCTCCCCGCGCACCTTCTTCACCCATTCGCACAACCCAGATCGCACAGGATCTGGGAGTCGAGCTCCACCGCCGTCGCCTCGCCGGAGCTCTTCCGCCCCACCGCACCGATCATCTTCACGCCACCTAACCGGGTCGAGGCACTTTGCCCTCGACCCGCGAAGCTTCTTGACCACTTTGCAGGTCCAAAGGGGGTGTCTGAGCCTCCTTCACAGTTCAGCCAGGAGCTTCGAGCCACTAGGCCTCGCCGGAGCCCCTCCAGGGCTCGGTTGGGCCCTTGGCCACCCGCAGCAGCTGCGCAACTTCACGCCGGACCTTCTCCGACCTTCAGGCGCAGCTGAGGAGGACCGGAGTTCACGCAGGACGTCGGCGAAGTTCGTCGGCGTCGAGTTCTTCCTCCACCCTCCAGAGCCGTCCGATGAAGACCTCACTCCAGTTCTCATCCTAGCCGTCGATCTGTAGAGGAGCAGCAGCCGTTGATCCATCTGAGGATCTCATCTGGACCGTCGCAACCGAGGAGAGATGCGCAGGAGCCCAGCACCGTCAGATCAGCCACGTGGATCTCTCTCCGCCGTCGATCGAGCCCAAGAGCCGAAGGAGTAAAGGCGCGTTTGTTCTCCACCGTCAGATCTGCCACGCGTCAGAATCGGGCCGTCGCTATTAATAAAGGGGTAAATATCGTAGGACCCCATCGTAGTTTGTTGTTTTCGTTTAAGTCCTGTAATTTTTAATTCAGTTGTTTATTTTCTGGGATATTTGCATAGAGACCCTCGCGCTTAATTTTATTTGCATTTATACCCCTGCCAGTAGAGACCCACGTGCTTTGGCACGTGTTTTGTTGGGTTATTTGCATACGAAGCCCTATAGTTCTGGATGTTACTCATTGAATGAAAAGTTTTGTTTATTTGCATATATACCCCTGTGAGCATTGATTTTGCACATGTGCGAATTATTTTGGGTAAATTGCATATAAGCCCCTGGACTTTTGATACGAGTTATCAATAGGTCCCTGGAACTTATTTTCATTACATTTAGGTCCTTGAGTGCCCCAGGCACGTGCTTGGCACGTGACTTCTTGGGTAATTTGCACCAGGACCCCAGAACTTTTGGGTATTTGCACATAGGTCCCTGTGCACAGTGCCCCACCTTTATTTTTGAATAAAATATCAAACGACCTCCAAATCCAATGAGATTTTGACACATGGCTCCTGCCATGGTGTAGGAATTTCTATGATTTTTGGGGACATTTTTGATTTCATTTATTATTTTTAAAAATTCAAAAACCTCTATTGTTGCCACTGTTTGACTTTAAAAATACCAAAAAAATATAAAATCACCTTTAAAAATTCTAAAAAAATTAGGATTTGTTGTTTGCTGGTTGTTTGATTTTCTAGCCAATTTTGGCTATTTTTCATCTCTTAAAAACCTTAAAAATTGAAAAACCCCTAAAAACTCATAAAAATTGTAATAAATAAATTAAAAATCCAAAAACAATAATTAGGGTGCCTAAATTTTCCTTATTCTTCATAGATTACAGGAAAATTACCTCCAAGGTTGATTGAAACTCTTAAATATTTTATTTTTGAGTTTTTAACCTTGCTGGACAGTACCTTGGTGTTTCTGCCTTGTTTGATTTTTAATAAATAATTTACTCATTAGAAAAATCCCAAAAATTCACCAAAAACAGTAAAAAACATTTAAAACATAAAAACAAATTTTCTTGAATTTTTGCATCATTTTTGGTGTGTGTAATAAATTGTTGAAGTTCCCTTGTATTTACATTCTTTAATTTTCTCATCATTTAAAAAAAAATCTAAAAAAATTTATAAAAACAAATAAAATCCACAAAAATATGTTCTCTGTGTTTTAGTTCAAATTTGACTACATCGTAGGCCGCAAGGCCAATCTGTGCTCCTTGTGTTCGACCCTGGGAGCTATACCAGGTTAATCCTATAGCTAGATCGCTCTTTCTTGTGCTTGCTTGTTTTTATCTGATTTGAGTGATTGATTTTTCTTGATTGACTCAGCCCGAGTGATTGAGGTCGCAACGACCTAATTTTCTGTACCTTTACCTCTGTCGCTTGGACGGTCGTCAGAATGGCGCCGTTGCCGGGGAGCACGGCTTTGTAGTCAGTTTTCATTCTTCTATTTTTGTCTCTCTATATTATAATTGTTTTCTGACATTCTCTCTTGGATTTTTGTGCGAGGTACTGCTTGGACTGCTTGAAGTTACTATTTAGAGGACCCGCGCAGGAGGAAGAGAGAGAGGAGAAGAGATTTTCTATTTAGAGAGAGAGAGAGAACAATCTTTTGTAATAATTTAGGACTCAAACTTTGACACTTGTGGACATTTGTAACTTAGCGGGTCTGTTTCGCCGAGCACCGGTGTGCTCGGGGGACCCATTCGGATTTTCACGGCTTTTATCGTGGTTTTGATAGCTAGCTGCCTTTTCCGGTGTTTACGCGGTTTTTCTCGAGCCCCTAGATTTAGGAATTTCTGTTGATTGTGACGTAGATATCTAAGGCCCAACACTTAATAGAATATCTGTTCCTATAGAACGTAATTGGACCTTGATAAAATTCACTGAAAAAGTTAGTTTAATTGGATTTGAGACCACGTGCCGTGAGGAGTCACATACAGCGTTGGCAGGACCCGTTGTGGCGGGCACCGAGTGACTCCCAAGATCGGACTCCGGACTCGATTCGGTTAGCTAACTATTGTTCTTCACGATCAATAGAAGTTGCTCATCTAGGACTCGGTTTTTCCTTGTTGCATCATTTAGGTAGTTTTATTCTGTCTTTAAATTCTGCGCGGATCACTTGCATGTAGAGTGCTGGAGACAAGGTACGCATTTCTTTCTCTGCATGCATCATTGATTTTCTCGCGCATCGGCTTTTTCGTCTTCTCCCCCTGTGTTTGGCTTAATCATCAGGAGAATCGGAAAAATCGTTAGGCCGCTTGTATTTATTTTTGAAAAAAAAAAATTAAAAAGAAAAACAATAAAAATTGGGACTGGATAACACTATTGACCCTAAAAGACACTCACATTAAAAATTTGTCTTGGGGAGAGCAACCCCCTCATTGTTTGGTTTGATTGTGCGAGAGAGTGACCCGAACACTAGGTGAAGCCCTCCGGTGCTCATCTCGACTGATTACCGACTCTTCTGTGCGGGACAGTCGGTTGAGAGAGTATCGGGTATCCCAGCAGGTCACGTAATCGCTCTGATATCTTGTATGTTCACCAAATAAAATTGACAAGATAAATTGACCGATCTTTCACGGTCTTCACATTGTGTTGAGTTGGTGAACAAGGGGTTTGCTTTGCGATCATATTTTCTCCAGATCCCATCCGCCTTACTCGCCAGATCAAGATGATGGGTAGACGATCTCTTAGGCAGCCTCTGGCTGCACCGCTTTCAGGCGCGGCTACTCCATCATCTAGGTTGGCCCGAGAGAGTCGAGACCAGCTCTCCGGGCCCGAGTTCGATTCCACCCTGTTCCCCCTCGACCCCCTTTCTTTTCCTACTGAGAGACATGAGCCCGAGGAAAGACTAATTGATTTAACAGAACCTGAGTTGGGCTCATCTGATTTTGCAGACGTCACTATGGCCGGAGCCGGCAGTTCAGATGATCGCCAGCCCGAACATTTTGTTTTAGACCAGGGAGCGATCAACTCCACCCTGATCGCATCATTAGAGACGGTTCAGCAGCAGTTACGCGATCAGGGGGCTTTTATGATTGAGATGAGAAGGGAGATGGAGCGACTCCGAAGAGAGCGAGACGAGCCGAGCGAGCCAGAGGACATTCCTGACGTTGATGCAGAGGCAGCAGCCGCAGCAGCAGCTGCCGCAGCGGCAGCCGCCGCCGGAGGAGGACCACCGAGAACGATGCGGGAGCTACACAACCCTGGATCTACACTGATGCATCATTGGGTGGTGGTACCTGCTATCGTGGGGATTTCAAGTTCCCTCCGAACACCCTGCAGATGCTTCCTCACTTTCACGGGCTTGCCACTGAGGAACCCCATCTCCATCTCCCAGGAGTTCTTGATGATCTGCAGCACTGTCCACGACCGTCATGTGGACCAAGATACGATTCGGATGATGGCCTTCCCTTTTTCACTGGCAGATAGAGCAGCCGCCTGGCTGAAACATCTAGGGAAGTTTGTTTACACCTGGGATCAGCTCCGCACCGAGTACTTGAACAAGTACTATCCACTCGGGCGGACGAATGCAGCGAGGGCCCTGATCAACAACTTCTCCATGCTCCCTAATGAGCAATTTCACGAAGCATGGGAGAGGTTCAGAGAGCTTCTGGATAGATGCCCACATCACGACATCTCGAAGCCGAACCTAGTTCAGAGCTTCTTTAGTGGGATGACACCAGAGCTTCAGGGTCTGGTGAATGCTTCTTGCGGCGGGTCCTACTTTGCCAAGGACCACAACCAAGTCTGGGCCATTTACGAGGAGATGGCAGAAAATTACATGGTGATGTCCCAGACTCGGTTGTACACTCAGAGATCTCAGCAGCCGCAGGGACCCGTGCAGTATCAGCGGATAGCACGGGTTGATGCAGGTCCATCCAGTTCGTCCACAGTTGCGGCCGCACAGGCAGAGTCGGCCACTGCGGACATGGGGATTATCAGCGAGAAGTTGGACCGCATGGAAATAATAGAGAAGAAGCAGTGCCAGGGCATAACTCAGATGGAGCAAATGGCACAAACTCTGAGCGACATGAAGACCCAGCTCTTGTGTCTTCAGGAGGCACAGACGGCTCCTCAGCCCCGTCTTCTGTCGCGAGGCGATTCCGGCGGCAGCCGCAGCTCGTCCCAGCGCTCCAGCTCCTTGCAGCAGCCTAGACAAGTTCATCTTGTACAGGCGGAGCCGTACCAGCAGCAGCAGCCCTCTTACCAGTCACCACCATCTCCAGACTTACAGATGGTGGTATATCAGCCGGACCAGCCTCTGGCAGCACTGCCACCAGACCCCTTTGATGCTGAGCCGTTGATGGATGTCAACGGGATTTGGTATGACCGTCCTCAACCTGGAATCCGACGAGACCATCCCGGATTCAGGTGGGGGAATGGGGGTAACCAGTCCCAACAGCAGCCAGCCGGTCAGGGAGGGCAGTACTCCCAGCAGAGAGATCACCAGCAGCCCACTGCATATCAGCCACATCAGCCATCATCCTTCGTACCTCGTCCCTACCAGCAGCAGGGACAGAATTGGAGACGTGAGCAGCAGGCTCACCAGCAGCAGCATCCTTCCTCTTACCCCTCTCAGCCCCAGCAGCACCAGGTCCAGCAGCCTCATTACCAGAGAGGCAACCCGTCGGGCTCCCATGAGAGCCCCGCCATGGATGATCTAGCCCGCCTCTTCACAGAGCAGCAGGCTACATTTAGACGGGAGATGGACGAGTTCCGCCAGGAGATGCGGGACCTGATGAGAGGGAAGGCCGCCATCCCTGCACAGATCGAGCCTAATCCGAATAATTTGAAGAGGAAATCTGAGCAGGTAGTTCACACTGAGCCTACCACTTCTAGTGACTCATTTGATGTTATCTCGTCGGATTTATTTGATGCTGATTTTGTCACACTTAGGAGCGGTAGAAGACCAGCAGGAGGCGCCTCATCTGAGCGACAACACGAGGATCCGTCTAGAGCGCCAGATGAGGAAGAGGAGAGCGGTACTGAAGCCGCACATCATGATGACGGTGGTACTGATGCCACCCGAGATGCTGATCACACCGGCGGTACTGAGGCCGCCATTTCACCACATCGAGGAGGTGGTACTGACGCCACCAGCAGAGCCGAGCCAGCCCGCGGTACTGAGGCCGCAAGACGTCTAGTTGTAGAGCCAGCTAGAGGTGGTACTGAGGCCACCAACATTTATTCTGATAGAAATGTTGTCTTTCCTCGCATGAATGTTTCTCAGAACTCTGATTTGAATAAAGGAAAAGGTTTAGTTTCTTCTGATCCCACTGTGGTGAATGATGTTTGTGAGGATCCGATCATCGAACCGTCTAGGCCTATTCCTAGTCCTTCGTCTGAGAAGGACCCTGTGATCCCCTTTCCTAGAGCCCTTGAGTTGGGGAAGGGGAAGAAAAAAGAAAAAGATCCAAAAAAGAGAGAGAAGGAGGAGTTCAGCCAGAGCATGATAGACCGATTTCACATCCAGCTGACCCTCAATGAGGCTTTGCAGCACATTCCTCTTCTTCAGCGGTCCTTGAGAGACAGGACCACAGTCAGGAGGAAGAAGAGGAACAAGACCGCAGAAATTCATGTGCTAACAAAAGCCACGTGCTTCGCGATCCAGAACCATCTGCCGACTAAGAGGCCAGATTTAGGTGCCCCGTATGTCAGATGTCAGATTAGTGAGCAGAGGTTCGACCGCACTCTATTAGATAGCGGATCGTCGATCAACCTTCTTCCGGCAGCCCTTCTCGACCACTTAGAGTTGGGCACTCTTGTACAGAGCAGGACATACCTTCAGTTTGCTGATCGGTCTGTCAAGAGGCCAAAGGGGTTGTTGCGAGACGTTGTCGTCACGATTCAGGGTTTGCAATTCCCCGTGGACTTCGTAGTACTGGACATGGAGACCCCTGACTCGTTGTCCGATTCCCCCATCATCCTCGGTCGCCCGTTCTTGGCCACAGCCAAGGCAGTGACTGACCATGACAATGGGAAGGTATTCTTTCGCGTCCAGGGCGAGAGTATACAAATAGAGACGGTTAAGGACCACAGAGCCAGAGCTAGATCCCGCTCAGAGGACAGTACAGATTCAGAACAGCTGACAGACGCAGGACCAGACATCCACCAGGACTGTGATTTTGTGATCACAGATGATGAGGCAGTTTGGGCAGATCCTGCAGCACAGACCATCCTCTCATATTCAGATACAGTTGATGCAGAATTGATAGCAGAGGATAGTCTGGAGAGCACAGCCTTGGTTCAGGATACTATTGAGTCAGCAGAGTCGGACCTTGATCGCGACACGATTTCCAGTGATGGTGGTACTGAGGCCACCCTGCTATATGGTGGTGCTGATGCCACCTTGTTCTCCGGTGGTACTGATGCCACCGAGTCTGATATAGATCCCTCGGATTCAGAGTCTGATTGGGCAGATTGTGATGATCAGATGCCAGATCTGGATCCACCTGAGCCTATAGATGAGGAGGAGGTAGAGGCAGAACAGATCAGAGACAATGCAGAGGACCCGCCTTCTCCAGATCCAGTTTGTGAGAGTTCGTTATCATTTTCCCAGGCAAATTTGGCAAAATTGTCTGCATACACACATCTTCTTCAGAAGCCAAATTTGCCAGCACCCAGCTGTCCAGAGCTAAAGCCGCTCCCTACTTCGCTGAAGTATCGATTCCTTGCGGGAGAGTCTGAGATGTACCCAGTCATCATCTCTGCTGATCTGACTGAAGAGCAAGAATCCCGTCTGATGGAGGTTCTTGAAAAGAACCGCAAGGCAATTGGATGGAGCGTAGCAGATCTCCATGGGATTAGTCCCTCATTGTGCTCCCACCATATCTATCTCGAGGAAGGGGCGAAGCCGTCGCGTGAGTTCCAGCGGCGACTGAACCCCAACCTAAGAGAGGTTGTTATGAAGGAAATATCAAAATGGTGGAGTGCAGATTTTATTTATCCCATTTCCGACTCCAAGTGGGTGAGCCCCTTGCATGTGGTGCCCAAGAAGACGGGCATCACGACTGTGATCAGTGAGTCGGGAGAGGAGATCGCTACACGAGTACCCACCTCTTGGCGGGTCTGCGTTGACTACAGGAGACTCAACCAGGCCACCAAGAAGGACCATTTCCCCCTGCCCTTTATAGATCAGATCATTGAAAGACTGGCAGGGAAAAGCCATTACTGCTTCCTGGATGGGTACTCGGGCTACAACCAGGTGGCCATCGCTCCTGAGGATCAGGAGAAGACTACCTTTACCTGTCCCTTCGGTACCTACGCCTTTCGACGCATGCCATTTGGGCTATGTAACGCCCCTGCGACTTTTCAGAGATGCATGCTGTCAATATTTTCGGACATGGTAGGGGAGTGTTTAGAGGTCTTCATGGACGACTTCTCGGTTTATGGCGACGGATTCGATTCTTGTCTTGACTGCCTAGCCCGAGTGCTTCAGCGATGTATTGCGACCCGGTTGGTTCTGTCTTGGGAGAAGAGTCACTTCATGGTGACTCAAGGGACGGTGCTTGGCCACATCATCTCCAACAGAGGCATGGAGGTTGATCCGGCCAAGGTCGATGTCATTAGAAAACTCACACCGCCGTCCAATTTGAAGCAGCTACGGTCATTTCTGGGGCACGTTGGTTTTTATAGGAGATTTATTCATGATTTCAGCAAGATTGCCCGACCGTTGACTGATCTCTTGACGAAAGACACCGAGTTCCTTGTTGATGACAAGTGTCTTTCGTCCTTTGAGACTCTCCAGCAGTGTGTTATTGAGGCTCCTGTCCTTCAGCCGCCTGATTGGTCTCTACCATTCGAGATCATGACGGACGCCTCTGATTTTGCCGTAGGGGCCGTGCTAGGACAGAGGAGGGATGGAGTACCATTTGCGATACACTATGCTAGCCGCACATTGGATTCCGCCCAGCGGAATTATACAGTCACAGAGAAGGAGATGCTAGCAGTAGTGTTTGCCTTAGATAAGTTCAGATCGTATATCATTGGATCTAGAGTGACTTTGTATACAGATCACACCGCCATCAGGTACCTCATGTCAAAGAAGGATGCCAAGGCCAGACTCACTAGATGGATCCTTCTACTCCAGGAGTTCGACATTGAGATCAAGGATAAGCCTGGAGTCAAGAATGTGGTGGCGGACCATTTATCCCGACTAGAGCAGCCTGAGGATTCTGAGCAGATTGATCCCATTTGTGATACCTTCCCAGATGAGGCGATCCTTGCTATCGCCTCACTCCCATGGTACGCTGATATTGTGAACTTTCTCGTTGCTGGGAAAGTCCCACAAGATTGGCCCAGGCAGAAGCTTGAGACCTTCTTCGCGAAGGCCAAGTCCTACCACTGGGAGGATCCCATCCTTTACCACGAAGGAGGGGATAGCATCTGGCGTCGGTGTATTCCTCAGGAGGAGCATCATAGTGTCCTCACTTACTGCCACAAGCTTGAGGCAGGAGGACATCATTCTGGGAGGAGAACGGCACAGAAAGTGCTCCAATCCGGCTTGTGGTGGCCTACACTCTTCAAGGACTCTGATGAGTTCGTGAAGAGATGTACTGACTGTCAGAGGATGGGCACTTGTGGACAACGTGATATGATGCCGATGCAGCCCATTCATTTCTGTGAGGTTTTTGACGCATGGGGCATCGATTTCATGGGTCCATTCCCTAAGAGTCAGGGATTTGAGTACATTCTGTTGGCCGTAGATTATGTTAGTCGTTGGGTTGAGGCTATCCCCGCCCGAGCCGCAGATGCAAAGACAGTTTGCAGATTTTTGAAGAAGCACATAATCATGCGGTTTGGGGTTCCACGAGTTCTGATTTCTGATGGGGGATCTCATTTCATCAACGACCAGGTGAAGGCACTTGCTAGAGAGTTCAGTATAGACCATCGTGTTGCCACTCCATACCATCCACAGACAAATGGTCTAGCTGAAGTGTCGAATAGGGAGATCAAGAATATTTTGCAAAAAGTCGTCCGCCCTGACCGAAAGAATTGGTCACAGCTTTTGGACTCGGTCTTGTGGGCATATCGGACGTCTTTCAAGACTCCATTGGGTACATCTCCCTTTCGCCTCGTTTATGGCAAGCCATGCCATCTACCTGTAGAGCTGAGGCACAAGTCACTCTGGGCAGTTACAGACATATTGATGGATCCAAATGGTATAGGAGACCAGAGGAGGGCAGAGTTAGCCGCCTTGGAAGAGCTTAGAGATGCAGCTTTCTCAAGCAGCCTACATTATAAGGAGAAAGTCAAAGAGTGGCATGATTCTCATATCAGCCACAAGCATTTTGAGATTGGACAGAAAGTATGGTTGTTTGATGCAAGGCTACGATTATTTCCAGGGAAGCTACAGAGCAAATGGAAAGGACCCTATTTGGTCAGAAAGGTACACGATAACGGTAGCATTGATATATCTGAGTTATCTTCTGAGAGTACCTTCCGAGTGAACGGCCAGCGGCTCAAACCATTTCTAGATCATGAGCCGCGGGACGTTATTATTGCCGCTATTCATTTTGCGTGAGATGTGGTCTTTTGACTCACATCTTTTGCATCTCACGCCTGATTTTCACTGTTCCCCCGCCTGTATAGATCCAGTTGTCCATATCACTCTATTCTTTAGTCCCACATCCCGTCTCTCATCTTATGATTATGCTATACTTAGGGTGTACTTTACCCTAAGTATAGGGGGGATGTCGGACCGGCGAGTATTCTTTTCATTCTTTCTGCTCCTGTTTTTGCTGCCTATACTTAGGGATATTTTACCCTAAGTATAGGGGGGGCAGATTCTGTATATTCTTCACTCGGCTTTCCCTTCATGTACAGCTTTCTATACTTAGGATCAGTTAATCCTAAGTATAGGGGGAAACCACCGAGTTCCTCTCATTTTATTCATTTATTCGTTCCTGTACGTAGCCATTCCTTTTCACTTCCCTTTTACTAAGCACGAGTTATGTCTTCTTCATCGCTCTTGATCACTCTGAGGACATCGTTCGAGCTAAGTATAGGGGGGGTGTGTATATATTTCATATATACTTTAGCCATAACTCGTACTTTGTGTGAGTGTGTTAATAAATAAAATGGCTAAAAATCACAAAAATTAAAAATTTTTCATAAACCTCTTTTATTCTTGCACATACATAGCTAGTGTACAAAGTATTTTGGTAAAAATGATTTCAAAAATCTTTTGTGTAAAGCTTGTGTAAATATTTTGTATCAAAATTATGTATATAGTACAAAATTTTTTCAAAATGTTTTGAAAACCAAAAGTTTGCAAAAATCTTGTGTAAATGTGTGTAAATATCATTTTGCAAAATTTGCACTTCATGCATCATTCATTCATGATTTCAAAACATTTTTCAAAAATTTTGCATGATTGTAAAATATTTGTAAATAGCATCTTTTGTACATATATGTATATAGTTTTTCCTGGATGAGAGTTGACATTTAAACTAAGCCTGGAATTAAATTGAGAAATGGAGCTTGAATAAGATCTTAATCCACTTAACTTCAAGAGGAACCTTATAGGACTTAGGGTTAAGGCTTTTCAGGTCCATAAGGACTTAATTCTTTGAGTCCATTAGGCTATGAGCATATGTCATCTTGATGAGCCTAAGTAGAGCACTTAACAACACACGCATGACTCTCAGAGACAATGGCTTAACTTGCACCTGCACTTTACACATGGCTCTCCACGGATGAGGTGGTGAGGAGGCAGTTTCCTTTGGCTTGGGGTAGCATATGAGGGTAGTACTTCTAGGCGGAACCTCTCTTCTTCTTATAGTGAAGGAAGTGCACCTCAACTTGGTCTAGTGGTGTTGAAAGCTAAAGACAGAAGCTGTGAGTTGCAATAAAGCTTCAAAAGAGGGATAGTCTACTGGCTCAAGGAGAAATTTCTTATATGCCGCACCATGTAGATATGTTGTACAGAAGTCCTTGAAAAAAAAAATGCAAAAAGAACTCCAAAAAAAAGTGGTGGGTCGGATTGAAAATTTAATAACCCCACCGGAGTGAAAAACAAAAGCTTATGGTATCATGTTACATCTCATGAAGCTTGCAGCGGGAGACTTAGCTACACTGGCTAAGCTTCCAAAACTCTATACTTCTACCCCCTCTTCTTGAGCCGGTTGCACTTGAACTTAGAAGGGAATACCCCGCTTCTCGAGGAAAGAGTTGCTAGACTGAGGCATTAGAGTTACCAGGTTGAGGGAGGTTGTTTCTTTGTTACTTCTGAGGTGGGGAGCCACATATCACTTACACCGCAAGGAAAAGACTCATGGTCATTAGAGTTTGTGTATGTAGACTTGTTCTGATCTGGTTTATTGAGGAGTCTTGCCCATAGATTGGTGGAACTTGGAGGCTGTTGAGTTTTAAGCTTGAGTCCAAATAAGGTTCCGACACATTAATAATCCAAAGATCTGATCGAGCTCCATATTTTAGTTTAATGAAGGAAAATTTAACAAGTCAACCTTGATCCATGTACATCCTCTTTTTCTTTTTCTTTTTCTTTCTTTTTCACTTCTTTTTCAAATAAGTGTTTGCTAAGGGACTAGCAAAGTTAAAGCATAGGGGGTGATGAATACCCATTCATCACTCTTTATTCTATTATTTTAGCTACAAAAACCTTTGCAAATACATGTAGATATGTGTAAATATAAATAATTACCAAAAGCAAGCATTGTGTAAAAACCTATAATTAGCATGTTTTTGTGCAAAAAATAAAAAGAATAAAGAGCAAAAAGAAAAAGAGGGAAATATTTAGAATAAATATTGAGCAACCTAACCCAAGGGAGGGCTCAGCATGGGCCTGACCGCATAAAAGCCAAAGTAGAGGGAGATAGGAGCTCATGTGTGTATACTTCTATAAATAAATAAAACTATATATTTTCCTCACCCAAAAATATGTTGTAAATATTTGTACATATTGTGTGTATATATTTTATTAAAAATAAAATAAAAAGATTAAAATTCAAAAATTCAAAAAGACCCTTCCTTCACCATGTGTATAGACCATCATCTTATATTTATTTAACCCTATAAATAAATGAAATTATTTTCTAAACTTTTTGTAAATATTCTATGTTATATTTTGTAAATAAAATAAATAAAAAGAAACAAAACAAAAATCAAATAAAAATTACAAAATTAAAATACAAAAATACATTGTATAAATACCATGTATATAAATGTATATATCTATTTATTTCACCCTTGTATATAAGTAATAAAAATAAAATAAAAATATTCTTTTATTCCATATTTCATGTTGTAAATAAATAAAATACAAAATGAGCATAAAAACACATAAAAATAACAAATAAAAAATCAAAAATAAAAATCCATATAGTGTACATATACCTATATATAGAGCTAACCTATTTTTATTTCCAAAAATTAATTAAAAATCACCAAAAAATAGAAAAAAATAAAAGAAAAATATTTCATGTTTTGAGTTTTCCTTAATTCGGCCTATTTCTACCCTAAAATAAATAAATAAAAATCGCACACACGTGGCCGCCTCTGATTGGTCCACGGGGGACTGTTGACCCCGGTCAACTCCCCCGCGACCTCCTTCCTTTTCTGGAAGAAGCGCGCCACCCCATCTTCTCCGATTTTCCCACGCGCATCCAGGCTGTCTTCCACGCATATCTCGAGCCCGGATTCTTCACCGTTCATCCCTCTCCCTCGCCGGATCCTTCGCCATCAAATCAAAGCTTTCCATCGCCGTCTCCACTCAACCCTAGTCGACGCTGTCACTCTATATATTCCCACCTCCGCCGCCTCCGCACCGCATCTTTGGACCCTCTCCTTCTTCCCAGTGACCTCCATCGGCTCCGCAAGAGTGACAGCGAGCGTCAGCCCTTGTTGCAGTGAGGTGAGGAGGCGTATCCTTTGATCCGGCGAGTCTCGCCGTCCTTGCTCCGCCGCCGGCGTTGAGCATCGAGCTTCAGGCCTTGACGCCCTTCGAAGCTACGACCCGGAGATAGCCACGCTCCAGCACAGTCTCCAGCATCCATCAGGTAGCCTTAATTCCTTCTAATTTCTTCCAATTTCCGATTACGCCCAAATCATAGCTCCGACGTACATCTCCGATTCCGATCACTTCGCGTATCATCTCGACCATCCGACCCTACCTTCACCTTCGCCATCTCCCCGCGCACCTTCTTCACCCATTCGCACAACCCAGATCGCACAGGATCTGGGAGTCGAGCTCCACCGCCGTCGCCTCGCCGGAGCTCTTCCGCCCCACCGCACCGATCATCTTCACGCCACCTAACCGGGTCGAGGCACTTTGCCCTCGACCCGCGAAGCTTCTTGACCACTTTGCAGGTCCAAAGGGGGTGTCTGAGCCTCCTTCACAGTTCAGCCAGGAGCTTCGAGCCACTAGGCCTCGCCGGAGCCCCTCCAGGGCTCGGTTGGGCCCTTGGCCACCCGCAGCAGCTGCGCAACTTCACGCCGGACCTTCTCCGACCTTCAGGCGCAGCTGAGGAGGACCGGAGTTCACGCAGGACGTCGGCGAAGTTCGCCGGCGTCGAGTTCTTCCTCCACCCTCCAGAGCCGTCCGATGAAGACCTCACTCCAGTTCTCATCCTAGCCGTCGATCTGTAGAGGAGCAGCAGCCGTTGATCCATCTGAGGATCTCATCTGGACCGTCGCAACCGAGGAGAGATGCGCAGGAGCCCAGCACCGTCAGATCAGCCACGTGGATCTCTCTCCGCCGTCGATCGAGCCCAAGAGCCGAAGGAGTAAAGGCGCGTTTGTTCTCCACCGTCAGATCTGCCACGCGTCAGAATCGGGCCGTCGCTATTAATAAAGGGGTAAATATCGTAGGACCCCATCGTAGTTTGTTGTTTTCGTTTAAGTCCTGTAATTTTTAATTCAGTTGTTTATTTTCTGGGATATTTGCATAGAGACCCTCGCGCTTAATTTTATTTGCATTTATACCCCTGCCAGTAGAGACCCACGTGCTTTGGCACGTGTTTTGTTGGGTTATTTGCATACGAAGCCCTATAGTTCTGGATGTTACTCATTGAATGAAAAGTTTTGTTTATTTGCATATATACCCCTGTGAGCATTGATTTTGCACATGTGCGAATTATTTTGGGTAAATTGCATATAAGCCCCTGGACTTTTGATACGAGTTATCAATAGGTCCCTGGAACTTATTTTCATTACATTTAGGTCCTTGAGTGCCCCAGGCACGTGCTTGGCACGTGACTTCTTGGGTAATTTGCACCAGGACCCCAGAACTTTTGGGTATTTGCACATAGGTCCCTGTGCACAGTGCCCCACCTTTATTTTTGAATAAAATATCAAACGACCTCCAAATCCAATGAGATTTTGACACATGGCTCCTGCCATGGTGTAGGAATTTCTATGATTTTTGGGGACATTTTTGATTTCATTTATTATTTTTAAAAATTCAAAAACCCCTATTGTTGCCACTGTTTGACTTTAAAAATACCAAAAAAATATAAAATCACCTTTAAAAATTCTAAAAAAATTAGGATTTGTTGTTTGCTGGTTGTTTGATTTTCTAGCCAATTTTGGCTATTTTTCATCTCTTAAAAACCTTAAAAATTGAAAAACCCCTAAAAACTCATAAAAATTGTAATAAATAAATTAAAAATCCAAAAACAATAATTAGGGTGCCTAAATTTTCCTTATTCTTCATAGATTACAGGAAAATTACCTCCAAGGTTGATTGAAACTCTTAAATATTTTATTTTTGAGTTTTTAACCTTGCTGGACAGTACCTTGGTGTTTCTGCCTTGTTTGATTTTTAATAAATAATTTACTCATTAGAAAAATCCCAAAAATTCACCAAAAACAGTAAAAAACATTTAAAACATAAAAACAAATTTTCTTGAATTTTTGCATCATTTTTGGTGTGTGTAATAAATTGTTGAAGTTCCCTTGTATTTACATTCTTTAATTTTCTCATCATTTAAAAAAAAAATCTAAAAAAATTTATAAAAACAAATAAAATCCACAAAAATATGTTCTCTGTGTTTTAGTTCAAATTTGACTACATCGTAGGCCGCAAGGCCAATCTGTGCTCCTTGTGTTCGACCCTGGGAGCTATACCAGGTTAATCCTATAGCTAGATCGCTCTTTCTTGTGCTTGCTTGTTTTTATCTGATTTGAGTGATTGATTTTTCTTGATTGACTCAGCCCGAGTGATTGAGGTCGCAACGACCTAATTTTCTGTACCTTTACCTCTGTCGCTTGGACGGTCGTCAATCACCATCCAAACCAGGTTGGGTCTCATTCTTCTCGCCGGAGCTTTTTCTTCGACTTTTCACACTCGAACCTGGCTGCTTCTTGCCTCTGTATCCAGACTCTAGATCCCTCGCACACTTGAGATACTCCCGTATTCCTAGAATCACTAGATCCTCCTAGGTTTGCGTTCCACCTCTCGATCTTTCCAGACCGTCGACCACACTATAAATCATCTGTTCTGCCTCCACGGCTCTTCATATCATCACATGCGCCACCATTGACCCATAGTCCCCTTCACCAAAGTGGTAATCATTGGAGGTGCATCTTAGGACTCGCTGGTGGTGCTTGGAGACTCGTAGCTCATTGCGTCGCCAGAGAGCCACCGCGAGAAGCCTCTCACCCTACAGCAGCTTGATCGAGGCCATAACCTAGCCATCCACCTTCGCCTGAAGCATAGGAGCACATCCAACCCTTCAAGTAGTTATCCTTCCTCTTGCATTTCCCATTTCTCACTTTTGCCATTCCGCGTCATCGTAGTCATCTCAGCTCCGAACAACCGGTCAGAGCCCCGATACCCATTCCCCTCCGTTCAGATCGACGCTACGCCTCACCCTCCATCTTCTCACGTAATCTGATCCACCTAAGGCTCAACCATCAGGTCAAGATTAGGTTGGGTCTCCCTCCCACACGTTTGCTGGAGACCCAAAGGATCATCCCTCGTCACTTCTCCTATTTCCCTATGCAATAAACCCTCACTGGAGCTTTTCCTTCGAGCATATTTCCATTTGCACTTACTGATATGCACGTAGAGCACCATCTGGACCCTGAGTTTCTCAGCTAGAGCTGCTCCAGGAGCACCTCCACTATCCCGCACATCCCGTCGTTGCCACCTCCATCAGGGCATTCCATTTGATGCAGAATAGCTCTACGACGCAGACGGACCTCTCCGATCCTTTATCTGAGCGTCAGACCCTTCCGATGTTAGAATGGAGTTCACTGAGGTCTTGTTTTTATAGACCCATTCCCTGTTGTCGGATCACCATGCCTCTGCCAAATTGTATCCCAGCCACCCGATAGTGCTAGTTTTGGAGTTGTTAGATCTGATGCATCTGATGCACACATTCTAGACAATCCATGAGCCATCAGATTTACAGCAGGGGTCGATCAGAGCTGTACAGTAGCGCCATCCTCCACGCACACCACATGTCTTCACCAAGGGTATATTTCCCTCTTGTCCTCACATGTTTCGATATTTTTCTTTAATCCATTAAATAAATGTTGTATTTAGGAACTTTTATAGTTTGGACTTATAGTTTGCAGTATCTATGTTTCAATCATTCTAGGTCTTAGTCGTGTATGTCACCACGTGTGTTTTGGGATATTTGCACTATTTGCTCTGAACTTTCTACCTGTTTTGGAATGAATGCTAAGTTTTTGGTATTTACATTTATACTTCTATGCGTGGATTATTGAGCATACGAGGGAATTGGATGGGATTTTTGCAAATTAGACCCTGAGTTTTTCCACTATGTTACCTATTTGGTCTGTAGACTTAAAATATTTGTGATTTAGTCCTTGTGAACTATGCTTAATTACATGTTGTATTTTGGACTTAATAAATATTAAATTAATTCGAAAAATTATATAAAAATTACCATTGGATCCTGTTAGTGTGTAATATTTACTGTAATTTCATTGAATTAATTTATTTTCATTTTCTTTTTTTGAAAAATAAAAAACCCTTAAAAACATCCATGTTTGCCTTCTAAAAATCCTAAAAATATGAAAAATATTTTAAAAATTCCATAAAAATTCTTTTGTGTGTCTTGTATTGTCTTTTAACTCTTGTATCGGTTTTATTTGAAAAACCCTTAGAAAAATACTAAAAACTACAAAACAACCAAAATCTTATAAAAATCATATAAAATCAAAGAAAAATAAAAAATGTGATTTCAATTTTTCTGCTTAGCTCTATATATCTATTTTATCACAAAATTGTCATCCACAACCTTGGGGCACTTAAAGTATTTGTAAGTTGCAAGTTGGTCCTGGATTTACGTTGTTTTAAGTTTCAAGCACTGTTTTATTTTTATAAAATCACAAAAACATCAAAAAAAACTTAGAAAAATTTCCAAAAACACTTTGAAAACCTACAAAACCCAAAAATATTTTTCTTTGTAAATTTCTGAGCATTTTTTATTTAAAAATACAAAAAAAAGAGTTTTGTATGTGTATTTTATCTTATGTGCTTGCTTGCCTTTATTCAAAAATTAAAAATTTGCTAAATTAAAAACCATTAAAAATATTTCTTCTTTTTTGGAAATTTGACTACTTCATATTTCTATCATGCTCCTTGTGTTCGACCCTAGTGGCTATACAAGATAAATAAAAAAGCGAATCGCTTACATACTTTGATTGTTTGATTGATCTTTCCCAAGTGATTTTTATTATTCTTGATGAGTCGGTTGATTGATTGGGTTCGCAACGACCATTGATTTATCTTGATACTTAACCCTAGTCGGTAAGTTGCTCATCACACACCTACAGCCTGGAATGTGTCTCCAAGCCATAGATGACCAACTAAAGTGCTACACATGTCCCAAGATACTAGCCACCACCCGAGCCTGGGTCGTGCGTTCCTCATGAATGCATCTTAGGCAAATTGCAATACCAAGTCACCAATTATTTATAATTGAATGTTTTCCATTTCTAGGGGTTTTTCAATAATTTCAGCCATTTTTTTATAATTACATTTAAGTCCCTACAAGAACTTGTTCATAATGTTTTGTTTATGTTTTATTACAACTATGCCATTGTCTTGTTTCTGCGATAACTTGAGCTTTATATATCCAACTAATGTGATTTCAATTTCACTATAATCCTCATTTAGTCATATTCAATATAATTATTTTTAGTTCTCTAATTTGAAGCATAATTAAATCTTACTTAATTAGAGATTTTATTATGCTGTAATCTATGGTGATCCAGTGAAAATTGAATTCTAATAGTTTTTATGATCATTGCTTAAGATATCCACGGAATTTCAGCAATAATTCATGTACTTATATGCATGTGAATACTTAATTTCATTTTGTATCATTTTGTCAATGAGTTAGTTTGCATAAAGTATTTTAAATGCAAAATCATCCATGCACATGCACTATATTATCTTGTGATGCATTGTATTGTGTTTCTTTGACCTAGATAGTTTATATAACATTTAACATATATTCTTAATTCAGATTAATTTTATTTTGTCTTGTGTCCCTGTGTTTTATCCTGGACTTCCCTAGGTATAAATTTCAGCCAAGTCCTCTTCGTAGAGATATTTGACTTGATTTTATTAATTGTTGATTGGCTCGTGCTACAACGAGTGCATATTATTTTAGCCGATTGATGAGTCATCAGATATATATCTCGTTAGTTGTAAAAATAAAGGGGTTGAGGAGGAGAAATCACTATTTGAAAGGTATTGTGCTATGATTGCTTCTTCGACTAAAATGTAGCCTCTGACATAGGATAGATCTAAGGATAACTGATACAAGGGAGATAGGGTGTGTTATACTTCTTTTCTATGTAAATCAGCATGGGTATACTGATCTTACCCTTGAGATTTGCTTACTCAAATCTCGCTTGGTTCCCTCCCTTTATGCTTCCTGGAGCTTTGATTCATCCTCAGTCTTGGTCGAGCCTTGAGGAAACTACCTCTCATGCCCTTCCATAAGTTGATACATACATCGCCTTGCCATAGTGCCTTCACGAAAGAGTATCATCTCCATTGCCTCTTTCTGATCATCATTTTAATTTCATACTATATATTTTCTCCTTCATTAATTTAAAGTCACGCCAATTCATATATCAACATCATGTTCGATTTCAACATTCACATTCATTGATGAAATACCACTTCATCCATCACCAACGCCCCATTTTAGTCCCATTGTCAGATTCGAAAATGAGTCCTTGATCATGCGCCTCTATTGAAGGACCCATTTAATCACTACCCATTCCATCTTGACAAGATTGCTATAGTAGTGTTTTATTCTCTACCGACAATCAAAACCTAGGGAGTTACTTGCATTGATTAGTCTTTAAGTCTCCCCAACAAGTTTCTTATGAAGCTCTACTTTTGGTCATTTGTACGTAGCTAGTAATGCAAGCCAATAGTAGTGTCCTTGGTCCAATCTTCATCCTTGATTGTTCGTCACCTCTAGATAATGTAGTTTGCATTTTAAGGATCACTCTTAATATAAGAATCATTCCATTACAAGTAATGGACGAGGCTGAAATATCCACTCTCTCATGAACCTTTCATTGGTCCGAGCTACAAGAAGAACTCTATCTATTCTCGAAGCTTTCCAAATGCACAGGAAGATTTTCCAACAACCTTGTACCTCTCGATCTTAAGATAATCCTCCGTCAAAGATAAACGAATTCTCCCTGCATTAAATAAAGCCAGGAAACAACAATGACAACAACCCACCGGAGAAGAAGGCCATCAGCTAGAGTTTCACCAAGAAGTCAACTTGCGAGGTTAAGGACCCCCTAAGAAAACAATATAGTTAGGTGCTGCGTAGCCTATCAGATAGAGATCATACCCCCCCCCCCCCCCCCCCCCCCAAAATCGGATTCTAACCTCTCATCTAGGGGTGGACACTATATGGATCTACACATATTTCCAACCAAATCGTTAACAATAGGTCTGAATGATTTGGGTCATTTAGATTTTGGGTCGGGTTGGACCCAAAATCATGTTTCTTCAATGGGTATTTGGTCGGTTGTTAGATCTAATATTTTCCACCTAACACACCCAAATAATCCAAACTATTTATTTGGATGATAAAAAGTTTATCTACCTAACCCCAAACAATATGTACTTAATATATAATATCAATAATTTTAAACTTATATATATTTCTAATGTACAACTTGGGTTCTCCAATCCAAGATATCAACTTGTTAAGATCATTATCTCCCTAAACATTATGTCAGTTATTATTATGTCTTGTACTCAATATATTTTTTCTCTATCATCCTTAATATTATCATTACATACTATAAACAGTCGAGAGACTGCCTTGTTACGACACAATTAGTTTCCAATCCGTATCTACTTCAGGTGATATAAATTATTCTTGAAAATCTCATAATCTTAACTGAACAACTCTATGTCAACTTAAACATATCTCAACCTTCTTCATTCATATTGAATATATTCCTCCAACCTTCTCCTCTATTGAGCTTAATACATGCTTACTTTGACATCTTTTTCGTACATCAATGGTCCTATCATTTCTTGACTTTCAATTAACAAGATTTTTCATATGGATAATTTGATTTTCACTCAACCCAATCGACCCAAACCTATCACCCAAACATCTCACCCCAATCTAATTTGATTGAACGATGAGTGTCATTTTTACAACTCAAATCGAATTCAACTCAAACCGAATAACTCAGACCCACCTAAGCCAGTCAAATGATCACCCCTACTCACATCGGTGAAGCGGTTGGACAATCACACAAAATCTCCTAGTGATTTACAAGTACTTCAAATGTACCCGTACACACCCAATGGGATGACAATTAAGGAGCCAACTAGCTTTTTAAAAGTGCATTTAGGTGCCTCGACGACCTAAATGCAATTGGGTAACATAGATTTACTTACATTTTCATCCATGTTCTTTGCATTTTACATTTTAGTCCTTTAATCTTTGAATTTTGCATCGATATTTTTATTGCAGAACTATTTCATATGGTGTTTTGTTTATATACTTTTGTGTTTCTTTAATAATTATTTGAAGTTTAATTATTAGTAAATGGTCTTAAGTTGCTACTGTGTTGTGAAGTACTTGAAATTGTTGTAAAATTTGGAGCATAACTTTATTTCAAGAGATAACATTAATTAATTCGTGGTTTCGGTTATTTAATTATTTTAAGCACCTTATGTAATAATTTACTAGCTAGAACTACCTAGCATTGCTCATAATTCATGCATACACCTTAGTAATAGTTTGCAAGAATATTCACATTTGATATTTGCTAAAATAGGTAAGAAAATTGCTTTTTATGTACGATAATAGTATTAAAAATAACAAAACTTCTAAAAAATAACAAAATTTTATAATATCTATTTTGAATTTATTTATTAATTTATCATCGTACCAAAAGGATTTAAAAAATATTTTAACTTGGAACTCAAAAAAACCTATAGCCTTGCAAAAGTTCTACAATAATCAAGAAGAAGGCCTCAAAATCTGAGAAATTTTGTGTAGGTTGATAGGTGGGCTATAAAAATGCCATCATTCGAAAATCCCATCTTTGGTATTTTTAGGTATTTGGAATCCTATATTTGGCATAAAATACCATGTTTTTAAGGGAGGTTTCACCTCACACATAAAAGAAAAATGGAAATAGTAAATCAAATTTGTAAATAAAGGTGTTTATTACATGAACACAAACACAATGCGCAACAAAACAATTAATTACAAATATGAAATCACATGGTATAGGAAATATTTGACACACCATTTCGTATGATCACAAGAGTATTTGGAAAATGTCTTTGGAAGCACGAATTTCTAAAATAAAAGATCTCACTAATCAAATCTGATCCTGCGTAGCTTCTCTTGTAGGCGCAATATTAACTCGTATTGCTTCTCTCAAATTGGCTAGCTACTTCTCCTTGAATTTTCCATGCAAATAAGATATCAAGTAGATCTATATCTCCTTGAAGTTTTCCATGAATTCAAGTCCTTCACATGCTCAAAAGCACAAAGAAGAAGGTGTCTTCTCTTATGATTGGCCAAGCCAATGTAGAAGAAGAAGAGGGGATGACTAGGGTTTGTTGGAGGAGATGTGGTGGACGATCAAAAGAGTGTATCTAACTCTTTTATTTTACAAGGCAATTTCATGGATCTCTCTTGGAGATGAATGGATTGAATTGATTACAGGTTAAGACAGGTCAAATCCCTCTTTTTATACCGTGGTACTACTCCTAAAGGGAATGCCCATCATAGTAACCTTTGATTTGAATGAACAAGATTGATTGCTAATCCTTTATGTAGTTAACAACTAATTTGTCAACACTATAATTCAAAATAAAATACAAAAACAAGAGAGCCCTAGAATGGAGTCTAAGGAACCAAAAAACTTGTCTCAATCAATCATGGTGGATGTCCATGGTAGACTCACCATGGAGCTCTCTTATTTCAATTCCAATTGGGACTGACATTTAATTTAATTATCAATTAAATAACAATATTGGAAGATTTAAAAAAAATATCTTTTAAAAAATGAATCCAATTCATTAGTCCAATACAAAATATAAATCCAATTTACATTTTTATATATTATGTGAATCATATTAACATGTGTCTTGAAAATAATACATGAATCTTATTCATATAAATATTAATTATTATGGCTCAATATTCACGTTATTGGCCATTAATGTGGATCATATTCACATAAACCCTTGATAGCTATATTTATGACGACAACAATTATTATCATAATTTCGATATCACAATGTATGAGTCCTAATCCCAGTAGGACTCATGATTAGTTATCATCAAGCCTTGGAGATAATGTTGGGGAGATTATGCTATCCATGTATAGTGACTTGGAATTTGGATATCCATCTTACTTTAGGATTTAAATCATTTTTGGAATGTCCATTTGGATTCATTTCTAATTAGTTTTATTTTCATTTCCAATAACTTCACACATTATATGAGCTCAAAAATAAGTAATAGAAATGAGATCAATTTTTATTTCTACTCCTAATCATTTATCCAAACCACTTGGAGCTTAGAAATGGGTTATGGAAGGGATTCCATTTCTAAATTCCAATATTTTATACCTAGAAATGGATACTAGAATGGGGTTCTATGATATGAGATTAAATCCATATATGAAGTCACTAAAATCCACTTATTTTCAACACTCCCTTAGAATGGAAGTTTCGTGGTATATGATCTTTTAAGGATGCATGAACCCAACATAATTACTGTCACTGTATCATCCAACATACTATAAGAATTTGATAGAGCTGATGTTGTTTGATTGTTTTTCTTATGTATCTATATATTTCTCAACCGACCATCCGATAATAATATCAATCATATGCTTTCCCAAAGCATATATTAATATTTTCAAATTCACGTCTTGTTTTATAAACAAGATGATCATGCATGAAATTCTTATTTGACCGAATATCTTATAAGTGAGCTTTGTCGCATGGTTCATCGATCATGAAACTGTATGATTCCTTCAAGAGATCATACATCTCATATCTCATCATATGCACATTAGTGTGTTGGTATATATACCTTGTCTTGGTCGTCCACTTAATGATCTACTAGATGTACATACTCTGACATATAGACATATATCTGTCTCTAATTACAGTATGTATGCCCGGTCGTGACTGTTACGATTCATGTCTTAATTTATGTTGGCTGCATCAAGTCAATATTTTTGACTTATCTATTCTGATACCCTGGAATCTCTGTTCTTATGTTGAGAACCTGTATTAGGAGGTACGTAAAAAAATCAGTCTTTAGATAAAGATTGCCATATCTTTCTCAGATTATAAATCAATCTTGAACATCACATGATGCTATCAATTGTTTGCCCAATCTAACTCCTTCGATTAACAACTGCAAAGTATTCAAGATGGCAATGATACATATCCCTAATTGTACTGAAGAACATTTAAATAAGTACAAACAAAATAATTCTCTTCATATGAAGAAAAAACAACTTTATTTCATTAATGAGTTGCTAAGGGCTTACAAGTCTAACATTTTTCCAACAATCTCTTTTTGTAATTATTTAAATTTGGTTTTAGAATGTCAAAAAATATCATAGAATACTTTTTAAACTTATTTTTCGATTGTGTTATGATACTTGTGATTTTATTGGGTGCTTATACATGCAAATCCAACGTTAAAAAACATACATATCTTTCTTTTTCACTTTAACACATTAAAGGGATAAAAAAGTATATCCAAGAACCCATGCTAATCTATTTTTGCTACCTATGTGTTTTTCTTTGCTTGGCCACCGTAAGTTCGACCTTGGAAACGAATAACAACGGGGGAAAATAAAAACACCTACTTTGTTGGATCACTTTATCCTTTGTTCAACTGAAAAATGATGACATGTCCTTACAATATCATTTTGATGTATAAACTTTGAGAATATGTTCTTAAGAGATTAAAATGATAATATAACACAAAAATATTTTAAGTAGTAGCCACGGAGATATAACTTATTTAAAGTTAAATCATAGTATAAAAAAAGGAATCGATTTCACCTGGAATCGGAAACCAACTGCACTATGCCAAATGGGGAAGGAAAATGTTACTGAAACTCAAAGTAATTTCCAAAACTACACCAAATCCGACGTGATAGTTCACACCGAAGTTCAACTGATAAACCACCGTTCATATTCATGCCAACTCATTTTTCATGGAAATGTTGGCTAATATAATATTAATTGGGTCCTTTTCTCCACCTATATACATCATCATCATCATCATCTCTCTTGCCCTACACAGATATTTTGGAGTACTACCTACATTAGTACATAAATGTCATGTGTGTTGTTTCTCTAGTCTCGCTTGATATTTTATGATACAAAACTAGCATGGGCGCTATTATTTACATAGCAAATTTACTACCATGTGTTCTCTTTCATGCTATTTTTTTGTGAAATATCATGTGGACTATTTTTCATTGTGAACCTGCAACTTTTTTGAGCCACTTTGCTTATAATAAATCACAAAAAAGGTTCCAACTTGTGTTGGTTTTCAATTAAGAGTCTTATTTTTCAAATATAACAAGGAGAGCATGAACTTTCAATTTTTAGGTTTAATGCCGACATAAAATGATCGGGAAAGCTTTTGGAGGCCTATATTTGAGATTAAAAAAAAAGATCAGACCCTTCTTAATTTGTTACATAGAAAATAGGACTCCCAAAATAAGGAATCAATGTGTGGGATCATTTTTTTTAATTTACTCTTTTGCATATACACAAAAGCATATAAGCAAATGATTAAATTAAAAAAATGGTAGTCGATGGCTAGCCAAATCTTTAAACATGGATTTGAGAAAGAATCCATATAACCGACTCTACTTATAGTGAGAGAAGGCTTATTACATTTAACTCTTTTGTTTATATCTTTGTCACTTGCTATTTTATAGTTCGGAAATAGTATGGGTGTTGTTCTTTGTGTAGAGCGTGCCCTTCTCTTTTTGTACTAGTGTTATTTTTTGGTGGTTTTTTGCAGTATTACACTTCTCTCACCAATCATTTTACAGTTTGAATATGATAGGTGCGCTATTTATGGTAAACATGTCACTTCTCTATAGTTGTACATCTATACCACTTGTTTTTTTATTGTGAAAATGCTTTTTTGCTGGCATTGGTGCCATTTTTTTCATGGCATGGGTGTCATTTCTTCATCCTCATTCCAAAACCAACTACCGTGGCTGCACACCGCAGTAATATCAAGGTCGCTCGCACAGCGCTGCGCTTCTCTTGCCGGGTCCCCACGTGCTCCTCTCATCGTTACCCCTCCTCAGACCATGGCCTCTCGTGTCACCCTCCCCCTTCGCAGTCGCATATTACGTATCGTAGTCCGTACTTCCGAGGCACACTAGCATAGACACCACATCGGTGCCATGATGGATTGTGGGTATGTTTTCTAAGTATGTTTTAAGGTGTATATCGTATATCAGTTGAAAATTAACATACTATTTTCTCTCTCAATATACCAAATACCTTTTGCATCCTCTTCAAGTTTCATCTTCTCTATACAGCATGTTATTCCCAAGCATAAATATAACTGAAAATAGAGAATAGGTGTTATTTTATTCATGCAGTTGCTCTTAAACCTATTCTTTTGGTTATCAGTCATCTGCCCTTTTATATATGTACTTTTCTGTCCTGAATACAAATATATATACCTCTAATGATAAATTGTTCACAACCTTAATGATTCCAGATTCCTTCCTCACCCAAACTACATCTTGGATATGATAATTGGAGATGGTACAAAAGGTACTTTACTGTTGGTTTTTAACCTGCAGTTTAACAGCATTATTCCTTCCATCAGTGATTGACTGTAACTGAAGAACTACAAAAGCATATGACATTATACTCAAACAATCTCCCTTCCTTTAGTGCATCTGCTCTTATAAAATACTTCGCTTTCTCTCATTCCCTTCTACTTCATCATCTGTCTCCAGTGATGGCTAAGACCACCCCCAACTCCCGTAACAGTTTCTTTAATGCCAAACTTTTCGTATTCAAACACTCAGCTACTTTTGACTTATACATCGTCTGCAGTACCCCCAGACACTGCCATACAGCTCCCTTTGTTTACCTCTCTTGCATTCTCACGGGAGTAGTGAAAGTGCTTGTGTTTCAAAGGCAAAGGAGAGACGCGAGCAGCAGTACTGCTGTAAAACCATGAAGCACCGATGGCCCACAAAAACACGAAATTCATACGAATCGCTCGTTCAAGATCGAATGGCTCGGGTGCTCTGCTCTGGAGGAGAGACAAGCAGGCAGGTCCCTTATTTGGCGCCTCTCATCTCTCTGCCAACCCCAGGCAGGTCTTGCAGCGAACTTGCGTGCACAAGAATAAGGCAACTCCAAAGAAAAGCCCGTGTATTTACCAGAGGAGAAACGCTGTTGCACTGTAGGATGGTCAGAGTTACCACAGGTCTCGAGTGATCCTCTTTACCACTTGCAGAGGAACGTCTACTACCATTTGCGGGTAGATAACTTTACGCCAGTCACTTGATAAGATCTTTGCTAACACAGGTTGCATGCATTGATGAAGCAATGCATAACTGCGACTATTACCACATAAAGAATGATTTGGATATTTATGATGGTGCTCAAAATATTGGGGAGTGAAGCCATTTGGCAAGATTTACCACACAAACAAGCATGGGTAATTATAGAACACAATATTAAAAGAACGAGATTCTTCCAACTTGTCAGCCTTCCAAAAAAGGGTTCTGGATAAGGTTATGCGATTGGCCCGATCAGATCTTATTGCTCATGACTGAGGTCACACAATTGGGACCGCAAGTATATTTCGCATAGAAATTCACCAAAAAATGGGAGAGCTCCCCAGTTACCCCAAAGTGCCTTTTCAAAATTTGAATGGGTGCAAGATACAGTGAAACCGAGCAACAGTAACGCCGATGGGGTCCAATGGTCGCATGGGAAAGCAACGCCAGGAGAAGCTGCTGAGCAGTGGACAAGAAGCCATAAAGGCCGAGGCCTTGTACCACACTGCCACCTTGTCTTCCAAAAACCCACTGATAATCCCCATGGGAATCCAAAGACGGGATCGTTTAAGGTATTCTACTGCGCATTGCGTCCCAACAGTTTCATGCAAATTGGCGTGCTTCTGGATCAACTCCCTAAGCTTGACTCCTACACACCACTTGTAACAGTGAAAGAGCCCATAACCTGCGCCATATCCTTATTACTTCTGTGTTTGTTGACGAAACTGGGAGAATACAGATACCCCACTTGGTTTTCGTGCCCTTAAATGATGAGGAGGGGAGGTTGGTGCATGTGGGGTTTCGATGATTGATGTTGGAATTTAATTGGGTACCTACACAGCTCAGGTTGATGCGTGGAGCATGGACTAGTCTATATATGTACCTTTAAGAATATCAGGTGCTTGTCTAGAGTTTGCAGGATAAGGGATGGTTAATTTTGAATAGCGTAATAGTGTTGTTCTTAGGATCAGCAACCTCACGAGTCAGGTGTGCTTACGGGAAAAGTAACTTCTCGGTCCATAATAACATTTACCTTTACTTGATCTCATAACTTAATGGAAGGGATGCATGTGTAATTGACCCGATATCGTCGAGATTCTCCTGTACTTGTGATGAAATTTTTGATGATGCAATAAATGATTTACAAAAATACACACATGGCAAAGTTTTCATCAGGTTCTACCCATATAAATGGGGTACATCATGGAGAGGATATTCCATAAAGTGGGGATGAATACTGGGTTGGACCGGCTAGCCCATTCTACTAATTTTGCACGGCTTGGATCCAAAAGTTGAAATGGATTAGTCTTTAAGCACGTATACATTATGAGTAGCCATTTCAAGGTTTATACTTACACTCACTGATTGAAAGTAGATGCAACTAGATATACTAAGTCGAATCAATTCAATGCTTTTGTATCTTCACTCGTTATCTTCATTTAAATATCGGTACCATTTGAGGTACATTCTTACATGAACTTCTCCATAATCAAATTCTTGGTTGATACCCAACCTATTTGGTAGGATACATCAATCCTTTCACATATCGACAATCTCAAAACCCTCTATCATTCCACAACCCTCTCATCACCAAGTATTGAATTCAACTTTTCGGGTGTGTGTAGCCAAATAGACCCTTAGTACATTTTGTTACTAGATTGTATTTCACTCCATATTTGCCCCATCTGACCAACAATCTACTACATATACGAGTCAACATGGAACTACGTGAATGGACATGAGGGATTCATTGGCCTATATGAAGGGAGGTGATAGTACCCCGTGCATCACAGAAGTATCAGAGTCGGATTGTATCTAACAAAAACAAGACTTGTCATACAAATAGTTGTAGTAGCGGCATTTCAAAAAATCGATGGAACCACATGGCTTGGGAACTTTTCACAGTTCATTCCATCAAAGTTACTCAAGTATTAGGCTTACCTCTTGAATTAGTGTGATTGAGATCTTCTAGTCTCTAAGAGAAGAGGCATCCTATCTCAAGTCTAATCTGACAGAGACAACACTTGCAAGCGTAGGTGATAAATATCCATTTCGTCCCCTTTATTCTTTACTTTTGGCCTTTAAACCCTAACAAATGCATGTAAATAATATTATTTTGCATAAACTAATATTCGTTATTTATTGTATAATTATTGTATAAAGTACATTGGTTAAAGCCAAAATAAAATAAGAAAGAAAAGAAAAAGAAATACAATATCAAAGGTATTTTATGACCCTAAACCTCAAGGCCTAGGCATCTTAATGACTGGACTGATAAGGAACAAAGTCGGGGTAGATAAGGGCCAAAATCATCAACAAACCCGATTTTGTATTCTTCAATAATTCATTTTTGGGACCCATTTTATTTTTTTATCATTTATATCTCAAATAGAGAAACTTTATACATGAAAATTATAGATAAAAAATATAAATATAAAATTAATTTCACACAAAATAGTATATAATGTACTTTTTACACTCAAAATAAAAAGCCAAAATCCAAACTTTCTAGATCCATATCTTCTCTATATGAATAAAAATGTATCAAAATCGTCTTTAATTGTATATAACTTTTAACTAACTATTTAATGAATGCAGTTTCATTTAATTTGGAGTGAAGATGCAAAAGTTAGATATTAGTCCCCTATTGTATAATATAAATGTATATTAATAAAAGGGGTTGATGGGGCAGCCCCCTGGGGGCAGCCAACATGGCTGCCCCGTCCCATTTTTGTGCAATTTTTTTTATTTTTTTGAAAAATATCATCATGTATATTCATCTCTATATTCCTCCTATATGCCATTCCAATTTCGTCAGAAACAGAGACTCCTACGGCCTCCATCCAAACGGGGTCGATTTAAAAAATCCTGCGACCGTTAAAAAAATGATGTGGTGACGAAGGTCGTAGCAGTCTTTGTTTCTGACGAAATTCGAATGACATATAGGAGGGATATAGGGATGAATATACATGGTGATATTTCCCCAAAAAAGTAACAAAATTTTGCGAAAAATGGGGTGGGGGCAGCCATGTTGGCTACCCCTAGGGGGCAGCCCCATTTTTCCCTTAATAAAAAGGGGAGACTATTCTTTTATTATTATTTTTATATCTTTACGAATATTATTTACATTCCATTAAAAAATAAAAATAAAATAAAACCATAAAAATAAATTAAAATAAAATAGATATACAAATATATAGATGATTATATTATACTTATACTTATCTAATAAATATACATATTTATTTAAGTATACAAATAACATCAGAAAATTACAATAAAAATATAGTTGTGTATATTTAAATATGGTATTAATATGCAAATGAAGAATATAAAATAATAAAATATAAAATACAAATTAAAAATAAAACATACCAAACATAAATAAATATATATATATAAATGAACCTCCAAAAGGCAACTTGTAATAAATAAACATGTAAAAATAAATAAAAATTAGATTAAATTTTGACATAAAATATTAAGTATTTTTATGCTTTAACTAAAAATTAGATAAATGAATTTCTATTTTATTTTTAGTTATCTTTGAATTTTAAATATTGTTTTGTCTTTTTTACATGTGGCGTGGCCCAATGAGGCCATGCCTCCCGCTGACCTAGGGTCAACTCTCTAACCCCCGATCTAGACCTGTCAGACTACTTGCACCCCCTCCTCTTCTCAATTTTTTCCCCGTGATACACTACTTGAGTAGATGTACATCCTTACCAATAGTTTACCCCTATTCACACAGGAATCACATCGTCCTCTCACCAAGGGTTGGGCTACATCGATCCAGTCGTAAACCCTAATCGAAGACCCCACGTTCCATGCTTGTACATAAGCCACCTCTCCTCCTTCCTCAAATTTTTGAATCCTTTTTGCTCCATTTTCTCTCCTCCTTTTCCGCTCCATGGCTTGAGCCTCGTGACAGGAGGTTGGTCTAGCATTTGGCAGGATCGAGGAGGCAGTGTAGAGATCGATTCCACCATCTCCGGCAATGCTTTATTATGAGGTATTCATCTCGCAACTTCTGTTGCTTGAGGTCAGTTTTTAGTTGCTTTCTAGTTAGTTTTTAGTTTGAGCATTCATTTCCTACCATTAGTTTTAAGTTTAATTCTTCACTGTAGCGTAGAATCAACTCTTCGTAGTTCAGCGGAGTTCCACTCCAGTGAACCATTCCACCATGATACAACCATATGTCGACCCGCCAATCGCCTCCATCTTCTTCCCCTATGCATCCTCTACGCCCAGTGCCACTCCAGTCCACCTGATCCTCACTGGATCAGGATTTGATGCTCCATCTCCATCAATCATCGGAGCAATTCTATCTCCTTCCGGTTTGCCACCATTCCACCCGTTAATGGGTCGAGGCAATTTTCCCTCGACCCAGTTGTCTTTTTGTGCATGTATATAGAGCTTAATTGCTAGTAGGAGGTGCTTTTGGATTTGAAGGAGGGTACCAGGTCACTTAAGCTCTTCAGACCTCCTAAGACTCTTCTGATGTTTCCCAGAGCTTTTTGAGGCCTCCTGTAGACGAAGACATGCGAGGGGAACATTTTAATCACCTAAGAATCGTTGGGATGCACTGAGTAAGAGGGAATTGAAGATCGAAGTTTAACTCCATGGTTGTTCTTCCCTATTCTTGACGAAGAGCAGCCATCATCCGATCTCCTTCTCACGCCAGATTAAGCCAATGCTGTGGGATCTTGCACGCTATAACCTTTGATCTCCTTCGTGAGATATAATCTCAGCCACTGCCTCGAACTGTCATCGTGCCACCAAAAGTTGGCACGTAGATAAGTGGGTGAATCTCACATGCTCGATTAGGAGCATGTAGGGGTATTTTATATTTTTCACCCCCTTCTTTTGTATTTTATTATTTAATATCTGATGAATCCACGATTCATCTCCTTTATTCTTTTATTTATCTTCATTTTCTTAGTCAAACACCTTGAATACCCACTAATTTCATAAATTTACAATTTTGCATGCATTTGTTAATTATGCATTTTTAACACTTTTTGTATTCAAAATAAAAGAATAAAGAAGAAAAGAAAGGATGTGCTTATGCAATAAATACAGATTGACCCAAACCCAAGAGAAGGTCAAGACTTGACCTGATCGAACATGAATAAAGTAGGGGGAGATAGAGTCTTCCATCCAAAAAATCCAAAAGTAATTTATACATTCCTTGTATATTTGTATAAAACTTGTACTATTTTATTTGTACATAATTTGACTTCGAATTAATTTTTTTCGCAAATAAAAGTTGTAAATAAAAATTTGTTGTAAATAATAAAAAAATTACCAATACAAATAATGTACATATTGCAAATAATCACACTCAGAAAAAGCTGCAAAGTGATAATTGAAATACCAATTCCGGCTCCATACAAACTCAAATTGAACCAAACTCACTTGCATGATACTCTAAATTAAATTATCTTTCAAATGATTGTGGTTGCATAATTTTTGGAGTTACGGTTAAAAAGTCGATTTTCTGGGGGTGTTTTGTACAGTTTCACTATTATTTATTGTACACATTTATTTTTATATATAATGTACATGATTGTAAATATTATTTTATTACAATAAAATTAAAAAAATATAAATAAAAATTATTAAAAAAATAAAATTTATTTCCTTATTTGTACATGTGTATATTGTATTATATGTACATAATATTTGTATACAACTAACTACCTTATATAAAATCACAAAAAAATTATCTAATATTAATTAATTAGTTTAATTACAAAATTTATATTCAATTGTTGGATTTATTTGATTTAATAACCTACCATGTATATAAGATTTGATTTCATACCTTTAATAGCCACCATTAAGGTGACTAATTAATTTTTGGAAATTATTTAATTTATTTATTTTAATTAATTCCAAAAATCGTTTTTAATTAATTAATTAATTTACTTAGTTAATTATTTTATTAATTAACCAATAAAAACCTTCTTCTTTTGTACATTCCTTCCTTTTTTATTTTCTCCTCTTTTTAATGGGCCCCTCCTTCTTTCATTCTTTGATCAATCTTTGGTGGAGAGCAGCCCGATCTTCGAGAGTTTCTTGTTGAAGAAGGGTGCCCAGCCTTCGAGTCGTCCCGTGATAGCGCGTCCGCCTTCATCGAGGCCATCACGTCATATCCAATTCCTGAGGCGAGATCCACTTTTATTTCCTATCATTTTTTCTAGGTAAATTTTAGATTTAATCTTTGCTCTGAGTTCGTGATTAATTACTAGATCTTAAAATCATAAAAAATCTCATCATACCTTGATCCGCTTCCGACATAGAATTTTTCATCTCATCTCTCAATCTCTCCGTTTCACATTCTACTCACACAATCTACCACCTCCGACCACACACGATGGTTTGAGACACGAATCCTTTCCTCATGCTCCATCAGATCCCCGTTCACATCCTTGTTTTGTCAATAAATGAAAAATTGTTGTTTCTCTATAACATTTGTTTTGCAGGAATAAATAATCAAAATTTTTTAAAAAATAATAGGTGTTCTTCCTTTCTCTCTAACCTATTTTGTAGGAAAAACTAAAAAAGATAAAAAAATTCCTCTTTTAGCTCCTGTTTACAATTTATGCTTCACAAAAAAAATTCATTTATGTTTACATCAAAAAAGGGAAAAAACAAAAAAAGAGGGGAAGCAGCAGGCGACAGCGCTGCACGCCACCCCTCTACCCAAGTCCTCTCCACCGAAGGCGGCGTACCCCCCGCCTGAACCGCCCCTCCGCCTCCTCAAGCGGCGGCGCAACCACACATTGTGCTGCGTCGCACCCGTGCCCTCCGCCCCACTTCGTAGAAGTGGCGCTTGCAACTGACACGCCTATGCGCTGCGTGGCGCCCGTGCCCCCTTAGCGTGGCCCCTTCCGTCCGTACCGCCGTTGCCGCATCCGCGCGTCGCCCGTAGCCTTGCGACGACTGCGTTGTCGTACGCTACCGCTCCTCCGCCAACCTGCGCAGCACTTCGTCGAAGCCTCCCTACGGTAGCCAAGCTCCTCCTCCTCCGCGCCTCCGTGACCAGCCTCCGTGCCACCACAGTCGTCGTCGCATCCCCCCTAATGGCAGTGGCGGTAAGGGCACCACTCTATCTCTTTTGAAGGAATGGACCAAGCAAAGGAACCCTAGGGTTCACTTTTTGAAATAAAAAAATCTTTCGGGAAAATTGCGTTAAATCCCCTAGAAGTTGTCCGATTTACAAAGAAGCCCCTGCTCCAAATTGAAGGTCACGTGCACCCCACATGCCACTTGGGTAATTTGCGACTGAGTCCCACACTTTATTTATGTTTATATTCAATCCAGAGCTTTCAGTAATTGCATTTTAATCCCTTGTGTCCAAACTATTTTTCTTACATGTTCTTTTTGATGGAATAAATGTTTTTATTATTCAAAAAATTCTCAAAAAAATTGTGTATGTTCCTGCTTTAGTTTTTGCCATTATATAATTTTTCATAAATTTTTATTACCATTTGATATATTAAAAAATAAAGAACAATGTCTTTTTGCTTGCCCGAAAATAGAAGATTCATAAAAATTCAAAAATTAGCCTAAAAATTCCAAAAAATTAATTTAGGTGTGTTTTGTTGTCTTTTAATTTATTTCAAACTTTCTTGCATTAACCTTTTATAAAACTCCAAAAAGGTATGAAAAATGAAAAATCTTAAAAAAATTATAGAAAATTCTAGAAAAATCCAAAAAATGGGATCTTTATCTCTATTTGTAGATATTTAATTGCATTTTATTTTAAAAATAATTTCCTAGAGTATTAGGCAAGTAAAGTATTTTTAAGTTGCAAAATACTCTTGGTTGTGCACTGTTTCCCTTAATTTTCACTGTTTGATTTTTATAAAATCACAAAACATTAGACAAAATTGAAAAAAATACCAAAAATATTTTAAAACATATAAAACGCAAAAATATTTTATTCATAATTTTCTGAGCATTTTTGACTAGTCTGAAAAATACAAAAAGAGTGTGGTGTTGTGTGTTTTTATTCCTTTGTGCTTGTTTTGACAAATGAAAAAATAAAAAGCATTAAAAATTTAATTTTGAAAATTGACTACATAGTTTTTAAATCATGCTCCTTGTGTTCGACCTTGGTCTCTATACCAGGTAAATATAATAGCGAAACCGCTTACATTTACATGTATTGTTTGAATATCTTTTAAGTGGTTAAAAAACAACATTTTTCTCTTTGACTGATTCGAGTGGTTGAGAAAAACGACAATTGTGATATTTTTCCCATCTTAACCGCATTGGATTTCGGCTCATCATAATGGCGTTGTTGTAGGGTTGCACCGCTTTGTAATCATTTTTCATATTTTTTGCTATTTGTCTCTTTATATTATGATTGTTTTCTGACCTTCTCTTATTTGCTTTTTGTGAGAGGAACTGCTTGGAGCTTTGGATTTTCTTTTTGGAGGACCCGTACAGGAGGTGGAGCAAAGAAGAAAAGAAAATAGATATTTTGTTGAGGAACAATCTATTATTGTAATAATTTAGGTTGAACACTTGTGGACTTGGTCTTTTCTTGGGGTCTGTTTTGCCAAGTGCTGGTGCACTTGGGGGACCTCACCTATGTTTTCCATGTTTTTGATTTCACCGCAATAACTTGCTATTTGATTCTCGTGGATTTAGCCCCTAGACCTTGGCTAAAAATAAATTGAAAAAGTTAGTTTAATTGAATTAGAGACCACATGCCGTAAGGAGTCACATACAACACTAACAGGACCCGTTGTGGCAGGCACCGAGTGACTCCCAAGATCGGACTCTGGACTCGATTCGGTGAGCTAAATATTGTTCTTCACGATCAATAGAAGCTACTCGTCTAAGGCCAATTTACTCATGCATCATATAGTTAGTTTACATTATGTATTTAATTTATGCGCAGATCATATTGCATGTAAAGTGATGGAGCAAGGTACGCATTTCTATCCCTACATGCATCATTGTGTTTGACCGTGCATCATCTTTTTGGACTTCCCCCCCAGTTTTCGACTCAAATTAATCAAAGAAGAAATTGGAAAATTTATTAGGCATTGTTTATTTCTGAAAAAATCTAAAAAGTGAAAGCAATAAAATCTGGGACTTCTAAAGAAAACTTGACCCTAAAACCCACCTCATATAAAAATATTTGTTTTGAGGAGAGTCACCCCTCATTGTTTGGTTTGCTTGAGCGAGAGAGTGAATCACACACTAGGATAGAGCCATACCTGAACTTCCGTTAGACTATTGGTCTTAGGGTTAGTCGTTCCCCGGTAAGGATCTCTCCGATAACTGGTAAAGTGGACCGCAACGTCCGTAACAGATCGAGTTGAACGGGTAACCGGTAAACGGTCCGCAACTTGTACTTGCTGGGAAAGATCTAGCTTTGAGATTGGACTAGTCTCGTGGGAGCATCGGGTTCCTAACAGCTCGCTTAATTGTCCTACAATATTGATTTATCACCTAACTAAAATTGACAAGATAAACAACTGATCCGTTATGATCATTAGCTCGTGTAAAGTAGGTGAATTGTGGGTTTGACTTCTCATTTTGTTTGCTTTACAGATCTCATCCCCACATCACGATGATGGGTCGGAGGTCTCTTAGCTGCCTTTGGTAGCACCGCTCTCCTGCACTCCGACTCATTCATCTAAGGAGGTTTCGAAGAGCCCAGACCCGCTCTCCGAACCTGAGTTCAATTCCACCTTGATCTCCCTTGACCACCCTTCTTTCAGTCCTGAGGTGCCTGAGCAGAGACCTGCACAAATATTTGTTCATTTGACAGCACTTGAGTTGGGGTCTTTTGCCTTTGTAGAGACCAGAGAATGGCCAGCAGTGACGGATGAACCGATGGACATCCACAGAGTTTAACTTTTGTTCTAGATCAGGGCTCCATCGACAATACCTTACTAGCCTCCCTAAAGACAATGCAACGATAGATTCGGAACAAGAGAGCATTCACGGTAGAGGTCCATCTGGAATTAGCCCAAATGCAAGTCGGTAGAGGAGAGTCTCAACCGAGATCAGCCGGTGGAGAGATACCCATTGTTGGAGTAGGAAGACATCCATAAGAATCGAAAGATCCACCCAGATCAGGCAGGATGATGAAGGAGTTGCACAACCATGGTGCGACACTCACACACCGTTGGATCCAGCTGCCAGCTATTCTGGGCGACTTCAAGCTTCCGCCCCAGACCATTTAGCTTTTGCCCAAGTTTCATGGGCTATCCACCAAGGAGCCGCATCTTCACCTGCAACACTCTGAGATGATCTACAGTACTGTCCACGATTGATTCGTGGACAAGAACATCATAATGATGACGACATTTCCTTTCTCCTTGGTTGATAAAGCAACCTACTAGCTGAAACATCTGGGGAGATACATCACTTCATGGGAGCAGCTCCGGATCGAGTACTTGAACAAGTACTAACCACTCGGTCGGACTAATGCAGCAGGAGCTTCGATTAACAACTTCTCCATGATCTCTAATGAGCAGTTCCATGAGGTGTGGGATCGATTCCATGATCTCATTGGCATATGTCCACATCATGATATATCCAAGCCCAATCTTTTCTAGGGCTTCTTTTGTGTGCTGACACCGGAGCTGCAGGGGCTTGTCAATACTTCTTGTGGGGGCTTCTACTTCGCCAAAGATAAAGATTATGTGATAAGCATGTATTTACCCTTGTTAATGTAATCAAATTAGTGATCAAATAAATATCGTGTCATTCATTGTAGTCGGGAAAAAACGGACTGATTAAAAACCACTTTTAATTAATGTTGTGTTAATTCCGAGCGGTAGATTTATTTTACTTGGGCAAGCCCAAGGTCGAACTCAGGGAGACAGTTGTCTCCTTAGGTAAATTTTAAGCGAATTCAGAGATAGGATTTTTAGAAGATTATTTTTGGTATTTTTTTAGCAATTCTTATGCAATAAAGGAAAAGCAAATGCAATTTTCTGGACAGTTTACAAGCTATATCAAAAATATGATCAGACGAGAAATTATGAAACTTGGCCAAAACATGACATGCAATGAAATTAAGCTACACTATTTTTTTTGGATTTTTGTGACATTTTATGAATTTACTGTGAATAAAATATGAATGCAAGGTGATTTTCACAAAACTAATTTAATAAATACCAAAACACATTATTTTTAGGTAGAAAAATTATCCTAGATAGATATAAGTATGATGAATCCAGGAAAATTAATGAACCTAAAATTCTATGTGAATTGGACCTATTAAAAATTAATTAAGAAAATCACTAATTAATTTATTCAGGCCTCATGATGCATGCAAATGCGATGATTTTTGGGCACAAGGTAGAATAAATTATCTAAGTCTAATGTGATTTTATAATGATTTTTGGAGCAACTAGGAATTTAATATGAATTAAGAGGCACATAGTAGGCAAAATATGGAAAAATTCACCAATTTAATAATATTAAATTTCCAAATGTCACAAAAATGAAACACGTGTCACATAAGATAGAGGACAAGCTAAGCTACATCATGTAATTTTTAGAATTAAAAAATAATGCCAAATGAACACCTAAATATGCATGCAAAGATAGGGACAAAAGTGCAATTACAGAAAATAAAATTACTAAAAATTAAACATGTTGATAGGGACTAAAATGCAATTACCTATAATGCTGACGATATGTGTGCAAAATGTCTACGTAAACACATGTGCCTCACGTGATGCTCCTGGCAGGACGAAATTGCAATTTGGAAAACTTGTAGGGGCCTTAGTGCAAAATGCCCAGATCACACGTAAGGAACACGTGAGGTGCTAGGATCGGGAGGCGTCAGAGGCTCGGACGATGGCTCGGGTGCGCTGCAGGCTCGAGCGTGCTTCGGGATAACTTCGGGAGCTCTGAGCCTAAGGGTCGGGGTGGAGGCTCGGAGGAAGCGATGTGGCGCACGATGGACCATTCGATCGGTGAGGATCAAACTGCTACTGAAGTTGGATACGTGGTGCACCATGAACAGCTGGATCCAGTGGAGATCCAATGGAGGATGATGGCAGAAGACGTGGCATGATGCAGACCGTTGGATCAAGATGGGTCCAACGGGATCTGTAGCGGGGCTGGCGATGGTGATGTGGACGATCGAGGGCCATTATATCCTCCCGATATAATGGGCTCTGGAGCTCGGGGAAGCAGCTACGTGGTGAAGCAAGGGATGTCGGATCAAGGCGATCCAACGGAGGCTGCTCGTCATCTTCTCCAGTCCGCCGCCTTCTGCGGTGGACTTGGCAGGGCGCCGACTTCGAGTTCCTTGCTCTGCCTTCTTCGTCTGAGGTCAGTGAAGCTCGTAGGAGACTTTTGGAGGGCTTGGACCAATCGTGGGGATGTAGCGAAGCTTTCGAAGGTCCTAGAGGAGGGGGAGGCGTTCTGGAGCCCAACGCCGATGAAGCTCGAAGGAGGTCCGACGAGACGTTCGATCAGTAAAGATGCGTGCCTGCAAGGTTAGCTGGTGCCAAAACCAATGTTGCTCGTGATCGTGGGAGTGCATGAAAGTGCGAGTCCAAGGCGGAGCTCGGTGGGGGATCAGGTGAGCATGGGATTGATCGTAGTTGGTGAAGAAATTAAGAGAAAAAGAAAGAAAAGAAGAGGAAGATCAGAGAGGAAAATGGAGGAGGTTACCTGGGGAAAAAAGCTTGGAGAGGAGGTCCTAATCTTCGCTCAAGGATGGCAACTAGCCCAAGCTCGTGCAACTTGCCGAAGGAGCTGCGGCACGGTAGGGACGTCGTGGATCTCACCGGAGTAGAAAGGGCCATCGTCGCTCAATTTCTCGCCTACTTGCTGTCACCAAAAGAAGGATAGGAGCTCAGGGTATCTCTCTGCCGGGGCGGATGGGATCGAAGGTCGACAGGGGCGGAGTATTTATAGGTCGGAGGTGAGGTTGCAGGTGACGGGGTGATGAAGTTGGCAAAATTCGTGGAGCGACGTGGGCGAGGCTCATGGCGATCGTGGAGATCGACGAGGGTGGGGTGGTATGGGCGATGTAATGGTTGTGATAGGAGGCGGAGAGGACAACAGGAGTGGGGTCAAAAATAGGAAGGGGGCGGCGAGCACGTGAGGTGGAGATCATGGGAGAGACAGGGTCTGGAGGTGGAAGACAGGTTCTTGACCGTTGGATCGAGTGATCCAACGGCCACGAGAAGGGTGTAAGGGGATGGCATGGATTACATCGATGTGGTGTGATACGAGAGATACAGAAGTGCCATGTGGCGTCATAGGAGTGCAGCGCTAAGGGACGGTGGGGATTAGATTTAGGCGATGGATCGAAGGGTTATGATTGATCGTGAGTGAGCGGGTAGGATCAAATCATTAGAACGAAGATCCTGTGGTCATGTGCGTGCCACGTGGAGGTCTTGGTTGAGTCAGGTGCGAATGGCGGAGATACGATCTGGAGGATCTGATCGAGGGGCTCAGATTTGGCGTGATATGAGTGTCGGGATGAAGGCTTCTGATGAAGATCGGAGGGCTCGTAGCTCAACACGTGGTTGGCTGATGGCGAGGCGCTAATGGATGGAGGCGATGTGATCTGGAGAAGATCGGATGGTTACGAGAATGGATGGCTCAGATCAGGAGAGAGTGAAAGGGATCGGACGGTGGAAGACAAAGGGTGTGTGGTGCGATGTGAGCTGGCCGCGTGGCACAATCAGAGGGCGCCACGTGGCCTGATCTGAATGGCCGAAAGAGAATGTGGAATTTGGGAGAGAAGATGGCCGAATTTGGAAAAACTCAAAGCATGAAAGTTGTAGATCTTGATGAGATCTACCAATTTTATGTTGACCAAAAACGGAGATGAGGTCAAATAAGATACACAAATACAAGAGTATAAATATACATACATATAATGTACAAAGGGGCCCCAAAACCCAAGATTTGCATACGAGCTCCGAATTAAGTGAAATTGGTCTTATTTTGAAGGTCTCTGAATATATATTACTTTCAAAGTGAGTAGATCTAGGTCGGAGGTTGTATGAGGTAGATCTAGGTCGGAGATTGTTTGAGGTAGATATTTGTATTTTAAGGTCTGAGGTCTCCAAGTGGGTTTGGGTTTTATTGAGTAATTTTACAAGTCAGAAACTTTGGCCCTTTTTCTTGTAATATTAGTTAGTAATATACAGTATACATATGGTTTTATTAACTTTGGTATGGGTGTAAAATACAAATAAATAGGAGAATAATGGTGAATATGTATGTGAATATTTACAAGAGATTTTGATATTGAAAATCAAATTTTGGAGATTGACAATGATAGTTCTTTTCTGAATGAACTAGAAAGTTCTTTTTCTAATTATCTGAATTCGAAATATTTAAATAGTTGATCTAAAAGTAAGAACCGCCACTATTACGTGTATGATACTAAATCCAGTTAGAATAATCACATTAATAGATGCATGGATAGTTATCTTCATTTTGAAATCAGTATTGATAGTTACATTTCAGAAGGTAACTATCAATACCACGCAATAACATTATTTTGAATCCATTGGATTTGAATTGGCACTTTTTACATCATGATTATTGTGAGGAATCATCCCCAATAATTATTCTTGGACAGTTTATTTGTGAAAATGTATGTTTATTCAAATACGGACCACACATAAAATCCGGTCAAGTTCTAATTGTTCATGCGGACTATTTAGTAATAAGATCCGCTAAACCTTATTTGGTCACCCCAGGAACAACAGTTCATGGTCAATTGGACTTCTTATTTAATGCAAATATGAATGCTAGAATGCAAATATTATGCATGCATGTATGAATGCTAATTATGCAGGATAAGGAGAAATATGCAGCTAATTAGTCGGGAACAAGACTCTATTTTCAACTTTTAGAGTGATGAATCATAGATTCATCAACCCTCTATACTTAAACCTTTCTCGTCCCCGAGCAACTAAAATGAAGTGCAAAAGTGAAATGAGATTGGGTTCCATACCAAGGTCATGAACAAAAGTTGAAAATGGAGCTTAACTCGACCTCTAGATTAATTCTGTGGTGGAACCCTATTGGGATCTGAACTTAAGACCTAATAGACTTCAAGTTCAACAAGTCTTCTATTCAATACACCTCAATATTTAGGTTAGAATAAATCCTCAAATGCAAATTTCTGATGACTATGATTCTTACTTGTACCGTGTAAGTGAAATATAGCTCTCCACATCAGAAATGGCTCAGAACCAGCCTCCTCTAACAAGGTAACTCTAATTCCCCGGTCCAATAACTCTTTCCTCGAGGAGCGGGGTATTCCCTTCTAAGTTTAGGTGCGACCAACTTAAGAGGAGGGGGTAGAGAAAAGAATGGACGGTAGCCAGTGTAGCTACCTATCTTGAGATGCCTGACCAGTGTAACCAAGTCATCCAGCTGTAGACTTCTTACTAATATACATACTCCGACAGGTATTTTATTTTCTATCTGGCCGATCTATTTTTTTGGAGTTCTTGCATTTTTTCCGAACTATATACATGGTGCAGCATGTACATCAGGAGTTTTTCCTCTTGAGCTAGTAGACTATCCCTCTTTTGAAGCATTATTGCAACCCACAACATCCCGTCCTCAGACGTCAACACCACCGGAGTAGGCTGAGATGCACTAACCTCCCTAGAGGAGGACGGATGTTTCCACCCGTGTGCTACTCCAAGCTAAAGGATTCGACCTCCTCACCATCTCATCAATGAAGAGCTACACGCATGGTGCTTGTCCAAGTTAGGTCACTGTCTATAAGAATCATGCATGTGCACGAGATATTCCACTTAGATTAATCAAGATGACATGTGAACATATACTTGCGGACTCAAAGAATTAAGTCACTTGACCTGCGAAATCTTAACTCCAATTCTAATAAGGTTCCTCTAAAATTAGGTGGATTAAGGTCAAATCAAGTCCATCCTCATTATCTACTCATAACTTGGTTCAAAACCCACTAGCTTTTCACCTTGCATATGCAAAATATGCAGATGAGATGTTGATAACATGCTATGAATGCAAGACTCTTTTTCTTCCTCTCTTTTCAGATGCAGAGATGATGTGCAAGAGTAAATAAGAAGACTTTGATTTTGATTTTCTTTTTTTTCAAAACTTGGTATACATCCTCTGTTACAATAAATTTTAATAAAAGTATTATTTACAAGAATTTTACAAGTATTATACATATAGTACAAGTATACAAAATATTTCCATTTTTACCCATCCCATAATTATTGTATAATATATACAAAAATACGTGAAAAATACGCGAAAGTACGAGCTAGGGGTAAGGTATATATGTAATATATACATGCCCCCTATACATAGCGTGTGATATGTCCTCAGAGCACAAAAAGTGAGGAAGAAGACATAGCTCTTGCTAAGCGTAGGATAAAAGAGCAAAAATGTATAGAAGTTGTCCTGCCCCCCTTTACTTAGGCTCTGGCAGCCTAAGTGTAGCAGGAGATCAAAAATGGGGCGGACGAGGTCGAGAGGGGAAGTGGATGAATATATGAACAAGATGGGCATCAGTTCCCTCCTATACTCAGGCTCAAGTCAGCCTAAGTATAGTACTGCAGTGGAATGAGGACCGATGTGATCTGGAAGATGTAGAGTGAATGGAGTCAGGGGACTCTCCCCCCTATACTTAGGATCTGGTCATCATGAGTATTGTCGTAGATGAAAATATATGAAGTTGGGGTGAGTGATTAGAGTCGCGGGAGGGAAAGGGAGAATGTACAGGAGTGATGGGTATATACAAGGATCGCGGTCTGAATCTTTCTAGATGCTGCTGATGGCGAGTGTTTATTGTTGCAAGGTCTCATGCACGGCTCTATGTGTATATGCTGACTCTGTCTCACGTATGAATACAATCTCCTTGACATGGACTAACTGCTCATTGGGTTTGACAACTAGCTTCAACAGTTGCCCATTGACTAAGAATGTTTGTTCATCATCTGTGAGATCTGAGATCTCAACACATCCACTATCATGCACAGTACGGATAATGAGAGGGCTCGTCCACATGGATTTCAGCTTGCCTTGGAAAACTTTCAGCCTTGTATTGAACAACCATACCTTCTGTCCAGGAACAAAGGTCTTTCGTCTGATATATCTATCATGCCAACGCTTAACTTTGTCCTTGTACACCAAACTGTTATCGTATGCTCAGTTTCTAACTTCCACAAGCTCAATCAGATCCATGTCTCTCTGTTTTTGTCCTAGGTGTGTGTTCCAGTTGACCTTTTTGATTGCCCATTCTGATTTGTGTACTAATTCCACGGGTAATAGGCATGGCTTCCCAAATACCATCCTGAATGGGAAGGTTCCTAACGGTGTCTTGTAAGCTGTCCTATAAGCCCACAAGACTTGATCCAAGATATGAGATCAGTCTTTCCTGTCTGGGTGGACAAGCTTCTGCAATATGGCTTTCACCTCCCTATTCGCACCTCAGCCATACCATTGGTCTGTGGGTGGTAAGGACTAGCGACACGGTGCTCAATGCAGTAATCCTTCAAGAGCTTCTTCACATCTCGGTTTACAAAGTGGCTACCCCCATCTGATATCAACATTTTGGGGATCCTAAACCTAGAGGATGATATGATCTCTAATGAATTTACAGACAGTCCTGATGTTTGCGGTTCGGGTTGGGATAGCCTCCACCCACCTGGACAGATAGTCTAACGCAAGAAGGATGTATTCGAATCCGTGGCTAACAGGGAATGGCCCATGAAGTCGATGCCCCAGGCATAAAAGACAACACAAATGATGACAGGATGCATTGGCATCTCGTCCTTGGAACAACGGTTCCTCCCATTCTCTGGCATACTGGGCAAGACTTCGCAAGGTGATGACATCGCGAAACAGAGTCGGCCAGTATAAGCCACACTGAAGTACCTTCCAGGCAGTCCTCTTCCTAGAGAGGTGTCCTCCTGCCTCCAGACTGTGGCATAAAGAAAGGACACTCTGGTATTCCTCCTGAGGAATACACCATCTCCAGACACAATCCGACCCTTTGAAGAAAAGGACCGAATCCTTCCAGTGGTAGTGTCTAAAATCTGACTTCAGTCGGTCTATGTTGACTCTTAGGCCACTCTTCGAGAACCTTCTTGGAGACAAGATAGTTCACGATATTGGCATACCATGGGAGTGAGTCGATAACAAAAATTGACTCGTCAGGGAAGGGAGTCTCGAATTAGTGAATCCTCAGAGGCATTAAGATCCTCGAGACGGGAGAGGTGATCAGCCACTACATTCTTCTTTCCAGGTTTATCACGAATATCCAAATCAAACTCCTGGATAAGCAGAATCCATCTAAGAAGATGTCTTTCGCATCCTTCTTTTCCATTAAATAATGTAGTGTTGTGTGGTCGGTGAACACAATTACCTTGAATCCGATTAAGTGAGATCTGAATTTATCCAAGGCAAACACTACTGCAAGCATCTCCTTTTCTGTAACTGTATAGTTGCGCTGAGCAGTATCAAGCACTTTGCTTGCGTAGTGTATGGCAAACGGGGACGCCATCCCTCCTCTGTCCTAACATAGTCCCTACAGGAAAGACTAATGCATCCGTCATGATCTCAAAAGGCAGAGACCAATCTGGGGCTTGGAGGATCTGGGCTTCATGATCATTCCTTGTAATAGCTTAAAGGCCTCGAGACATTTGTGATCAACAATGAATTCCATGTCCTTGCCTAAAAGCTTAGTTAGAGGTCGGAAAATCTTAATAAATCATTGATAAATCTTCGATAAAATCCGACATGCTCGAGGAAAGATCGGAACTATTTCACGTTGGTTGGTGGCTAGAGTCGTCTAATCACATCCACCTTGGTAGGGTCAACCTCCATTCCTCTTTTGGAGATGACATGCCCCAACACAATGCCCTCCGTCACCATGAAGTGAATTTTCTCCTAGGAGAGCACCAGATTGACCTCACAACATCGTTTGAGGACTCGGTTCAGATTCCTAAGATAGGAATCGAAGGAATCGTCGTGGACCGAGAAGTCATCCATGAAGATTTTCAGCCGAAGGGCATGCGCCTGAAAGCATAGGTACCAAAGGGGCATGTAAACATAGTCCTTTTCCTGGTCCTCTGGATCTATGGCTACTTGATTGTAACCCGAGAATCCATTTAAGAAGTAGAAGAATTCTTTCTCTGCTAATCTCTCCAGGATCTGATCAACGAATGGTTGGGGAAATGATCCTTCTTCATCGCATCATTCAAGCATCTGTAATCCACACAGATGCGCCACGATGTGGGTACTCGCGTCACTATTTCTCTCTCCGTCTTCATTGGTGGTTGTATGAATTCCTGATTTTTGTGGAAAACATGGATTGGGGCCACCCATTTGGAGTCGAGGATGGGATAAATAAAGCCTGCGTTGCACCCATTTCTCTATCTCCTTTTTCACTACCTTTCGTACATTTGGATTCAACCAACGTTGGAATTCATGAGAGGGTTTAGCCACATTCTCCAAGTAGATATGGTACGAACACAGAGTGGGATTTATCCCGTGGAGATCATAGATGCTCTAGCCTATTGCTTGCGGTTTTTCTCCAAGATCTCAAACAAGTGAGATTCCTGCTCTTCGATCAATCGCGAGCTGATGATGACCGGATACTTCTATTCTTGTCCCACAAGGAAGGCATACATAAGTGTTGTGGTAAGGGTTGAGCTCAGGTAATGTGTGATCATCGAGGAAGTCTGGCTCAATCGAATCTGGTTCAGTGCTAGCAGTGGCTGGATCCTATCCGTGAAATTGCTTCTACCAACTCATTCGTTTCTGGAGTCGGATCGTCAAAGGTCTTCAAATAATCAGCAAAAGCCACGTCCGACTCATCATCCTCATCTTCTGATTATCCTAAAGAGGGAAAGGAAATACAGGCCTAGCTGGGCCTCTAAGTCATCGAAGATGTAGGGGGATGCATATTCTGAACTGTATTCGTTTCTAAGGACCTCACAAACTGACTCATGCATAAGATCTTCTCCGGAGGAGAGGGGACTCATCAGTGCTGGTTGGGTTCTGTCTCCATGGCTCAACTGTGTCTACATGAATGCAATCTGCTTCGAACGAAGAGTACTCGGTGCTGGATTCTGAATCCAGTCTCTGCCATCTAGTCTGCTTCATCTCAAGTTCCTCATCTCCCGCCTGGAGATTGGAACTGGATTTCCCAATCTTATAATTAAATAAGACCCCTATTGTTCTGAGGAAGGGCCTTCCTAATATGATTTGGGAATCTCTCCAATTACGAGGGGTCTCCATATCCAGGATGGTAAAGTCCACCACGTACTCTTGACCCTCGACTTTGATGACAATGTTCCACAATTCTCCTTGGGATCTCTTGGTTGATTTATCTGCAAACTGAAGTAGTGCTCTAGATTTCCTAAGAAGTTCGGTATTAAGCCCACTCATAGAGGGTTGTAGGCATTAAGTTAATTGAGGATCCGTTGTCAAGGAGAGTGCGTGCAAATGTAGTGTCATCGACATGACTCACCACATAATGTGCACCCATGTCTCTTCATTTCCTAGGAAACGAATTCTTTATGCGCAGGTTGTGGCTACTGACAAAACGTGTTTCTCAACTCGGTTTTTCGTCTTCCTGCTGACCCTAGTAGGTGTGCATCTTACCTTAAGGTAATTCTAAAAGCAGGTGTCATCTCCACATACTTGTCGAAGGAATTGTGACCTTAACGTGCTTATTGCAAAACTCTACCATCTCAGGGTCATCTTTTTGTATTTTTTTAGTTTTCTTCTTTATACCCTAAGAGCTCAGGGAAAGGGTTTATTGATGCTAACTCAGATTCCAAAACTGAAAGATTTTCATTTAAACTAGGAACTGAGTTCTGTACATGACATTGAAATTGAGACTGACTCATACTCTGACTATGACGAAAAGAAAATTTCTGCGGCAAAATCGGTGATGCATTCTCCCGACTGCTGGGGCATCATCATCAGTTGGAGGTGCAGACTCTTCATCAATTTTGCTAGAATCACTACTGATGCAGTTCTCCTGCTTCTTGGATGACTTAGGAAGTCCTCTTCTTCTGTCAGTGGGGGTGGTGGTGCTGCTCCTCTGCCTCCAAGTTCTCCTCAGGTAGAGACTTGGCGGCTTCTTCCTCTTGTGCCCGTGCTGATTAGGTACAATCACGGTCCTTCTGCTCCTGAGGGACATATGGTTGACATTATAGTACGAAAGGATCTCATGTTCAGATAAATAATTATCTGAATAGTTTACTTGATCTCGTGGTTGGCTCTGGCCTTGATTCAAGATATTTGGGTTGGCCTGAACCTGAACGGGAATTGGAGTCTTTGGCGCCATCTGCTGGTCCTGGGTACAAGAGACACGATTCAGATCGGTTCTCATATCCAGATAGTCATTCTGGATTTGTTGGACCCTATCATTCAGGGTATGGATCGCCAAGTTGAGGGACTCTAATTCACTAGTGGGTTGGTTCTGTTGAGGCTGACTCGTGGATGAGTTCCTATACTGGCCCTACTGGCCATTCCGATACTACTGATGATGATGGGACGGTGGTGGAGGGCCTGCAGGTCCGAGTGGGAAAGTGCACTGCTGCTAGTGCTGCTGAGGCTGGTACCCTTGTCCGGGCCAGGACTGTATGAAGCGCGGTGCGAGGACGGAGCTGGTTGCTTGGTAAGCTAGGGAAGGTCGGTGAGGCTGACCGTTCCCCATCCCCGACTATCTGCCGACAGGGTCATGGATGTACCACAACCCGTTGATCTCGAACACCTGCGGAAGCTCCTCGTATCCTGTCTCCACTTGTGGGGTTACGTGCTGCTCCTGTTGAGTGTAGGTCTGCTCTTCTACCCAACTACTCTGAGGCCCCGGTGCCTGTTCCTGTACAAGATGAACTCGGTGTATAGGTACATGTGGTGTAGAAGGGGCAGGTAGTCGTATCTTGGCTACCATCTTAGTAAGTTCCTCCAGTTATTTCATCAATCGCGAGAGTGAGTCAAGGTCAGGGGCCCTCTTGTGAATCTGCTCGACCATGGTTAACTTGTCTGCTATCATCCCCATGCTGGGAATGAGGTCCTCTATCAGATCCGCTACAGTCCTCCAATTTGTCTCGTTGAATAAGATTGAGGGAGACAACTGATAAGCCCTGGTGGCCTGTGATCTGCCGGTTTCCGCCATCTGCTCTAGAATCTTCCAAACAACATTCTCATTTTTGTTCAGATAGCTTCCTCCACAGGCAGCACTTACTAACCCCTGCATCTCCGAGATCATGCCACATAACAAGGTCTGGCCTAAGATCGCTTTTGTACTGCCATGGCAAGGGCATTTCTGATTTAGGTCATTAAACCTATCCCATGCTTCATGGAATGGTTCATTGGGTCCCTGGGAGAAACTAGCAATCTTTGTTATCATTTGATTAGTTCTACTGAGTGGGTAGAACTTCTTCAAGAAAAGGTCCTTGAACTGCATCCAGGTTTTACATCTCACCCCAAGATTTTTCAACCAATGAGCTGCCTTATCTCCTAAGGCAAACGGGGTGGCCTTCAGCCTGATACAATCTTGCCCATCCCTAGGGTCACTAAGGTTGTGTTGAACCCAAAAATCAGCAGTCTAAATATGTCTCACACCATAAGGCAGAGACAAAGTCGATGTGGCGACCACACGAGTCCTAGAATTCAAACAACAATTAACCCACAACAAGTAATTCAAGCAATGAAAATAAATGTGCGGAGTTAAAATTTATGATAACTCTACAACAAGATGTGTATAGTACAAGTATGTGTAGACAGGTAGAACATGGTAAAATGCTCAAAATGCAACTCTCATGACTTGTGTATTTATTTTATTTTTTGTGGGTTTTTATTTTATATTTTTTATTTAAATTTTGATTTTATATTTTTATATTTTGATTTTTAATTTATTGATTTTGTATTTTCTCTTTATATTTTTATATTTTTCTCTTCTTTTAATAAAGATCTAATATATATGTAAGGAGTATATGTACACTAGAGATAAGAGAGAGATGAAAATAGGGAAAATAATAAAAATACAAGAAATAATATATTTTGTGCTTTTATATTTTTTTAGAATGTTTTTGTGATTTTTCTAGACTCTTCCTATTTTTTTGGTATTTTTAAAGTCAAAAATACTGGTAAACAGTAAAACAAATTGCTGGCTGAAATTGAAATGAGGATGAAAAATATCAAACAATGTCCAAAATTCCTCAAATTAATTTTAAAATAAAGATAATAGAACAGAGAGAAATCGTAGACAAAAATGGTATTTTTAGGATTTTTGTAGAATTTTTAGTTTATAAAGGTTTTTGGGGTTTTGTAATTTTTATGAGTTTTCTTTTGTATTTTTTGAATCATTTTTGGATACGAGCTAAAAGACAGAGAAACACACAAAAGGTAATTTTTTAGAATTTTTAAAGTGTTTTTAATATTTTTTTGGTATCTTCTAATGTAGACAATAAAGAAAATGCATGTTTTTGAATTTTTATAAATATGAAAATGCAACAAAAATGTGAAATAAAAATATGGTGTGATAGAGGAATGCAACATGAACTTATGGTATTTTTTTGGTAATTTTTGGTATTTTATAGATGCATGAAATAAATAGAGGAAACAAAAAGAAAATGCATTCTAGCAGGGGTATTTTTGTGAATATGGAAAAGTTCAGGGGCCTCTGTGCAATTTTCACACAAAATATACAATGTAATAAAAATGTTACAGGACTAAATGTAAATACACAAAGCACGAAACCCTTCCCTACAAAAATTCCAAACCCACGTGCACGGGACATGTGACCTGACAAGGACCTAAGCGTAATTAACGAAAACCTTTGGGGTCAACTGCAATTTTTCAAAAAAAAATTACAACAAGACAAAATAGTTTCTGGTTCGAATACAAATACGAAACCTACTAGGGGTTCCTATGCAAAATGTCCCGTCCCCTTACGCGCACAGACACGTGAGTTGACGTGGACAAGGTCCTAAGTGCAAATATTAAAAGTGCAGGGGTATTTATTCAAATATTACAACGCTTTTTAAGCTGCAGATGAATGTTTAAGTTCTAATATGTAAATACAAAATCGTGCGAGGGTGTCGGGCAAAATTACCCAGCATTGTGCGATCCAATGGTTGGATTCCTTTCACTTGACACGTGGCGGCGCGAGGACCAGCGATGATGGTTCAGCTCAACAGACCAGATTAGATCCTCAGATGGAGATCTACGACTGACAGGAGTCCAGATCGGATGGCAGCTGCACTTCCTGGAGAGGCATCTTGATCGGACGACTGGAGACATGGGAGGATGAACGAGGAGGAGCTCCGACCAGGCGAAGTTCTCTATGCTCGTCCTCCCACCTCCGTCGGACTTGAAGCTCGCAAGACAGCACGTTCTCTTCCTGGAGGCTCCCCTTAGCTGCTGAAGTCGTCAAAAATCACCGAAGGGCGGTGGTGTTCGCGCCACAAGGTGGCGGAGCTGGAGGCTCCGAGTGGCTCTGGCGTACTGGTCAAAATCCCCCCCAGACGCTATCTTGGCTCAGAACCTAAAGAAGAGAGGTGAAGGGGCCGAGGGCAAGTTGCCTCGACCCCACGGAGGGTGGAAAAACACGAACGGCTGCGTGGAAAGAATTTGACGTCGGCCGACGAAACTCGATGCCAGCAACGTGAAATTCGAGGGATTCGACGATGGTTAAGCAGTGGATAATGGAGGGAGAAACGCGGGGAGAAATGCGGGGAACTAATCCTCTAAAAATCCGCGAAAGTTGGTCAAAACCCATTCTGACACAAGGCCAGACCTCGGTCAGAGAGTTGACCGAGGTCAACCAGGGAAAGAACCTAGTTGGTCCACGTGGACCAACCAGAAAAATCTCTGGGAAAAGTTTTATAAATTAGATTAAAAACAATAAATGATTTAATTAATTTTTGGTTATAAAATAAAAAATGTTTGTTATTTTGTAAATTATTTTATTATGATTTTTATATATTTTTTAGAGGTATAAAAATACAAGTTACCTTTTATAGGTTATATACATGTATATTCATCTATATATTTTATTATTTTATTTTTGTTTTGTGTATTTAATTTTATTTATTTTGTTTATTATTTTATAAATTTATAGATTATTTTTATACACTTAAATATATTTTTATTTTATTTTTCTGATGTGTTTTATGCTTAATAAAATCTAAGTATTAATTATATAGGTATATGTATTGGTATTGTATAATACGGTATTTTATTTTTGTATTTTCTTTAGGTTTTTATTCTGATTTTAATGTACATATATGTTAAACACAATATTTACAAAATTATAAAAATATAAAATTATAAAAATAATGAATAATAACTAAAATAAATATTTTAATATGTACAAGTATATAGTAGGGGTCCAAAACTCAACTTTCAAACCGTAGCTCCGTAAAATACGAAACCACCTCCATTAAATAGCTTATTTGAAATTATATAGAATTAAAGTGATTTTGATGTGTTTAGAGTTTTTATTTGAGAGATATAGGTCTGGGAAGTTGGGATTATGGAAATTTATTCAGACCATAACTTTTTTGCTGTACATTATTTTTGAGTGAAATCAATTTTGTATTTTTCTATATTTAATTATCTACAAGTTCATGTTCAAAGTTTCTTTATTTGAAGTGTAAAAAGTGGAACTAAAAATAGGTCCCAAATGAATGAAGAATGAATAAAATAAAAGGTATTTTTTTGTACTTTGGCCCTTATCTCCCCCTACTTTATTCCTTGTTGACCGAGTCATAGAGATGCCTAGGTCTCGGGGTTCGGATTCATAAAATATTTACAATATTTTATTCTTTTTCTTTTTTTTCTTTATTCTATAATTGTGACTTTAAAAACCACATTTTATACAATATTTACATAATGATGCATGAATGCTAAAATGCCTAAATTAATCCTATTTACATGCATTTACTAGGGTTTTAAGGCCAAAATGATAGAATAAATATGATGAAACGTGGATTCATCATCCCCCTATACTTGCCTTTGCTAGTCCCTAGCAAACACTTATGCAATAAGTGCAGAAAAGAAAAAAAGAAAAGAAAAAGAAGAAAATTGGATTAAGTTTAACTATCAAACTTGTCTTCACAAAATCAAAGCTTGGAGATTAAGTCAGACCTTTGGAATTTTAGTGCGGGCGGAACCTTAATGAGAACCGAATTTAAAATTCAACAGTCTTCGAGAATCCCAAAACTCTGCTCAAGTCTCCTCAATAGCCAGGTCAGAAATATTTCAACTCATACGCAAACCCTTATGACTATGAATCTGACTCATACAGTGTAAGTGATGGTGGCTCTCCCCAACTGAAATGAAAAAAGACTGGCTTCTCCAATATCACAACCCAATGATTCCCCAATCCAACAACTCATTCCTCGAGGAGCAGGGTATTCCCTTCTAAGTTCAAGTGGCAACCAGCTCAAAAGGAGGGGGTGAAGAGAAGAATGGACGGTAGCCAGTGTAGCTACCTATCCTAGGATGCAAAACCAGTATAGTCAAGTCATCCAGCTGCAGGCTCACATGATTTTACATTGAAGCTCAAGCTTTCTTATTGACTATACACATATGTACACTCCGGCAGGTTTTTTTATTTTTATACAGGTTTGTCCACTTATTTTTGGAGTTTTTGCTTTTTCATTTTTTTGAATACTATATACAACAACATTTACATAGGGAGTTTTTCCTCTTGAGCCAGTAGACTATCCCTCTTTTGAAGCTTTATTGCAACCCGCAATCTCATGTCCTCAAAACTCATCATCACCAGACAGATTGGGGCACACTTCCCTCCCTAGATGAGGATAAGTGTTTCCACGTGTGTGCGTCTCATACCCGCAAATCCAACCCCCTCACCACTCCAACTGAGTAGAGCCAAGTGAAAGTTGCAGGTGTCCAAGTTAGCTCATTATCAACAAGAGTCATGCATGTGCTCCGAAATACTCTATTTAGGCAGTCAAGAATCCATTGAACCAAGTCTCGTGATCCTCAAAGAATTAAGTCAACTAGACCTGAAGTACCTCAATTCCAGTCCCTATAAGGTTCCTGTTAATTAGGTAGATTTAAGGTCCAACCAAGCTCCAATCTTCGATTTTTACTTAAACTTGTTCAATAATCAACTCAATCCGAAAAATGCTCATGCTATGAAAATGCTATGCAGAAAATGTTTTTGTTATGCAATTTTCAAAGATTTTGTACTTTTTATGGATTTTTGAAAAGATGATGCAGAAGCATTTGTATTTTTCAAAGAGATTTTTCAAATGTTTTTGGATTTTAATTTTGCAAATGTTTTTGGGATTTTTAAAAACAAAAGGTTTTGGCTAAAAATTAGGTACAAATATTTATACAAGGATGCTTCTTATATTTACAAGAAGTGGATTTTAAGAATTTACAAGGATAAGTGATCAATTTTATAAATATATATAATGAATTTTGGTGCAATGTATATACTCCTCAAACTTATTTGAACAGGTTTTCCAAACAATTTTGAAAACTATAGTCCAAAATAATTTTGACCAACACTTTTACAAACATGTACACATATTTGAAAATTATTTTGCAAAGGTTTTCCAAACAGTATATGTGGATTTTTCAAATATTCTTGCAACCATTTTTCAAACCATTTCCAAATCTTTTCTCAAACCTTTTTATTTCACACAAAGAAAATAATTTTTTCAATCAAATGTTTTTACAAAGTTGGAAAACATGTAAAAACATTTTCCAAATAGTTTTTAAAAGATTTTTCACAAAGATTTTCAAACTATTTTTCAAAGATTTTGTAAAAAAATATTTTCACCTGATTTATTAATAAGTAAATACAAAAAGAATTTGAGGAATAATCACATCTTTTTGTTAAGGTTTTTAATGAATTTATTTTCACTAATTATCCATAATTATTAAGAAAATACAAAAGTACGAGTTTTGGCTAAAGTATATATGCAGTATATACGACCCCTCTATACTTAGCTTGAGCTATGTCCTCATAGATCAGAGAGAAATGAGAAGACATAATTTGTACTAAGTATAGGAAAATCTAAAGAATAACGAACGGATAAATGAATGCACAAATGAGAAGTTGATCGTCCCCCCTATACTTAGGATCAAATAATCCTAAGTATAACAGACTATACACAAAACATGGAGGGTCAAGGGTGGGAATGAACAGATCATACTCAGACTGTCTCCCCCTATACTTAGGGTAAGATATCCCTAAGTATAGATAATAAGAGGAGACACTGGAGAGGATCAAAGAATAGAAGCACTCAGGGTGCACACCCCTCCTATACTTAGGACAAAGTGTGTCCTAAGTATAGAAGACTTAGAAAAGGGCGACACCTTTTCGGTAGATAAAGAAGATAGAAGAGGAAAAGAAGAAAAGAAGAAAAGAAGAAAAGAAGAAAAGAGATCAGAGGATGGGTATGAATAACTCGAGATGCGCATCCCCCCGAACTTAGGATAAAGTACATCCTAAGTGTAGCAGTGATGAAGGGGATGACATCACGTCGGTGTAATAAGATAGATGAGAAGGAAAAGGAAAAAAGAAGAAAGAAGAAAAGTCATTCAAAAATGTTTTTCTCTGCTTTGCCTTCTTCTGCCGCTTTGGAAAAATTCAGCTCATCCCTGTAGATTACTTGAATAGAGTCAACGACAAACATGAATGTAGAATGTTCAAGGTAAGGCTTCAGAAGCTGTCCATGGACTACAAATGGTAGTGCGTCAGCTGACAAATTAGATATCAATACACTTACATTGCCAGGCACATGCTTAACCATAAATGGCCTAGTCCATTTGCTCTTCAATTTGCCTGGAAAGATCTTTAATTTTACATCAAACAACTACACCTTCTGACCTGGCTCGAAAGACTTGCAGCGGATATGCTTGTCATGCCACGTTTTGACCTTGTCCTTATACATCAGGTTGTTGTCGTATACATAATCTTTGAATTTTAATAATATGTTTAGATCCAATAATCTGTTCATTCCTGCTTTCATAGAGTCAAAATTACATATGTTAATGGCCTATAAAGATTTGTGAATTAATTCAATGGGCAGATGACATGTCTTGCCATACACTAGGCGGTAGGGAGACATTCACAATGGTGCCTTGTACGCTGTTCTGTAAGCCCAAAGAACGGAATCAAGCAGCTGAGACCGGTTCTTGCGATCCAGACGCACAAGCTTTTGTAGAATTGTCTTGATCTCCCTATTTGATCATTCAGCTAAGCCACTGGACTGCGGGTGGTAGGGTGAAGCAACACGATGTTCAATGCAGAATTCCTGAGTCCGCTTCTTCACATCTCTGTTTATGAAATGACTACCCCCGTCAGATATGAGAATCTTGGGAATCCCGAACCGTGCTATGATGTGATCTCTCAAGAATCGACAAACAATCCTACTGTCGGCAGTTCGGGCAGGGATAGCCTCTACCCAGCGACTTACATAGTCGACAACAAGCAGAATGTATTCATAACCCTGGCTGCTGGGAAATGGGCCCATAAAGTCGATGCCCCATGCGTTGAAGACGTCTGATATCTGAATAAATTTCAAAGGCATCGTACCTCTAATTTCTATGGTTTCGCCCATCTTCTGAGATTCAGTGCAGCATTTGACATAATCATTTGCATCCTCGAATAGTTTAGGCCACCAGAGGCCGCTCTGAAGGACTTTTGCTACCGTTCTTTTGTCTGAATGATGCCCTCCAGAATCTTGGTCATGGCATAAGGCAAGGACACTTGGAACTTCTTCCTGAGGTATACACCTTCTCCAGATGCAGTCTGCCCCCTCACGAAATAAGTATGATCCTCCCACTGGTAGAAATAGATTTTAGTCAAGAATCTATCTATTTTCAACTTCGGCCAATCCTGTGGGATTTTCTTGGTCACAAGATAATTCATGATGTCTGCGTACCATGGAATCGAGGTGACTGATAGAATTGCTTCATCTGGAAAGGTCTCTATGATTGGTTGCATGCTCAGCTCAGGAGATTCCGGCTCAGGAAGCCTCGATAGATGATCAGCCACTACATTCTTCACCCCAGGTTTGTCTCTAATTTCCAAGTCGAATTCTTGGAGGAGAAGGATCCACCGAATAAGACATGGTTTGGCGTCCTTCTTATGCTGTAGGTACCGGATGGTCGAATGGTCAGTGTAGATGATCACTTTGGATCTAAGAAGGTAGGATTGAAACTTCTCCAAGGCAAAAACTACCGCTAGCAGCTCCTTTTCGGTGACAGTGTAGTTTCGCTGAGCTTTATTGAGCGTTCGGCTAGCGTAGTGAATCGCAAATGCTACATTGTCTTTCCTCTGTCCAAGTACAACACCAATGGCATAATCTTACGCGTCGGTCATTATCTCAAAAGGTTGAGTCCAGATCGGTGGCTGTAAGACAGGGGCCTGCATGATGATGAGCCGAAACATCCCTTCCTAAATTCGGGTAAGGTAGAAATCAATCTAGGGTTGTTGTGACCCAGATCTCGAAGAATCGGAAACAACAAGAAAGAGAGAGACCACCAAAATAGATAAATCAAGCACTAATCAAGAAGCGGTCTTGCTAGTTTATTAACCTGGTATAGCGACCAGGGTCGAACACAAGGAGCACGGATTGGCTCAAAAGAGCCTACGAAGTAGTCGAGAGATAAAATAAAGAACAAAATGTTTTTGATGGATTTTAGGAGTTTTTTATTTTTTTTGTTTTTTAATTGTATAAGAAAATGTAAGAAAATGGATAAAAGAGCAAATTCAACAATTTATTAAACACTCCAAAAATACTCAGAAAATTCAAATAAAATGATTTTTGTGTTTTTATGTTTTTAAATGTTTTTGGTAAGTTTATGGGAATTTTATGATTTTTAGTTGATTTTCTAAAAATAAAGAAAGGAAGAAATAGTGGATCAATGTGCAACCAGACTTGAAAGGCTAATCAAAAATATCTAATTATCCTCTAAAAATTTGGAGACAATTTTTATGAAAACTAGATACAAAAGTAAGCTGCAAGAAAAGAGTTTGCATTTTTTTATTTTTTTAGAATTTTTATTGGTTTTTATAAGATTTTTAGGGTTTTCATGTTTTATGAGTTTTATAAAACCAAATGAGCCAAAAATTGGATAGAAGCTGGAAAACAACAAAATAAATAATCCCTAATTTTTTATATTTTTTGGAAAATATTTTTTATTTTTAGTTGATTTTCTATTCCAGACAATAGCAAAAATACGTGTTCTTGAATTTTTAAAAATAGCAAAATAACTTAAAAATGTACTAAAAATTTAGTGAAATTTTTACATAGTGGTAGGAGCTACGTACAAATTTCACTTGATTTGGACTTTAATTGATATTTTATTCAACCAATACAAGGCACACAACACACAAGGACCTAAGTGCAAGAAAACTTAGTTCAGGAGCCAAGAAACTAACACATATAAAAAGTCTGGGGCCCTTTTGCAAAAATCCCACTACAACAAGCGCGCAGCACGTGTTTCAGGCACAAAAGGGTATAAATGTAATTCTTATTTAAAAAGATATAAACATTAACAACTAGCAAGTTTAGGGATAAAAGTGCAAATAACCCACAACTTCCTGTATCGATGCACGTGTCTCACACAAATAGGGACTATTTTGCAAATATTATAAACCTAAGGTCCTAGATGACAATGTTCCAAGATAAAAAGAACTCCTAAAAATATTTACAAGACTAAATTAAAATATCAAAACAGAGGAGGGCCGAAGTGCAAATTACCCTCATTATTAATAATCAACAGCAAAAGGGGTGCCACGTGGAGATCTAACGATTGTGGTGCGCAGGTACCCTTCGTTGATGAATGCTCTGGATGCGACCCTCAAATAAATCAAACGGCCGGAAGCGCTCCGCGGATGGACGGCTACGATCTGAACTAGCGGAGGGGGTCGATCGGACGGTATCTGGAGGTCCTCCAAAAACAGACCACCGGCGAACTTCGTCAGCCCAATACGCGCGGTGGAGGGCTCCTCCAGAGCTGCTCTGAGAGGGGAAGTGATGGTCGAAGTCATCCGCAGCTCCTGTTATGCTCCGATGAAGCCAAGGGGCCCTGGAGGGTCCCGACGGCGATGAAGGCGCGGAGCTCCTGTGCCTCAACTGTTGGACCCCCAGATGGGGTCCTTTGGCCTGCAAACCTGCACAGAACATATCCTGGGTCGAGGGCAAAGTGCCTCGACCCGGTTATCGTCGGAATGGGTGCGTATAGGAGGTGGGGCGACGCCCTCCGACGAGGTGACGACAGAGGAGGGCGGAGATCCTGCTCCGGGATGAGTCAGGGGGAATGACCGGGTAGAGATGGTGGAGAGGGGTCCAGCTAATGTGGTAGTGTGATCGGAAGGGCGAATAGGTGACCGGAGTGGCGTGGATTAGCCTACAAAGGCCGGCGGCGCGAATTTGAAAATCCTAAAATTAAACGAAGCTAAGAGAAATCTAACCTACTGGATGGACGCATTCCTCTAGGCTGGAGGTCGGGGGACCTCAGGGGTCGTCGCCTCAATGGTTCGACGGGGCCAGAGGCTCGGGCTCACCTTGCGACGGAGTATGGCGGTGAAAATCGTCGGATAAGTGGTTTCCGGTTGCTTGTGCCTCGCTACGACCCTCTCTCACACGGCTGTCACTCAGGTGAGGGAGAGGAGCTCACTGGCGACGAGGAGAAGGCCAAAGATACCATGAGATATCAGCCGGAGGCGAGGTCTTTTACTAGGAAAGATGGGGGTCGGGTGAGTGTATCGGAGCTCGGATCCCTAGGCAAGAAGGCGAGCGTGGATCATGGATGTGAGCATGGTAATCGGGGCCTGGGGTTTGGATGAATGGTGGTCGGATCAAGCCTGCAAAAATGGGAGAATATCGGGTCAGGGCACAGATCCGGGCAAAGTGTTCCAGGGGGCAGTTGACTGGGGGTCAACGTTCCCCCGTGGACCAATGTGAAAAATCCATTTATTAATTATTTGTAAAATTATTTTAAAATAGAAAAAGATTTTATTTGAAAATATTTTCAACATGAAAAATGTTTATTTATTTTTAAAGTATTTTTTTGTGATTTTTTACTATTTTTAAAATAAATAATGTATTTACATTATATTATTATTACATACAGGTATATTTATATATGTAGTTTTGATTTTTATTTTTAATTGTTTATTTTTGTAAAATTATTCCTATTTTATTTTTTATTTATTTAAACCATAAAATAAGGAATATAACAAGATTTTTATTTGATTTTTATTACATATTTACAAGGGTGAAATGAATACATCCTTTATTTTATTTACATGGTAAATGTATACTGATGAGAGAGAAAGTATTTATTTTTATTTTTCTTTCATTTTTCTTATTTTTATTTTATTTTTATGAATATATACACATTAATCAAAAACACATTTTTATTTTTATTTTGAGGAAAATAAAATTATTGATATATAGGTGTGTGTACAAGCATGATTGACCCTATCTCCCTCTACTTGGTTTCTTTTGCGGTCAGGCCAATGCTTGGTCCTCCCTTGGGATTAGGTCACTCAATATTTATTCTAAATATTTCCCTCTTTTTCAGTGTCTCTTTATTCTTTTATTTATGCACACAAACATGCTAATTATTCAATATTAACAAATGCATGCCTTTTGATAATTTATTATATTTACATATATATATACATGGTGTTTTTGCCAAAATAACTAGCTAAAATAAAAGAATAAAGAGTGATGAATGGGTATTCATCACCCCCTATACTTAACATTGCTAGTCCTTTAGCGAACACTTATTTGAAAAAGAAGTGCAAAAGAGAAAGAAACAGGAAAAGAGGAGAAATCAAGGTTGATTATTAAACTTTCCTTGATTAAATTGACATATAGAGCTTAGTCAAACCTTTGGATTATTAATCTGTCGGAACCTTATTTGAACTTAATCTTAAAACTTAACAGCCTCTAAGTTCCACTAATCTATGGTCAAGACTCCTTAATCAACCAGATCAGAACAAGTCTACATACACAAACTCTAATGACCATGAATCTTTCCTTGTACTGTGTAAGTGATATGTAGCTCCCCACCTCAGAAGTGACAAAGAAACAACCTCCCTCAACCTGGTGACTCTAATACCTTGGTCTAGAAACTTTTCCTCGAGAAGCGGGGTATTCCCTTCTAAGTTCAAGTACGACCGACTCAACAAGATGGGGAAGAAGAGAATGGACCATGACCAGTGTAGCCATGTATCCTTGGGAGCTCTAACCAGTGTAGCTGAGTCTCCTGTTGCAAGCTTCATGAGATGGTCATGTATAACATAAGCTTTTCTTTATTTGACTATATACACTCCGGTGGGATTATTAGATTTTCAATCCGACTCGCCACTTTTTAGGAGTTTTTCTTCTTTTGCACAATTTTTTTCTTTTTGTTTTCATGTGCATCTGTACAACATATCTACATGGTGCATCATATATACATAAGGAGTTTTTCCTCATGAGCTAGTAGACTATCCATCTTTTGAAGCTTTATTGCAAACCACAGCTTCTGTCTTTAGACTTCATAATCACCAGACCAAGTTGAGACGCACTTCCTTCACTATAAGAAGAAGAGAGGTTCCGCCTAGAAGTACTACCCTCATATGATACCCCAAGCCAAAGGAAACTACCTCCTTACCACCTCATCCGTGGAGAGCTATGTGTAAAGTGCTGGTGCAAGTAAAGCCATTGTCTCTGAGAGTCATGCGTGTGTTGTAAAGTGCTCTACTTAGGCTCATCAAGATGACATATGCTCATAGCCTAGTGAACTCAAAGAATTAAGTCCCAATGGACCTGAAAAGTCTCAATCCTAAGCCCTATAAGATTCCTCTTAGAATAGGTGGATTAAGGTCTTAATCAATCATTTGTCAATTTAATTCCAGGACAGTTTAAATTCAACTATGAGTTGGAAAAACTGTGGAAATGCAATTTTACAAAATATTTACACATGTGCAAAATTTTTGAAAAATGTTTGAAAACATGGATGTATGCATGAATGCGAAGTTTTGCAAAATATTTACAAAAATTTACACGAGGTTTTTGCAAACTTTTTTTTCCAAATATTTTACAAAATTTTTTTACTATATAAGTAAATTTTGATATGAAAATATTTACAAGCTATTTACACCAATCATTTTTACAATCATTTGTACAAAAGTAATTTTTATAAATAAATAGGTATATGCAAGAAGAATTTTATGTGCAAGGGAAAATTTTAAATTTTTATGGATTTTTAGCCATTTTATTTATTAACACACTCATACAAAATACGAGTTATGGCTAAAGTATATATGGAATATATACGACACCCCCCTATACTTAGCTCGAACGATGTCCTCAGAGTGATCAAGAGCGATGAAGAAGACATAACTCATGCTTAGTATAGGGAAGTGAAAAGGAATGGTATATACAAAGACGAATCAAAGAATAGAATGAAGAGGACTCGGTGTTTCCCCCTATACTTAGGATGAAGTAATCCTAAGTATAGCAAGATGTACATGAAGGGAAATCCGAGTGGAAGGATGTACAAGGACTACCCCCCCTATACTTAGGGTAAAATATCCCTAAGTATAGGCAGAAAAACAGAGGTAGAAAGAGATGAAGAAAAACACATATCTACAACATGGGAGGACATCACTCCCCCTATACTTAAGGTGATGGATCCTTAAGTATTGACAATGACAGGAGTAATGAAACAGAACGATATGAACTACTCGATGTTTCCACCCTCCTATACTTAGGATGACGTATATCTTAAGTATAGAAAAGATAATCCTATATGAGACCTGGGGTGAAAACAAATACGGAAGAAAGAATGATCAAACCAAGACGAAACACGTATATACAAAAGGGTACAATGTTGAGGTGCCTCTCAACAAGCGCTAGATTTTACGCCCCTAGTTGGGCGTGAAGGCTAGGATAAGTCTGTATCAAGGTTCAAGACGACATCTGTAAGGCGGATGCCGTACTGTCGTCGCAGTCCCGATATGAGAACAATAATGAAATCAACAATGTAAGAAATGACACCCAGGTAGGCAATCAGGCGGGTGTCTGCTACCGGCCAAGGATATGGGAAGATGTGATCGGGATCCGGTAGCACAAAAGAAATCATCGGCTTAGGATCAGACTGGAGTGGAAATGTAGAGCCGAAGTAATCAAACATGGAGAAGGATAGATCAGTCATGGAATCCTCCACGTCAATCAGTGTCTCAAAAAGGTGTGGAAAATCAAGATCAAGAGACTCTTTAAGAAAACTGGTATCCGATGCATATAATGAAGACAAATTGGGCAGATCATCGAATACCTCAAGGATCGGCTTATCCTCGCGAGGGTCGTCGAGTGAGAAGACTCAGAATCAGAGTGATCGGAAGACTCAGTTTCGTGATCCGCCGGATCGGATACACTCTCTGAAAGTGAAACTGAGTACTCATCATGCGTAGCATTCTCCCGTAGATAACCCTCGGGGAAGAATGCAAGATCATCGGTGAGAAATAGAGGATCGGGATCTATCGGGGCATCTACACTGCTGCCAAGCACCCACTCCGTGCACCAGGCTGCATCATCATCTGAAGTACGGCTCTCGACATTCTGGAAGCAGGAGAAGGTACTGGTCATCATCGCGGAGGATGGTAATGTGACTGCGGCTGATCCTTGCTCTATGGCAATGCTGGCTGGCATCTGGTCCCCAGAAAATGTATTTGTCTTATCAAAGTGGAGGACAAAAGGCTCAAATACGGGACTCTCTTTGTCTGGCCTCTCAAAGTGGTGTCTCATATTGAGTTGTGGCTGCTGTGCTGAGTCAGGGTATCTGTCTGACTCCGAGAAGTGTCTCTGTAGAAAAGAAGTTGAATCATCTGGGGTTGGACTCTAAACTGGCTGGATCGCTGGCTATAGTAGTTGAGGTTCCTCCATGTCTTGGAGTATCAGAAGATTTGATATCCAAGAATCATCAACTGAAAACTCTGGGGCTGACTCGAATTCTAGTTGGAAAACCAACGGGAACTCGAGTAGTCTCTAGGTCAGACCCTCCACTGTAGTAGTCATCTCCCTTGTACTCTGTGGTGCTGCAGAATCCAAATCCTCGGGCTGATGTGTAGAAACTGTATCCTCATGTAGTGTGACACACTCTACTGGTACTGCAACATCCTCATGTGTTGTTCCGATATGGTATCTCGTGAAGATGTTCTCTATGAAAGTAACATCGAAATGGCCTCCAGTAAGTCAATGTAGGAACTACGGTGTGAACCGCCACATGAGGTAATCACCAGTGCTAACTGATCCACGGTCATCCCTTGCATGGAGATCTCGATAAGGTCGGTCGGTGAAAGTCTGTGCTCATGAAATCTCCTCAAAAGGTCAAGAAACCTCGGCCATGCCTCATGCAGTAGCTCCTGGGGGTCTACTGAAAATTCTGTGATCAAGGACCGCATCATCTCTACTCTATGCTGGGGAAAGTATCTCTGTAGAAACTCAAACCGTAAGTCTCCCCATGTAGCAAATATCCTTCCCAACCGTCGGTTCTATCTCATGGCTCTATCCTAAAGTGTGGATGGGAAGGTCTTCAGCATCATCTCCTCTGCAGTGATATCTGAATAAATCTGTGTCGTGCAAAACTCCTCGAACATGGACAGGTGAAAATAGGGCTCTTCGTGCACCTCTCCTGAAAATGTCGACAGTCTCTAAATAAGCTCCGAATCCAGAATGAATGGAACTAATGTAGAAGCTGACTGAGCTCTCTGTCCTATCTTCTCATCCATCATGCTGGCATAGGAGGCATCTGATACTCGCGTATGCTCTCTATGATCATGTGCAAAGTGCACTCTCAACTCATCAATGGTATCATCCGGGCCTCGCATCTGTTCCATCTGATCTTCGCGGATGTGTAGTGCAGCATGCCCAGAGTAGTGAAAGGGATGGGAGAGTGGGAACAGGAGGTTTGTCGGAGATCCGACCTCCCTCGAAGGTGGACTAAACTAATGGGAAGAAGATGGAGAAGCCGCAAGAGTCGGCAAGAATTGAGGGGGGTCCATCATCCAGGGATACAAAAGAGGAAGAGAACTGAAGGGAGGGTGGGAGGGAGAAAGATAGAAGACTGGAGGAGAAGATAGATGAAGAAGAGAACGGATGAGACCTAGAAAAGCAAACAAGACTGATCAAGCAAAACCCCAAATTCACCTACGCTCCCTGAGCTGGTGACCATGAAGGTTCGGTCTTTTATCTTCTCTATTTTATTATGTCATCAAACAGTCTTTCAGAGCGATTAAGCGAGCTAATAAGGATCCAATACACTTAACAGACCGTCCCAGATAAAAAGCCCGCATTCTATCAAGAAATTGGATATGGCTCTAGCCTAGGATGCGGGTCACTCTCTCGCTCATCCAAACCAAGCAATGAGGGGATTGCTCTCCCAAGATAAATTTTTAAGTGAAGTGTGTTTTTTAGGATCAGGTTTGATTAATAGTCCCAATTTTATAGTTTTTGTTTTTAGATATGTTTCAGATAAAACAACACCTAACGAATTTTCCATTTTCCTTTTTTATTCCTAAATTCAGAAAACATGGGGAGGAAGACGGAAAAGCTGATGCGCGAGGAAATCAACACTACAAAAAAGGCGGGATTGGCGTGCACATAAAAGCTCGTTATGTGCACGCCTAGTGCACGCCATGTGCACACCCGAGGGGTGGGCGAGCACATGTGCTCGTTAAGGGCGTGCTCGCTTCTGTGAGAGTCGCTACGGCTGGTGGGCGAGCACATCGGGATGCTATGTGCTCGCCCGCTCCCTGGCGGGCACATATGTGCTCGCCGATGTGATCGCCTCTTCTTTAATTTGCGATTACCCACGGAGCACCTGGCGAGCACATGTGCTCGCCCAAAGTGATTTCCAGGAAAAAATATACAGGTTTGACAGGGTTTTGACGCCCCGTCGAACCTGTATAGCCTGCCAATAAACCACTGCAGGTACTTATAAGAGCTCCCTAAGGGTATATATATTATAGCAGTTCGTTGACTAAGATAAATAGAACTAACAATTGAAAGTCACACAATATACATAAATTTAGAAATAAACAATCTAATTTAACATCTAAATATTACAAAAATGTCAAAGCCAACAAAGTTCATATAAATTAAAAGAAGTGCTAATAGTTTAAAAAAAATACAGGTCCAAACCAACAAAAATTTACTTCTTCTTTGATCTAAAAAATTTAGACATTAAACCCTTCTTTGATTTCTTTTTTTCCTTCTCTTTTTCTTTGAACCTCTCGTACATGCGTGCCTCTTCTTCAGGGTCGTTCTCCTCCTCCTCTTCGTCACCAGATTCAATCTCTTCAGGTTGAGATGCACGCCCTTGCGACCTATATTATATATGGAAGATATATATCTATTACATGCATTTTGTAGATATAGAAATTTAAAAGTATTACTCATTCTATAAGAAGAATACTTACATGTACGCAGTGAACTCCTCTCGGAGCTTCGTCACCTGCTCCACCATCATCGCCATCTGCGACTCCGTTGGAACTGTTGATTGGGATGGATGTGGTTGCGTGTACGACGGCTGAGAGTATGCAGAATAGGAGTAACGATGTTCCTCCACGTAATATGGAGGGAGACCACCAAGCGTCTGCTTCCTATTCGCCACAACGTCCCTCTCCTCCAACACCTTATAAGTTTTTCAATTTTTAATATAAAATTATATATTAGAAATGAATATAGTAAGATAATATTTATCAATATATACCTGCTTCCAGATCATTTTATCAAATGGTGGTTGCTCTCCAGTTGGATCGACACCCCATTTTTCTGCAGATAATGCCAGATAACGATCCTGAAATACAAAGTTTACAATATATATATAGATAAGTTATAATATATCATTTAATAGTAAATAAATTGATAGACTTACCAACAATTGTCCTGCTTCAGGAGTGGACCATTGCGACTCTCCTTCTCTCCCACTCATGTGGGACCTCGACCACCACTCCTGAAAAGAGGGTTCCCTTTCCAACCTAGCTGCCTGAAATTTTTTTTAAGATCTATTACAACATTGCATTACATTAAAGTAGATCTCCAAAAAATAATTTTAAATCCTAATACCATCTCCGCTCTAATCTGATTGTGGCTTTTAGAGTCACTGATCGACTTAATCCTTTGTTTTTGGCGGTTTGTCTTTTCCGCCGCAGATCTTCTCCCAAACTCATCATCCGCAACGAATGCATCACAGAATCCGCCCATATGGAAGGATTATGTTATGATAATTGATTATTTTAAAAAGTGTAATATAAATTATTTGACAAGTATAATACCTATCCTCCATACACCATGACGGCGGGAACCTCTTCATCTCCTCAAAATTCATCTCCTCGCATTTCGTCTTCGCATGCGAGTCTCTCCTTGCCTTGAAAAATGTATCGCTCATTCTCTTTTCTGCCAAACGAATGAAGGCTTTACGATAAACCTCCTTCCCCAGACCAGAGCCAAGGCGAAACCTACTCTGAAAAATTATAACAATTTATAAGATACAAAAAACTTGACCAAAAAATTCTGTATCACTTCTTAGAAACATTTCTTACCAGAAACATGTCAAACAGTCTCTCCTGCTCCGCAGCAGGGATGCGACACCATCTAAATTACTTGGAAGTCAAGTGTGTCTTTATTATGTTGGTTATCTCCTTTGCCACCCTGTTGCTGTTCAAAAAACCCTTCATTTACTAGAAAATTTAACTTCCATACAATTAATAAAAATTTGGAAAATATTTAAATATAAAATCTATAAAATTTTTACCTCCCATCAGTCGTAACCTCCAACAAAGGGTGGGACGCCGACGTCTGTCCAACTACAGTGGGTAAAGGCACGGATGTGCTCGACCGTCCAGAAGAAGGAGAGTCAGAACCCATCGATGTCCGTGCTGGTATGGGGACCTGGACTGCGAATCTTGTAGGGGCTGCTGAGGTAGATGGCTCTCCATAGCCTCCTACGTAAAAGGATGGCGGAGGATAACCAAGAGACTCGTAGTAAGCTATCACCCGGCGAACCTCGTCGGACTGTGAATCAGGAACAACATCCGGGGTGGGCTGCCTACTGGAAGAAGGTGTGTCCGAGGAAGATGGACGATTGGATCTATGTGATCCATGCGCCCCGCCACGTCCAAAACCTGCCATGACTGTAATAATGATGCATTACATATTTATTATTTAAGATTTTAGTTAATTCAATTATAATTGTATAATAAAACTTACAACTAATCTTCATCACTTATTTCGGTGGGATTAAAGGATATTTCTTCGTTTTCTGGGTTTTCCGAGTAATCATTTATGGAGTTAGTATCATCTTGTAAGTCAACACACAAAACTTCATTATCAGCCAATCGAATGAATTCGATAACTGGGACTTCTTCTGTTAAGTCTATTCTTTCATTTGTCGGTGTAAATGCTTCATCTATGTCATCTTCCTGATTACTGGAATCATTGGAGATATAACCTCGAGAATTTATCTTCACAACAGTTAATGTTTCAATGCTCTTTCTCTTCTTTGATATTTGTAGGAGATAACATACTTGATCCGCTTGAGATGCTAAGACGAATGGTTCAAATCTGCGTATAAATTTCCTTTGCACCACGTCGACAATGTTATTTCTTTTATCGAGTACTACACCTCCATTGGGTTCATACCAATCACACAAGAAAAGAACTACTTTATTCAAGCCTGGTATACTATATTCCACTTCTATAATCTCCTTTAGAATTCCGTAATAATTCAGATGATCTTCCTCATAACAAGATCCGCGAACCATCACTCCATGATTTTGAGTTGTCAAATATTTACCAGAATTTAAGGTATGAAAACGATACCCATTACTGTAACATGAGTTGTATGATCGAACCTTATAAACAGGTCCTTCTCCAAAATATTTTAAAATATGAGAATAGAAATCACCACCGTCCAACTGTTTTGAGCGGTCTTTAAACCACACTGGAAATTGATTTCTATAAGTGCTCAAAACTTCGTCATCTGAATACATAGGATTTTCCTCCATAATTTTCTATCTAAATTCCCTACAATTTATAAGAGAAAAATATTCATTACTTGTGATGAATATATATATAAAGTAATTCAAATACTTACTGAACATATTTGTGTTATTTCCTCGCAATTGTCTAATACGTATAACTCTGCAGCATCCTTCTCTTGTTTCGATAAGAAACGTTCAGTTGCTTTGCCTATTAGATGAGTGGATGGCCGAAAGATACTGATGCGAGGTTCTTCATCGGAAGAAATTGTCTCATTCCTCCTGCATCTATTGTGGATAGTCTCCACATCTTCTGGACGATATCTTGTGCAGAATGTTGCGACTTCCTCATATATATATTGTGAACTTATAGATCCTTCAACTTTACTTTTATTTCGGACCTTTCTTTTAAGAAAGAACATAAACCTATAAGAAAATAGGTTAAACATTTAGTCCAAATAGTAAAGAAGGAATGACATTATAATACATTTAATTACCTTTCAAATGGATACATCCAACGATATTTTACCGGTCCTCCAATTTTTGCTTCCCATGGAATATGAATCATCAGATGCTCCATCGAATCAAAAAATGAAGGCGGAAATATCTTCTCCAGGTTACACATAATCATAGGAATATTTTTTTTGAAGATAATCCATCTCCATGGTGTATGCGTGATGAGCATAACACCTGGAAAAATATGCTTACATCTGAAAGAGCATCGACAATATTTTTTGGTAACAATCCTCTGAACACTAACGGTAGTAATCTTTCCATAAAAACATGGCAGTCATGACTCTTCATTCCCTTAAATGTAAACTTCTTCAGATCGACCAAATTGGAAAAATTTGATGCATATCCGTCTGGAAACTTCAATTTACTTGTCCATTCACAAACAAGCTTAACTTGATTTCTATCTAAGGTATACTTTGCTTTTGGAACTTCAACCCTTCCACTATCATGTTCCCTAATATGCAATTCTGGGCGATTACATATGAGTTGTAAATCACGACGAGACTTTACTGTATCTTTTGATCGACCGGTTACATTCATAACAGTGTAGAAGATGTTATCGAACACATTTTTCTCTATATGCATAACATCTAAGTTGTGTCGTATTAGTAACTTACTCCAATATGGTAACTCCCAAAATATACTATTCTTAATCCAATTATGACTGTCACCAAAACCAGGAAGGTTTTTTGTTTTATCTCCATTTTCTAAGGCTGATTTCTGTAATTGTTCCAAGTATGATAATATCATATCGCCTGTCTTAATTGGTGGAGGATCTGAAAGATCAATTGTATTACTTTTAAAAGAATGTTTCTGTCTTCGATATGGATGATTATTTGGAAGAAATCGTCTGTGACAATCAAAAAAACATGGTTTCTGACCGTGTTGAAGCTGGAATGATTTAGTACTATCCATACAATATGGACAACTTTTACGTCCATGCGTACTCCATCCAGATAACATTACATATGCTGGGAAGTCATTTATCGTCCAAAGCAGAGCTACTTTCATGTTAAATGTTTGACTCTTATTAGCATCATATGTATCAACTCCATTGACCCATAACATTTTCAACTCATCGATAAGAGGACGTAAATAAACATCAATGTACTTTCCCGGATGTGTAGGTCCTGATACTAACAACGAAAGAAACATAAACTGTCGCTTATTACATAACCATGGGGGTAGATTATATGGCGTTGTCATTACTGGCCAACAAGAGTAATCTCTACTTCTTCCATGAGGATTAAACCCATCTGTACATAAACCTATAACGCAATTCCTCTTTTCATCATTAAATGTAGGAAAAGTTGACATCAATTCTTTCCAACATTCAGACTCGGATGGATGCTCCATATATTCATCGACTTTATGTTCCGCGTGCCATGTCATGTACTTCGCCGTTTCTTTACAATAATATAGTCGTTTCAATCTCGGAGTCAACGGGAAATAACGTAGAATCTTTCTCGATATTTTTGTTCCACTCTTACTAGTTGTCTGATATCTTGGCTCATTACATTCAGGACACTGTTGTAAATGTTGATGTTCACCGTAATATAGAATATGATGATTTATGCATGAGTCTATTTTAACTTCTGCTAAACCCATCTTCTGCATCATCTTTTTCATTTTGTAATAATTATCAGGTAATTCTGCATCTTCTGCTAACATCTTCTTAATAATCCTTAGCATTGCATCAAAATTACGATCGGTCATATTATATTCCATCTTCATCGATAGAAGATCCGAGATCGCAGAATGTTTTGAATATGTCTTGCAACCCAACCACAATGGCTCTTCCGCTTTTTTCAACAGCTCGTAAAATTCTGCAGACTCTCCATATGGTTCCTCATCATCTAACAAAGTATCATTAAATTCTGGACCCGCAACATCCATAACCATATCTGCAAAGGGATTAATATTGTCAGCTTCTTCCACATCATTCATTCTGTTCTCGAAATTCTCACCATGCCTCCACCAAATCTGATATCCTTCCATGAAACCCATTCTATAAAGATGTAACTGAGTTTCATCTTTTGATCTCTTCCTCATTAGACGATATTTCTTACAAGGACACAAGATAGTTCCATCTGAATCCACAATACGGGAACCTTGTGCGTAAGCAAATTGTATAAATTCTTGAACACCTCTTTGAAAGGCATCTGCTATACGTCCATTTACTACACGGTTGTACATCCATTCTCTATTGGTCATATTGATGAACCTGAATTAAATAATCTAAAATGTCAAATCTAGGAAATTGAGGATATCTAAACGTATCACATTATTGAGATAAAAGATGAGAAGAGAAGTGTATTAATTATGTTATCACTTTAGCCCGTCCATAAGGATTCAAATTTACTAAAAGATGATCGTTGTCACAAGTATCTTTGTTTCTAACGAAAATTCGGCAGCATAACCCTACACCTCTCCCGTATATCCCATAAATCAATCGTAATTAATTATCAAAATAATCATATTAGTGATTATTTCAATAATAACTATGATTGATTTGGTATTCAGAAGAGGAAGGGGTTATGAACTGAATTTCCGTAAGAAATAAAGACATTGTAACACAGATCACCTTTTAGTAAATTTGAATCCTTACATACCCCCTTAGTCCGGGACCTCCGAACTAAGGAAAGCTAATATAAATGTAATACTTTAAGATCATTTTACGTCATACATTTGTTTGTGCTACAAATGAGACTATAAAATAATCTTAAAATATTTATTTATTTATATTAACCGGGCAATTACGTATATTTGGCTGGTTAACGATGGGGATAGGATAAGTGTGATCCTTATTTAGTGCTTAATACAATGCTTGGGTCACTAAGAGTTAATAGGCACCTGCAAAAAAAATTCGAACCTACAAACATCAAAATCCATGACCATTGGTCTGGGATAAACATCCCGAAGTTAGTCCAATAGTGTTGTGAAAAAATAAAAAAATATAACACAGTTAGAGGTGATCAAATCCTCCAATGTGTTGCACACGCCACCCGTTGTGCAGGGCCACACACCACCCGGTGTGGAAGGACGCGCTGTGTGTGATGGATTTTGTGCGATTTTCTAATAATTACTAAATCATATTTTGGACTTATTATAAACCTATCAATAAGTTAATGTGATATAATTGGTCACATTAACTAGAATTTAATGTGATAATAAATTATCACAAAGGAAACATTGGTGTATATCATATCTCATATCAAAACGATATGAAATTTTAAAATTGTTATTAATGATGTTAATAATATCTAATATCTACATTATTGAAGTTGAGTAACTAAAGTTATTCAAAAATTTCATAACTAATCTTTTTTGAACATAATGTTGGGTTAGGGAATTTATCTACATTATTCCGAGGCATTATAAAAGTTGATTAACTAATCTTTTTTGAACATAACTAATCTTAACTAATCATACAAGCATTTTGTCATTTAAAATTTACAAAATTTAAACATAATGTTGGTTGAGGCATATTATCAAACACCTACAGGGCATACAATTCTACATATTATTTAGACAATCAAATTCGAAATGACAATACTATAGTGATCTACTATTATCCTTAACATGTAAAACACATATAAACAATCAAAATAATACACTACATTCAACAAAAAATTTAAACCCTAATCTATCTAAACAATACAAATAGGTAATGAAATCGAATAAAAAGAGAAAGGATTAAGGATTATACTGAGTGGTAGATGAAGATCTACTCAAAACACGAAAACCACGGGCGTCGGGGTCGGGGTGGAGGGCTGGCGTGTCGTCGGAGAGGAGAAAATGGGAGAGAGTTGCGTGAGAAATGAGGAAGAAGAGCCGCACAAGCTTCTGTTTACGGGCCTGGGCGAGCACACTTAAGTGCTCGCCAGGCCGTCGCCCAGTGCACACCCAAAATTTCCAGCCGCTAAAATTATCCGCGCAAGGAAATTCAAGTGGGCGAGCACAATTGAGCGAGCACATGGGCGAGCACATGTGCTCTGCAAAACTGGAAACCGTGCCTCTCCGCAAAATTCAAACCAGCGACCGTCATGGGCGAGCACATGTGCTCTTAGTGTGCTCGCCCATTATGGGGCGAGCACATGTGCTCGCAAGGTGCACGCCGAGCCGTGCACGCTAATCCCGCCTTTTTTTTTGTAGTGCAATGATGCATGCACGAGATAGAAGGCGTACCTTGCTCCAGTAGTCTACATGCAATTATGATCTGCGTATAAATTAAAACTAATCTATATGGATGCAAAGGCGAGAACTGTCCTAAACAGAAGCTCCTATTATCGTGAAGCACTAGTTTATTCGTCTAAGTCCAAGCGTGATCTATAGAAACAGATATTCTTATTAGGGCTTTGAACCTAGTGCTACCTGACTCAACAAAATAAAAACCTAGATCTAAGGGCTCAAGCACAGAAATTCACGTGAAATCAAAGAAAAAAAACGAGAAAACCAAAACAATGGTGGGGTCCCCCGAGCACACCGGTGCTTGGCGAAACAAACCCTGGGAAGTCAAGTGTATCTGAAAGTCCTGGTACTTGTATTATTACAACAATCAAATAGTCAGTAGAGAAAATAAAACTAAATTATCCTACATCTATTCTACGTGGCTATTCCGTGGCTCTCGCACTCCTGTCTGTCTCCTCACGTCCTCCTGCGGCTCTATGCATAAAAGAGCCACCTCCGTATCCCACAGTTGCTTCGGCTTCCGAAAAAGCCGCCTCAATCCTCGGGCCCTCGCAAGAAAGCAAACAGAAATGTATCAGACATAGTTATTAAGAAAATATATGCAAATAAATCACAGAGAATATATCTATACAACTATGCACAAAAAGCCGCGAAAAATCACGAAAAATCTAAAGACTACAAAGCCGTGCTCCCCAACAACGGTGCCATTCTGATGAGCCCAAAAATCCCTTCCTAAAACTGGATAAGGTAGAAATCAATCTAGGGTTGCGACCCAGATCTCGAAGAATCAGACTCAGCAAGGAAAAGAGAGACCACCAAAATAGATAAATCAAGCACTAATCAAGAAGCAGTCTTGCTAGTTTATTAACCTGGTATAGCGACCAGGGTCGAACACAAGGAGCACGGATTAGCTCAAAAGAGCCTACGAAGTAGTCGAGAGATAAAATAAAGAATAAAATATTTTTGGTGGATTTTAGGGTTTTTTTTTAATTTTTTTGTGTTTTTAATTATGTAAGAAAATGTAAGAAAATGGATAAAAGAGCAAATTCAACAATTTATTATACACTTCAAAAATACTCAGAAAATTCAAATAAAATGATTTTTGTGTTTTTTATGTTTTTAAGTGTTTTTGGTAAGTTTATGGGAATTTTATGATTTTTAGTTGATTTTCTAAAAATCAAGAAAGGAAGAAATAGTGGATCAATGTGCAGTCAGACTTGAAGGCTAATCAAAAATATCTAATTAGCCTCTAAAATTTGGAGACAATTTTTATGAAAACTAGATACACAAACTAAGCTACAGAAAAAGAGTTTGCAAATTTTTTTTAGAATTTTTAATGATTTTTATAAGATTTTTAGGGTTTTCCATTTTTATGGGTTTTATAAATCCAAATGAGCCAAAAATTGGTAGAAGATGGAAAACAACAAAACAAACAATATCTATTTTTTTAGAATTTTTGGAAAAGATTTTATATTTTAGTTGATTTTCTATTCCAGACAGTAGTAAAAATACGTGTCTTTGATTTTTTAAAAATAGCAAACTAACTCAAAAATCTACCAAAAATTTAGTGAAATTTTACATAGTGGCAGGAGCCACGCATCCAAATTTCAGATGATTTGAAATTTAATTGATATTTTATTCAACCAATACAATTTACATAGTGGCAGGAGCCATGTATCCAAATTTCAGATGATTTGAAATTTAATTGATATTTGATTCAACCAATACAAGGCACACAGCACACAAGGACCAAAGTGCAAGAAAACTTAGTTCAGGGGCCAAGCAGCTAACACATATAAAAAAGCCTGGGGCCCTTTTGCAAAAATCCCACTACAGCACGCGTGCAACACATGTTTCAGGCACAGAAGGGTATACATGTAATTTTTATTTAAAAAGATATAAACATTAACAACAAGCAAGTCCAGGGATAAAAGTGCAAATAACCCACAGCTTCACGTGTCGATGCATGTGTCTCACACAAACAAGGACTATTTTGCAAATACTATAAACCTAAGGTCCTAGATGCAAATGTTCCAAGATAAAAAGAACTACTAAAAATATTTACAGGACTAAACTAAAATATCAAAACAGAGGAGGGCCTAAGTGCAAATTACCCTCGTTATTAATGATCAACGGCGGAAGGGGTGCCACGTGGAGATCTAACGTCTGTGATGTGTGGGAACCCCTTCGTTGATGAATGCTCTGGATGTGACCCTCAAATGAATCAAACGGCTGGAAGCGCTCCGCGGATGGACGGCTACGATCTGAACTAGCGGAGGGGGTCGATCGGACGGTATCTGGAGGTCCTCCAAGAACAGGCCGCCGGCGAACTTTTCCGGCCCGATACGCGCGGTGGAGGGCTCCTCTGGAGCTGCTCTGAGAGGGGAAGTGATGGCCGAAGTCGTCCGCAGCTCCTGCTATGCTCCAATGAAGCCAAGGAGCCCTGGATGGTCCCGACAGCGATGAAGGCGTGGAGCTCCTGTGCCTCAGTTGTTGGACCCCCAGATGGGGTCCTTTGACCTGCAAACCTGCACAGAACAAATCCTGGGTCGAGGGCAAAGTGCCTCGACCTGGTTATGGTCGGAATGGGTGCGTGTTGGAGGCGGGGCAACGCCCTCCGACGAGGTGACGACGGAGGAGGGCGGAGATCCTGCTCCGGGGCGAGTCAGGGGGAATGACAGGGTGGAGAAGGTGGAGAGGGGTCCGAGGAATGTGGTAGTGTGGTCGGAAGGGCGAATAGGTGACCGGAGTGGCGTGGATTGGCTGGCGAAGGCCGGCGGCGCGAATTTGAAAATCCTAAAATTAAACGAAGCTAAGAGAAATCTAACCTACTAGATGGACGCATTCGTCTAGGCTGGAGGTTGGGGGACCTCCGGGGTCGTCGCCTCAATGGCTCGATGGGGCCAGAGGCTCGAGCTCACCTTACGGTGGAGCACGACAGTGAAAATCGCTGGATCAGTTGTTCTTGGCTGCTCGTGCCTCGCTACGACCCTCTCTCACACGGATGTCACTCTGATGAGGGAAAGGAGCTCACTGGCGACGAGGGGGAAGGCCAAAGATAGCGTGAGATGTCGGCCGGAGCCGAGGTCTTGTACTAGTAGGGGTCCGGAAAGATGGGGGTCGGGTGAGTGTATCGGAGCTCGGATCCCTAGGCAAGAAGGCGAGCGTGGATCATGGATGTGAGCATGGTAATCGGGGCCCGGGGTTTGGATGAATGGTGGTCGGATCAAGCCTGCAAAAATGGGAGAATATCGGATCGGGGCACAGATCCGGGCAAAGTGGTCCAGGGGGGAGGGGGGGCAGTTGACCGAGGGTCAACGTTCCCCCGTGGACCAATGAGAAAAATCCATTTATTAATTATTTGTAAAATTATTTTAAAATAGAAAATGATTTTATTTGAAAATATTTTCAACATGAAAGTTTTTTATTTATTTTCAAAGTATTTTTTGTGATTTTGTTTTATTTTTTTGAAAAATAAATAATGTATTTACATTATATTACTATATACAAGTATATTTACATATGTAGTTTAGATTTTTATTTTTAATTGTTTATTTTTGTACAAATGTGCCTATTTTATTTTTTATTTATTTAAACCATAAAATAAGGATTATAAAAAGATTTTTTATTTGATTTTTATTACATATTTACAAGGGTGAAATAAATACATCTTTTATTTTATGTACATGGTAAATGTATACTGATGAGAGAGAAAGTATTTATTTTTATTTTTTTTCATTTTCCCATTTTTATTTTATTTTTATAAATATATAAACATTAATCAAAAACACATTTTTATTTTTATTTTGAGGAAAATAAAATTATTTATATATAGGAGTATGTACAAGCATAATTGACCCTATCTCCCTCTACTTGGTTTCTTTTGCGGTCATGCCAATGCATGGCCCTCCCTTGGGATTAGGTCGCTCAATATTTATTCTAAATATTTCCCTCTTTTTCTATGTCTCTTTATTCTTTTATTTATGCACAAAAATATGCTAATTATTCAATATTAACAAATGCATGCCTTTTGATAATTTATTATATTTACATATATATATACATGGTGTTTTTGCCAAAATAACTAGCTAAAATAAAAGAATAAAGAGTGATGAATGGGTATTCATCACGTGAAAAATTCTTTTAACTGATTAAAGGCAATGAGCACACGGTCATCCAGAATGAATTCATTCTCCTTGTCGAGCAGCTCAGTCAACTTTCTGGCCATTTTGCTGAAATCTTTGATGAATCGTTGGTAAAACCGACATGACCCAAGAATGACCTGACTTGTTTGATTGTTGTAGGTGGCTCAAGTTTGGAAATAACCTCCACCTTGGCTGGGTCAACCTCCATGCCACGTTTTGAAACAACGTGACCCAGCACGATTCCTTCAGTCACCATGAAGTTACTCTTCTCCCACGAGAGCACAAGATTTACTTCGCAACACCTCCTTAAGAATCAGTCTAAATAATCTAGACACTGGTCGAATGAATCCCCATAGACCAAAAAATCGTCCATAAAGACCTCAAGAAAATTGCCCACCATGTCAGCAAAAACTGCTAGCATACACCTTTGAAATGTGGCTGGGGCATTACAGAGCCCGAACGGCATCCGTCTGAAGCCATATGTACCAAAAGGATAGGTGAACGTGGTCTTCTCTTGATCTTCAGGAGCAATAGCAACTTGATTGTATCCAGAGTATCCATCCAAGATGCAGAAGTATTCCTTCGCGACCAATCTCTCCAAGATCTAGTCCATGAAGGGTAAAGGAAAGTGGTCCTTCTTGGTGGAGAGATTAAGTCTTCTGTAGTCCACGCACACTCGTCAAGAAGTGGGTACTCTGGTTGTGATCTCCTCTCCTTTGTCATTCTTCACAATGGTGATCCCTGATTTCTTTGGCACCACATGCAGACCGCTCATCCATTTGCTGTCGGAGATGGGATAAATGAATCCCGCATCACGCCATTTCTGAATCCCGCAGATTAGTATTTAATCTTCTCTGAAGTTCTCGAGAGGGCTTGTAATCTTCTTCCAGAAAAATACGATGCAAGCACAATGATGAATTGATCCCATGGAGATCTGAAGTTCGTCATCCTATCGCCTTGCAGTTGCGTTCAAGAACCTCCATCAGACGAGATTCTTGGTCTTCAATCAGGTGTGCATTTATAATGACCGGGTACATGTTAGGTTCTCCAGCAAGAAAGGCATATTTCATGTTGGTGGGCAAGGGTTTCAACTCTCGTGGGAGAGGAGCTGCTTCAGCAATGACTTCAGCTACTTATTCAAGTGGTGATTCTTTCATCTGTTCGGTGTCCACCGTGCTTTGTTTTGTCTCCTCATTCAAGCCTTCACAGAATGTGTTAATAATATCCTCTTCATTGCAGAATTCTTCAACAATCTGTTCTTGAACTTGAAGGCACATCATCGCCACCTAGGTTTCCTCTAGCAGGTCATCACCTATCTCATAGTGATTGATAAGGGGAAATACGACTGCAGTGTACATTCCTTCCATGGGAGAGAGGAAGTCATGGATTTCTTTGTCATCCATAAAAAGGTTTGTATCCTGTATTTCAGCTAGAAAGTCGCAGTCTTTGGAAGATTCGATCACCTCTGCGTATGCTTCAGATGCTCTTTCTGACAGTTTAGCATCAGACAGGGTCTTTATTTAAATCGTGTCACCGCCAGCACCGAAAGTGATTTCTCCAGTCCCATAATTAACCATTGCATTCGAAGTCTGCAGGAATGGTCGTCCGAGGATGATTGGAGTGAGGAGCAAGGGTGTAGAGACGTACATATCTAATACCACAAAATCGGCCGGGAACTGCCTCCCCTGACTGTCACTATCACGTCCTCCAATTCATCCCTCGGCCGCTTGACTGATTTATCTGCAAACTGCAGAATCATCTTGGTGGGCATTAGTGGTCCTAGCCTGAATTCCGTGATCAAGTAAGATGGCATCAAATTAACAGAAGACCCATTGTCCAGCAGAGTGCGCTCGAATTTTTGATCGAACATCTGACAACATACAAGAGGTCCCCCCATTACCTGGCTTCTTGTCCTCGAGATTGTAGATAGCACTGACTGTGGCCATGGTGAGGATGTGCTTTTCAGGCTTGCCACCTTTGTTTCTTGAGTTATGGGGATGATGCCTACGCTTATTTGTACATGCATCCTTCAGTCCTTTCTTCATAGCTGGCATGTACTCAAGAGCTTTCATTAGTGGCATATTCAAAACCAAATTCTGGATAATCTCAATAATGGCAGGATCACAAAGAATTTTTCAAAATTTTCATTTTTTTGTGTTTTTCATTGTTTCTGGGAAAGGAATATTTACAGAATCTCCACCAATGTCTTTCAAAATAGTATCCATGTCTTTGTTTATAGGTATATGGCAAAAAGGTATAGAATCATCTACAATATATGGACCAAAAATGATAGGCTCGATTTCTGGTGCAGGCTTGGGCTTTGCCGCAGCTACAAAATTCTTCAAAACTGCAGCTGATTCTGGAATGTGCTCATTTGTCTCTAGTGCCGACTGATCTCCACCGAGGATGTCGTCATATTTTTGTGTTTTTGTATTTTATTCATTTTTTTTGAGTTTTCTTCAGATGGTGCCCTCCCAAAAATGTTGCGTGGCCCTTGTGCTAGTTGGATTGATGACTCCATTAGATGCAATATGCTTTCCCTTGGCAGTTGTTGATGGCTGCAGCGTTCTACCGCTCCTGAGAATAACAACATTAGATATAAACAAATCATTTCTACCTGGATTGGGTAGATCACTGCAAGCTACCTGCTCCTTACGTCGGAAGTTATTCGGGTTAGCCTCGACCTGGGATGGTATGACGGTTTTGGCAGCCGTTAGGTCATCGATCTTCTGGGTCATCTCAGCAATATTTTTGACAAGTTGTTCAAGGCAAACGAGGGTCGGGTTTACCGGTGCAACTTCAGCTGAATTGCCCCCTTGGGGCCTCTGATTCTTGTAATTTTGAGGGGGGTGTTGTTGGTATCCTTGCGAAAATTGATGAGAGGGAAAATGAGAGGGATACTGTGAATACTGTTGAGAGGAATTTGAGTGATGATATGCTGCAGCCGGTTGCTGTGGAGGGTGGCCTTGGTTGCAGTAGCCAGGTTGTTGTTGCTGGTATCCTTGCCTCCATGTGTTCCCATATTGTTGTGGCTGTGGATTTTGAGGCTGGAAGTTCCTACCTCCCTGTTGTTGCTGGTATGGTGGTCGATTCGTCGTGTTCTGACCCTGGAAGTGTCCCTGAGGACGAGTCAGCAGCTGTTCAGGTTCTCATACAGCATTGGTCTCTTGAATTTGTGGCGGGGTAGGAGGAAACTGCTTAGGGTAAGCAGGAAGCAACTCGGGTTGATAGACAACCATCTGGTTCTATGATGGCGGGGGCTTCTTCGGATCTTGCACGTAGTATACATGCTGAACTGACAGAGGTTGTGGAGGACTAGGCTGAGGAGGTTGTATGCATGATGGTTCCTTCAGCTCAGCGGAGCTCTCAGTAGCGGACACAGAGTTGCAGGCGTTGGCATTCAGGGCTCGAACGAGCTGCTCCAGTTGTTGAGAAATCAAGTCGAGCTTCTCCTGTCTCTGGGTTCTCTTCTTGATGACAGATAATATTTCAAGGTCTTGGGATCTCTTCTCGATAATGTCGACTTTAGACAAGTGGCTCCTTATAATGCTGAGGTTGGAGCTCTCATCCTTATCTTCGGTGTGGCTAGCCATGTTCACAGGCTTGTTAATGGCGGAAGGCATCTTTATGTAGGCATGTGATGAGGACTGGGAGGCCTCTCCCTCGGCCATCTCCTCAAAGGCAAAGATGTTCCATACAACATCCTCATCTTTGTCGAAATGTGAACCTCCACAAGCAGCATCAACGAGTCGTTGGCACTCTAGTGTCAAACCACCAAAGAAGTGTTGCACGAGACAAGTCTTGAGAATCTCGTGGTGGGGACACCGTTCTTGTAGTTCCTTGAATCTCTCCCAAGCTTCAAGGATTGTCTCACTGGGTTGCTGATAGAAGCTTGATATGCGGGTACGCATTTGGTTCAGACGACCCAGAGGATAGAATTTGTGAAGAAATGCATATTTCAGCTCCACCCAAGTCGTGACTACCTTCCCCAAGTGATCGACCCAATACAAGGCCTTGTCTTGAAGGCTAACAGGGAAAGCGGTCATCTTGACTACCCCCAAAGGAATACCGGGGTAGTGAGCGGTGGAACAGATGCGACCAAACTTCTTGAGGTGTATGTAAGGCTCCTCAATGGTGTTCCCATGAAATGTGGGAAGTAGAGACAAAAACTGTGGCTTCAGCTCGAAGTGGGCGTGAATTTGTGGAATCCGGATCCACTCAGTGATATGACCCGCCCTAGGTTTGTATGTTTGCTTCAAAGTCGGCTTCGGCTGTGGTGGTTCTGCATCCATTCTTTCATACTCAGGTCCTCCCAGTGAGAGTTCGTCTCCAACGCCTCCTTGATTGAACTCAAGATCAGGATCATCCTCCCCTCTGCCATCTCTCTCATCAGCCATCCATCTTAAATCATTGAGCATATCCTGGAATGCGGTCTGGTCCAAAACCTGATTGGTAAATTGTTGTTGGATGGCCTGGATAGATGCAAGCAACTGACTGTTAACCTCATTCTGTGTGGTGTACTACCCTTTCCCTTGATCTGTTGGTTCACCCAGCTGCGGCTGTGTTCCCTTTCCTCTGCCAGTTGGAGCCATCTCAGAATCGTCTTGAATTTCAGGCTCGCGATCAGGGTGAGAATCTGCATGGCGGAATAAACCCTGATCAATTTTTTGTCTGAGCACCAATTGCAGAGATAAGTCTGGAATTAAGGTCAATCCCAGAATGTTGTGAACGGAGCATAGGTATTGACTGAAATCGATCTCCATCTACAAAGGGTTAATTCTGGGACAAGAGTAATCCCGGTTTATTTGAAGGGGCATGGCTGATTTGGGTTGCGAGTCCATCCCGAACAGCGGATTTATTGGGGATAGGCAAGTGTTTAAGGATGTGAGAATAGGGGAGTCCAAGGAGAAATTCTCAAGATCCGAACTAACCACATGGAGATCACCCTCGTTTATTGAAGATGTAGGCGACACAGAATCGATGTGGGCGTCGGCGGGGTCCCAACTAAACCATCCGTGTGATGACATCTTGAGAGGGTCAAAAAGGGAAGGATGATGGATGAAGAGCACGGAGGTGGATATGAAATAAAAGGAGTGTAAAATAGTAGAAGGCTCACGATGAGTGAGGGTCAAAGGTGAGGGAAGCAAAATTGTGCCAATGCACGATGTTTTTGATCTTGACCTTAATACGACTAATCAATCAAACCTCAAAGAAATGGATTCACCAACTCGACCCGTGAAGCCATGAAGATTAGGCAATTATCTTTGTGAGTTTTAGATTTGATTTTGAGGCAATTATCTTGTCACGAGTCCTTAGAGCGCTACGCCTATCGGAGAGAGAGTACTGCCAGAAAAGTATCCGTACTTGTCCTCCTCCTGTGTAACCTGTAGTCTGTACTTTTTAAGGTCCTTGTATCCCTTCTTGGATCCCTAATCAGCCAAATAAATAGAGGGAGGAAGCCAATAGGCGAAACCAATACTTCGGAACTCGCTCGCAACGGAATCACCCGTGAGCATGCAAGAACCTACTCGGACGCAAGACGATAAGACAGACACCCCTGTGAAGGTGTGGCCTGTGCTCGATACTTTGGACAAGGTCAATGCTCTACACAATAGAGAGTCATTATTGCCGACCAAGCCCTACTCACCTCCGTACGATAGAAGCGCCAATACTTCGGAAATCCAGGCGATACACAAGGCAGACACAGACTAGGTTTTGGGCTCTAATCCTTACGACGTCGCTCACCTCACTGGGAAGGAAACCTTCCTATGCAACCTGAAAGCAAATGAGGGCTTTGCTCACCCCAAGATAGTGAGTCCAAGTAATCAGTTTTATTTAGGTCAAGTATTTTTAGCAGTCCCTTTTTTTTATTTTTTTGTGTTATCACTTGTTTTGAGTCAATTCAATACAAGCGCCTAAAGTTTTTGTCTTTTCTTTGATTCCTATTTACCCAAAAACAGAGGGAGAAGATCAGTAAAGCAATGCAAGGAGACACTAAGATGGAAATCTCACCTTAGTGCCTAAATAATGAATGCTCACTTAGAAGACTTATAGTGCTTCCCAGCTCTCTCCATGCGGGATGCAAAACAGGAATTTATAAACCTATACTATATGCCGATATGCACATGGAAATCGTCTTAAGCAGGAAATTGCTGGTGTGAAGAACCAAATGCTAAACACACCAAGCGAAACCTAGTAGTACGGTCTTGGAATCTCCTCGGTGCCCACCACAATGGGTCCTGCCAGCATTGTACGGAGACTCTCACGGCGAGGCGGTTCCAAATTATGTGTTCAACAATTAACTATTTCTAAGTCCAAATGATAAGACTATAGGTGCGTGCAAAGGTTATTAGGTGTTTGGCCTTGGATTACATGTTCAAGCAATCCTAAAGACTAAGGGCTCATTCCACAAAAATAAGGAAAACCAAACCGGAAAATAAAGTAAAAAAAGCGATGAAAACGCGACAAAACTGCGGTGAGCCCCCAAGTGCACAAACACTTGTAAATTGGGCCTGAGTGTCCAAAGTCAAGGGTACCTGTATTATTACAAATTAATCAAATTTCCCTCTCTCACAAAAAAGAATAGAACATCTAACTATCCTCTCTCTCTGTCAAGCCCTCCTGCTCTCTCCTGTTGGCTAGGATAGAAAAACCGGCTCCGCTTCCCAAGGCTTCTCAGGATCCCCTAAGCGATCCTCCTCAGTCAGTGCTCCCTCGCAAGAAAACAAGAAAGGGATGTTAGACAATTCAACACCAATTATACAATAGAAACATATAATAAAAAATGGCTAAGCAGATAAAAAGACACAAGTCTACTCTACAAGCCGATGCTCCCAGGCAACGACGCCATTTGTTGAACCCAAAAATCGGCGGTCTAAATATGTCTCACACAAGGCAGAGACAAAGTCGTCGTGGCGATCGCACGAATCCTGAAATTCAAATAACAATTAACCCACAACAAGTAATTCAAGCAATGAAAATAAATGTGTTGAGTTAAAATTTATTATAATTCTACAACAAGATGTGTATAATGCAAGTATGTGTAGAGGTCGAACATACAGATAGAATGGGGTAAAATGCTCAAAATGTGACTATGATTTGTCTATTTATGTTATTTTTTATGGATTTCAATTTTATATTTTTCTACTTAATTTTTTATTTTATATTTTTATATTTTGATTTTCAATTTACTGATTTTGTATTTTTATTTTATATTTTGTATTTTTATATTTTCTTTTTCTTTTAATGAACATCTAATATATGTAAGGAGTATATATACACTAGAGATAAGAGAGAGATGAAAATAGGAGAAAATAATAGAAATATAGGAAATCGAATTTTTTGTGCTTTTTATGTTTTTATAATGTTTTTGTGATTTTTCTAGATTTTTCCTAATTTTTTGGTATTTTTAAATTAAAAAATACTAGTAAACAGTGAAACAAATTGCTAGTCGAAATTGAAATGAGGATGAAAAATATCAAACAGTATCTAAAATTCCTCAAACTAATTTTAAAATAAAGATAATAGAATAAAGAGAATTCAGAGACAAAAATGGTATTTTTAGGATTTTGTAGAATTTGTAATATTTTTATAAAGGCTTTTGGGAATTTGTAATTTTTATGAATTTTCTTTTGTATTTTTAATGATTTTTGGATAGGAGCTACAAGACACATAAACACACAAAAGGTATTTTTTAAGAATTTCTAAAGGTGTTTTAATATTTTTTGGTATTTTCTAATGCAGAAAATAAAGAAAATGCATGTTTTTGAATTTTATAAATATGAAAATGCAAAAAAATTGTGAAATTAAAATATGCATGATAGTGGAATACAACAGGAACTTATTGTATTTTTGGTAATTTTTGGGATTTTATAGATGCATGAAATAAATTGGGGAAACAAAAAGAAAATGCATTTTGGTAAGGGTATTTTTGTAAATATAAAAAAGTTCAGGGGCCTGCGTGCAATTTTCACACAAAATATAAAAATGTTCCAGGACTAAATGTAAATACCCAAAGCATGAAGCCCTTCCCTGCAAAAATGCCAAACTCACGTGCACGGGACACGTGACATGGTAGGGACCTAAGCGTGATTTACGAAAACCTTAGGGGTTCAACTGTAATTTGTCCAAAAATATTACAACGAGACAAAATAGTTTTTAGATCGAATACAAATATGAAACCTACTAGGGGTCCCTCTGTAAAATGTCTCGTCCCCTCACGCGCACAAGCACGTGAGGTGACGTGGACAAGGACCTAAGTGCAAATATTAAAAGTGCAGGGGGTATTTATGCAAATATTACAATGCTTGTAAAGCTGCAGATGAATGTTTAAGTTCTAATATTTAAATACAAAATCGTACGAGGGTGTCTGGCGAAATTACCCAGCGATGTGCGATCTCAGAACCTGCAGAAGAGAGGTGAAGGAGCCGAGGGCAAGTTGCCTCGACCCCGCGGAGGGTGGAAAAATGCGAGCAGCTGCATGGAAAGAATTCGACGTCGGCCAGCGAAACTCGATGCCTGCCAACGTGAAATTTGAGGGATTCGACGGTGGTTAAGCGATGGATAATGGAGGGACAAACTCGGGGAAGTTTTCGAGCTAATCTAAAAGCTAAAGAATGACAGAATAAGGAAGAAGAAAGCCTCACCAAGGCGGCGCTGGAAGATACTCCGGCGAGGACTCCGGATAGGTGATACACCTCTATTCGACACCTCCTTGATCTCCCGAAAGGCCCCGAGTATTCCTACTGTCACCAGGGATGTCGTCAAGGGCTTTGGCTAGGGTTTAGGTGGTGGAAGAAAGATCAACGATGGAAGGGAAGTCAGGGGCATTTTTGAAGGGTTGACGAGGTGGCATCAAAGACAGATGAAGATCGGCCGAATCGCGGGTTCTAAGCCTGAAAAACACAAGGGCGTGTAAGAGGGATTATCGAGGTAAAAAAAGTGTAGAAAGAATCATCACGAAAGGATGCAAGACTAATCCTCAAAAAATCCGCGAAAGTAGGTCAAAACCCATTCTGACACAAGGCTAGACCTCGGTCAGAGAGTTGACCGAGGTCAACTAGGGAAAGAACCTGGTTGGTCCACGTGGACCAACCACAAAAATCTCTGAGAAAAAGTTTTATAAATTCGATTAAAAATAATACATGATTTAATTAATTTTTTGTTAGAAAATAGAAATGTTTGTTATTTTGTAAATTATTTTATTGTGATTTTTATTTATTTTTTAGAGGTATAAAAATACAAGTTACCTTTTATAGGTTATATACATGTATATTCATCTTTATATTTTATTATTCTATTTTTATTTTGTGTATTTTATTTTATTTATTTTGTTTATTATTTTATAAATTTATAGAATATTTTTATACACTTAAATATATTTTTATTCTATTTTTCTTATGTGTTTTGTATGCTTAATAAAATATTAGTATTAATTATATAGGTTTACGTATTGGTATTGTACCTATGTATTTTATACTTGTGTTTTATTTTTGTATTTTCTTTAGGTTTTTATTCTGATTTTAATGTACATATATGTTATACATAATATCTAAAAAATTATAAAAATATAAATATATAATAATAATGAATAATGAATAAAATCAATATTTTAATCTGTACAAGTATAAAATAGGGATCCAAAAGTCAACTTTCAAACCGTAGCTCTGCAAAATACTTAACCACCTCCATTAAATAGATTATTTGAAATTATATACAATTAAAGGTGATTTTGATGCATTTCGAGTTTTTATTTGAGAGATACAGGTTTGGGAAGTTGGGATTCTGGAATTTTATTCAGACCATACCTTTTTAGTTATACATTATTTTTGAGTAAAATAAATTTTATATTTTTCTATATTTAATTATCTACAACTGTCATGTTCAAAGTTTCTTTATTTGAAGTGTAAAAAGTGGAACCAAAAATAGGTCCCAAAATGAATAAAGAATGAATAAAATAAAATGTATTTTTATTGTACTTTGGCCCTTATCTCCCCCTACTTTTTTCCTTGTCGACCTAGTCATCGAGATGCCTAGGTCTTGGGGTTTCGGGTCATAAAATATTTACAATATTTTATTCTTTTTCTTTTCTTTTCTTTATTCTATAATTTTTGCTTTAAAAATTGCATTTTATACAATATTTACACAATGATGCATGAATGCTAAAATGCCTAAATTAAGCCTATTTACGCGCATTTACTAGGGTTTTTAAGGCCAAAATGATAGAATAAAAATGACGAAACATGGATTCATCAGGTTGTTGCAAACCAGCTCGAAGTCTCTGAGGAAGGCATATGGTTCTTCATTTATATTTCCATTAAACTTCGGTAGCAAGCTCAGAAAGTGAGGTTTGAGCTCGAACGCTTCAGGGGGAACCGCTGGGACCAACCAACTATGCATCTCATTTTCTGCTGGATTATAAGCATCTACCATGGGTCGGTCGATTCCTCCTACCGTAACAATCTGTCCCATCCTTGTAGTAAGATATGCATTCTATTGTTCGGTTGTGGCAAGACGAGCAAGGATTTGCTGAATTGGGTCATCTCTTTGTTCCTCCTCATCCGGGAGTCGCTTAGGTGGCATCTTGTCCTCTATCCCTGGGTAAAGAAGATGGTCTTGGTTAGAGGACATATCAAGGAAGGGATTCTTACTGAGGTGATGGTCTTCCTCGATGAGATCAGAAGATAGAAAAAGGGTTGGTTTGAAAGTAACCACCCTGGTTTTGAGGGATCCAGAACTTAAGAGGGTCATAAGCTCTGGTTGGTCTAAGTTGCGCTTGGGCCAGTGAAGATGAGCTTTGTGGGGGGGATCAAAGAAGGATTGGCGAATCGGGAGTAGATATCCCCCCAGTCAGTCATCTTGGATTGGCAAGAAGAAGAATTGGGAATTCTAAGTGAAGATAGGATTTTACTCCTACCTGAAGAAAGCAATTGAATCCAAACCCTGTGTTTTAACACTCAACACGATGAAGAACCCGAAACCGAGTCCGATTAATCTGGTTGATTTTTAAGTGTGAATTTATCAGACAATTAGCAAAGTTTACGCGACCTATAGGGGAGTCGGCTAAAAGCGGGATACGTCTCCCATGTTTAACCTATCGCCTTAGATACCAATGCCCTCCCTTTCTTCGCTCCTATCCCAAGTTGATGGATTCAAAGACCTACCCCTATCTACCTGCAAGCAGGCGGAGGTTGACAAGGTTGGAACTTCACCTCGGGGGGTTACTAGCAACTTGTCATGAAGTACCACTGGTTCACCCCTAACTACCTGCGAATAGGCAGAGGTTACTTGATACTAGTCAGTGAACCTGAAAAATTCAACTCGTAATATTTGTTAGGACCAGTCGGTACGTGATGTGGAAGGCGGGAATTTGGGCTCTACCTTAAGGTGTTCACGCACACTCAAGTACCCTCACTCAGCCTGAAAACAAGGTCGGGGTTAGTCTCCCGCAAGCAAGATTTCCGATTTTATTGAATTTTTTTGGTCAATTTTGTCAAGAAGTCCTAATTTTAAGTTAGGTTATCACTGATTTAGTCCAACCACAAAGCACGCCTATCGTCCAGTCCCAATTTCCTTTTTACCTAAGTTTGAAAAAATCAAGAGAAAGGAGACGAGAAAAGCTGATGCACGATAAATCAATGATGTTATGCTGAGTTAAGAAGACTTACAATGATCCCTTCGCTTTTATGCAGGATGCAGAACAGAATTGAAAACTTTTTACACTATATGCAAATGCAGACGATAAAATCCGCTCCTAGACAGGCAGTTTTATTAGCGAGTGAAGCACCGATTAAATTTGACTAGATCTGCGATTTAAGTGCGTCTTTTAGGTGTGATGTGTGGTCCTAATAGAATTACGAGCACAAGCAAATCCTAGAGTGGCTTGAGGAGCCGCTAGTGCAAGCCTAATCTAAAAAGCATTCCACACAGCACAGGGGGACACGTTTCCACAAATTTACACATGCGAGAACACGAACGGAACCGCTGGACAGAATACAAAATAATAAATAAAAAAATTTACATGACCTCACAATCACTCAAAAAGATTGAAACGCAAGCTCCTCGAAGCGCCTTCGACTCCTTGTGTTCCTCGCACAAAAACAAATTGAGGTCAAATAAAGGACGACACAAAATACTCAAGATTAACTGACAGAAAAATATCAACAAGAAAACCAGGAATGAGACTACTCGGGGATGAAAAATCACACTCAAAAATTTTCTAGAAATTAACCTAAGCCGTGCCTCTCCAGCAACAATGCCATTTGATAAGCATATGTTTACCCTTGTTATTTTAATCAAATTAATGATTAAATAAATATTGTGTCGTTCGTTGTATTCAGGCAAAAACGGACTAATCAAAAACCACTTTTAATTAATGTTGAGTTAATTTCGAGCGGCAGATTTATTTTACTCGGGCAAGTCCAAGGTCGAACTCGGGGAGGCAGCTGTCTCCTTAGGTAAATTTTAAGCGAATTCAGAGATCGGATTTTCAAAAGATTATTTTTGGTATTTTTGAGCAATTCTTATGCAATAAAGGAAAAGCAAATGCAATTTTCTAGCCAGTTTACAAGTTATATCAGAAATATAATCAGAAGAGGTCCAAAAATTATGAAACTTGGCCAAAACATGATGTGCAATGAAATTAAGCTACACTAATTTTTTTGGATTTTTCTGACATTTTATGAATTTACTGTGAATAAAATATGAATGCAAGGTGATTTTCACAAAATTAATTTAATAAATACCAAAACACATTATTTCCAGATAGAAAAATTGTCCTAGATAGATATAAGTACGATGAATCCAGGAAAATTAATGAACCTAAAATTCTACGTGAATTGGACATATTAAAAATTAATTAAGAAAATCACTAATTAATTTATTCATGCCTCATGATGCATGAAAATGCGATGATTTTTGGGCACAAGGTAGAATAAATTATCCTAAGTCTAATGTAATTTTATAATGATTTTTGGAGCAACTAAGAATTTAATATGAATTAAGAGGCATACAATGGGAAAAATATGGAAAAATTCACCAATTTAATAATATTAAATTTCCAAGATGTCACAAAAACGAAACACGTGTCACATAAGATAGAGGACAAGATAAGCTACATCATGTAATTTTTAGAATTGAAAAATAATGCCAAATGGACACCTAAATATGTGTGCAAAGATAGGGACTAAAGTACAATTACAGAAAATAAAATTACTGAAAATTAAACATGCTGATAGGGACTAAAATGCAATTACCTATAATTGAGGATATGTGTGCAAAATGTCCACGTAAACACGTGTGCTTCACGTGATGCTCCTGGCAGGGAAATTGTAATTTGGAAAACTTGTAGGGGCCTCAGTGCAAAATGCCCAGACCACACGTAAGGAACACGTGAGGTCCTAGTCTCGGGAGGCGTCAGAGGCTCGGACGATGGCTCGGGTGCGCTGCAGGCTCGGGCATGCTTCGGGATAGCTTCGGGAGCTCTAAGCCTAAGGGTCGGGGAGGAGGCTCAGAGGAAGCGATGTGGTGCACGATGGACCATTCGATCGGTGAGGATCAAACGACTACTGAAGCTGGATACGTGGCGCACCTTGAATAGCTAGATCTAGTGGAGATCCAATGCAGGATGATGGCAGATGACGTGGCGTGATGCGGCCCGTTGGATCAAGATGATCCAACGGGATCAGTAGCGGGGCTGGCTATGGTGATGTGGACAATCGAGGGCCGTTATATCCTCCTAATCCAATGGGGTCTGGAGATCGGGGAAGCAGCTACATGGCAAAGCGAGGGCTGTCGGATCAAGGCGATCCAACGGAGGCTGCTCGTCGTCTTCTCCGGTCCGCCTCCTCCTGTGGTGGACTTGGTAGGGCGCCGGCTTCGAGCTCCTTGCTCTGCCTTCTTCGTTTGAGGTCAATGAAGCTCGTAGGAGACTTCTGGAGGGCTCGGACCAATCTTGGGGACGTGGCGGAGCTTTTGAAGGTCCTGGAGGAGGCAGAGGTGTTCTGGAGCCCAACGACGATGAAGCTCAAAGGAGGTCCGGGGAGACGTCCGATCAGTAAAGATACATGCCTGCAGGGTTAGCTGGTGCCAAAACCAATTATTCTCATGATTGTGGGAGTGCGTAAAAGTTCAAGTGAGGCCTGGGGCAGAGCAAAGGTGGTCAGGTGATCTTCCTCTGCCGTGGCGACAGAGCTCTTGGTTAGAGGAGGTGTCATGGGTCGTGGGGTTGATCCGAAGGTACAACGAAGGTCAGAGCTCCAAGGCGATAGGAGAGGAAAATGGAGGAGGTTACCTGGGAAAAGAAGCTCGAAGAGGAGCTCCTGGTCTTCGTTCAAGGGCTGGCAACTTGCCCGAGCACGTGCAGCTTGCCGAAGGAGCTGCGGCACGACAGGGACACCGTGGATCTCGACAAAGTAGATAGGGTCGTCGTCGCTCGATTTCTCGCTTACTTGTTGTCACTAAAAGGAGGATAGGAGCTCAGGGTATCTCTCTGCAGGGGCGGATGGGATCGAAGATCGATGGGGGCGAAGTATTTATAGGTTGGAGGTGAAGTTGCAGGTGACGGGGTGACGAAGTTGGTGGAGGTCATGGAGCGATGTGGGCGAGGCTCATGGCGATTGTGGAGATCAGCGAGGGTGATGTTGGTTTGGGCGATGATGTAATGGCAGTGATAGGAGGCGGAGAGGACGGCTGGAGTGGGGCTGAAAAAAGGAAGGGGGCAGCAAGCGCGTGAGGTAGAGATCGTGGGAGAGAAAGTGTATGGAGGTGGAAGACGGGTTCTTGACCGTTGGATCGAATGATCCAATGGCCACGAGAAGGTCATAAGGGGATGTCCTGGATTACATCGATGTGGTGTGATCCGAGAGCTACGGAAGCGCCACGTGGCGTCATAGGAGTGCAGCGCTAAGGGACGGTGGGGATTAGATTTAGGCGATGGATCAAAGGGTTGTGATTGATCGTGAGTGAGCGGGTAGGATCAAATCATCAAAACGAAGATCCAATGGCCATGTGTGTGCCACGTGGAGGTCTATGGTTGAGGCAGGTGCGAACGACGGAGATAGGATCTGGAGGATCTGATCGAGGGGCTCAGATTTGGCGTGAGATGAGTGGCCGGGATGAAGGCTTCTGACGAAGATGGGAGGGCTCGCAGCTCACCACGTGGCGTGCTGATGGTGAGGCGCTAATGGATGGAGGCAATGCAATCTGGAGAAGATCGGATGGTTGCAAGAATGGATGGCTCAGATCAGGAGAGAGTGAAAGGGATCGGACGGTGGAAGACGAAGGACACATGGCGCGATGTGAGCGGGCCGGGTGGCGTAATCAGAGGGCGCCACTGGCCTGGTCTGAATGGTCGAAAGAGAATGTGGAATTAGGAGAGAAGATGGCCGAATTTAGTAAAACTCAAAACATGAAAGTTGTAGATCTCGATGAGATCTACAAATTTCATGTTGACTAAAAATGAAGATGAGGTCAAATAATATACACAAATACAAGAGTATAAATATACATACATATAATGTACAAAGGGGTCCCAAAACCCAAGTTTTGCATACGAGCTCCGAATTAAGTGAAATTGGTCTCATTTTCAAGGTCTTTGAATATATATTACTTTAAAAGTGAGGAGACCTAGGTCGGAGGTTGTATGAGGAAGATATTTGTATTTTAAGGTCTGAGGTCTCCAAGTGGGTTTGGGTTTTATTGAGTAATTTTACAAGTCAGAAACTTAGGCCCTTTTTCTTGTAATATTAGTTAGTAATATACACAGTATACATATGGTTTTATTGACTTTGGAGTGGGTGTAAAATATAAATAAATAGGTGAATAATGGTGAATGTGTAGGTGAATATTTACAAGAGAATTGGACTTATTGTTTAATGCAATATGAATGCTAGAATGCAGACAATATGCATGCAGGTATGAATGCTAATTATGTAGGATAAGGAGAACTATGCAACTAATTACTCAGGAACAAGACTCTATTTTCAACTTTTAGAGTGATGAATCACATATTCATCACTAGGTCTGGGCTATCTATGAAGAGATGTCTAAAAACTATACAATGATGTCCCAGACCATGCTATACGCTCAGGAGAAGCCCCAACTTTCGGTTGTGTCCTATCATACGATAGCACTGGTTGATGCGGGTCTACCCATTTCATCGTCAGCAGCAGCAGTAGCATAGGCAGAATCTTCAGCTGCTGACATAGGTATTATCAACGAGAAGTTGGACCGCATAGATTTAATAGAGAAGAAGCAGTACCAGAGCATGACATAGATAGATCAGTTGCCACGAACTCTTATGACCTGGAGACCCACATCATGTGTCTCCAGGAGGCACAGGCGGCTTCTCAGCCTCGTCCCAGGTCAGGTGCTGATCCCAGCAGTAGCAGCTCTTCCCAGCCCTCAGCCCAGTACTGCTAGGTCCAAATTCAGGAAGAGCCGGTTCAGCAGTTGTAGCAGCACTACTCTCAGCCACCACCATCTCAAGACACTCGGATGGTGGCGTATCATCCGGATTAGCAACTGGTAGTTCTTCCCCCGCCCCCTTACGAGCAGGAGACGTTGATGGAAGTCAATGGGATTCGGTATGACCGGCAGCAGCCTGGGATATGTAGGGATCATCCTGGATTCAGGTGGTACAACAGAGGTACCTCATCACAACAGTAGCCTCCATCTCCAGGTGGACGAAGCAACCAGCAGCAACAACAACCCCAGTACTCCCATCCACAGCAGTAATACCATTCGGTTCCTCATCCCCAACATTAGGGACACCAATGGAGGCAACGACAGCCTCAACAGTATTCTCAGCCTCCCCCTCATCAGTACCAGCAGAGACAACCTCATTTCCAGGGAGGCAACCCGTTCGGTTATCATAGACCAGCTTATGAGAACCCATCCCTTGATCACTTAGCCCGCCTACTCTCAGATCAGTAGGCATCCTTCAGGCGGGAGATAGACAAGTTCAGGCAAGAGATGAGGGAAATAATTAAGGGCAAAGCCGCCATACCTGCTCAGATTGAACCAAATCCTAACAATATGAAGAGGAAGTATGGGCAGGTGATGAACCGCGGACCTACCCTTTTTAGTGGTGTCGAATTGACATTTTCATTACACTCGGATAAATCCGGATCGATAAAAAATAATTGCACAAATCGATGAATCGTCGAATGAATTAACGCACGGTTTTTATGTTTGTTTATCCTAGGCAAGCCCCAGGGTTGAATCAAGGAGGTAGAGGAACAACTCGAGATCAAGATAGAGGGATTAGATTGCGGTTTTCTAAGTGGTTTTTTTGGTATTTTTTATGCAGTAAAAATGCTAAATGCCAAAGACGTATTGGATTAAGTTAACATGAAAAGAACCGACTTAGCCAAATTTAATTTTAATTTGAAATTAATCCAAATCAGCCTAGTGATATTTTTCCTAAGAACCTAATCCAACAATAAATGCAAAATGTATTTTTTATAATTTTCGGATTTAAAATGCACAAATGAAAAATACAAACTTTTTTGGGGTTTTTATGCAAATTTTCGTGCAAATTATATGCAAATATTATGAAAAGTTTAGTGGAAGATAAACATGATGAAATTAACCTACACTAATCTTTTTAGAATTTTCGAACACTTTATGATTTTGTTATGACTTTTTTACTGAAAACAGAGTGATTGTGAGTATTTATTTCCTAATTAATCCACGAAATCAAATTATCGAGAGAGTGAATTATCTCAGATAGATATTTCAATAAGGAATCCAAGAAAGTTGAAATTTCTCAATAATCTTGTTCGTGGATTTAGTTAAAAATCATTTACAGAAATCACTCTAGAATTTATTCTATGCACAAGATAACTCCTAATTGAATGAAATTTAGACTATAATTAAAGCACACTAAAATACATCATTCGAAAATTCAGCTACGAAAATATGTATAAAAGGGATAGAACAACAAATACATTCTCATATATCTTAAGTTATATGGATTTAAATCCGAGGCAATCATTTTTTAACCGTCTGGTCCATCAATTCAATTGTTTGCAAGTGAGACAGTTGCTTTCATTGAGAGGACATATATGAACCGATCTAATTAGCAATTAATTTCACTGAGAGGAGATATATGAACCGATCTAATTATTACGTAGATTTGTTTGGATTCGTTGATCGTGAGCTATGTTTTTTTATCCAGATGAAAGGATAAATACAGATTTGGGAAAATAAGCAATAAATGTCGGTTGCTTTGGATTTTTGCATACAAACTTTGCCATTTAGCCATCATATTTTCTGAGGATCCGTTTGGTTACTGGAATGGAGGTGAATTAGAATATCCTCATATGAATAATAGATGTTTGGATGGTTATGACTTATGAGGGTTGGAATAAAGAATGTAATGAGATACCATATTAATTTGTGATGGAATTCCAACTCATGAATACAAGGGGGTAAATTGGGTTATCCCGAGGTAATCCGGTAACCGAACGAACCCAAAGGTAGGTTATCGTTTTGCACTAGTTTCAATCTAATTCCAGCTTAATTACTTTTGCATTATCATGATTAAGTAACAATGCAAACGTATTTTATGAATTGAAATCCTTGTGAGGATATTGAATAAGTACGGTTTCCCTTCAAAATGAATGCACAAATAAAAGAGATGTTGTGAATTGTTACATGATTTATCAATAGTTTGCTGTTATACGTTTTTTTGCTATCATATATATACATTAAATTATGTAGAGACGATATTTGAAATAATCGAGGAAATTGGATATTCTAGTTTTTACCCCAAATCCTTACAATCATGTTCAATTATACCACGATTCTTCTTATCTATGTATTTAAGCACCTCCCTCGCCATCCTCGAACAACTGAAAAAAAAATCTTCTTCAATGACAAGCTTCTAGTATCTTGTTGGCGAGCTTATAATCGTCGTATCTCTCTGCACCAATTCAATGCAATTACTGACTTCAGTTTTGATAATGACAAAATAGTAGTTCGTATGTCTATTTTGTAGATGATCGAGAACCACTCTAGAACACATTTAAACGAAGACCAACAATGCTGAAGTTGTGGAGATGCCACATCCCATGGATCACAATACTTAGCAACCGTCCCGTAAATACCCTATTCATATTCAGAACACACACATTTTAACAAGTGTATCTATTGAAGATAAACAAGCAAGTAAAGAAGGAAATGCATGAGCATAATGCATTTCATACAAAAATTGATATGCACCACAATGATATCATAAGCACCATGTCCTCAATAGTACAAAACAAGTAGCTATCCATCAGAGTATAGGTACAAAAGTTGAGTAATAAATTACCACAAATCAACCACCAAAAACGCACTCGTAATGTGAAGTTGAACCTGTAATGCTCCACAACAACTGGATCGCACCCTACTGCTGCAATGAGTCATGCGAAGCTGTCGGATCATATGAAAAAGGGTATGTTTTGAGAAAAGTTGCTCAATACAAATATACTTAATTAATAGGTAAAATAATAGGTAACTAGGTAAAATTAGCAAGCGATGTAACTGCTGAACAGAAACAAGTGTATGTTAACATGGGTCGCTCTTGGAAGTAAGGTCTATAAATGAAATCTTACCCTCAAACTACTATTTAATTTTAAATTGATCTTTTCTTTTAAGTCTTTCCAACACAATTGTTAGTATAGTATGTGTTCGTGACCACGAGAGTCTCACACTATGACTCCACGATGTAAAATCTTAGGGATGTAGGGCCTCCATAGGCATATTTGAGGTACATACATCGTAACTAAGTTGACAATACTTTCCTTCACCATCCTTCGCACTTTCCTTCTAGATTATCATTTTCATGTTGTTGATAATTCTTTTATCTTTCAGAATTATTCGCAATTCAATTGATCGATCTGATGTCCAACTTGATTCTCTTTCAAGTAATCTAACACTAATATTATGAAACAAATCGAAGCAACTCATTTGGTAACCACTACGTGCCGGCAAGAACCCTGGACGATAGGCACAACTCAAGTGAAATTTGAGATTATAAGAAATGTTTTCAACCCAATCATAGCTGGACCTACAATCATCTTCCATTTTTCTCTAGATACATGGCAAATTGGTAAGAACACCTCCTTTGCTAACCACACCCCGAAACTCCCCTTATAAAATCAAGACGAGCAACCAACTTGAGTGATCGACTCTCATTAGCCATTCATGTTAATTTTATGGTGCAAAGCGAAGATCAGAATACCAAACACGCCACTCAGAAGGTGACGTCACGTGATAGACCGAAAAGAATCTCGGGGTGATGTCGAGAAATAAGCATGACTCATGCAACACCACTGAGTCACGACCATCTAGTCTTATACCCAGATCACCAAGGTGTTAACCCATTTATTGATGATATCTATTCTCTATCCTACAACACATAGGGATGCCAATATGGGTTATACCCATCGGGTACCCAACTCGAACCTGTCCCTTTTAAGGATCCAAAAACTGTCCCATTTACTTTTGGATGGATTTGGGTTTTAAATGTACTAAACATGTGGGTATAGGTTTGGGATTGCCTTGTGTGTACCCGAACCCGATCCGCCCCAACCCAACTAAAATAAGTATAGATGTATGTATTGCATTTTATTAAAACTCATCAAATCCATTTCATATCTAATGTGTGTGTGTATCCAACTCAATTTTTCCTCTCCATCTATTTACTCATATTATGGATTTGGCACCACCTTGTGTGTATCGAACCCGACCCACCCCAACCTGACTAAAATAAACATAAATATAGATTTATATGTTGTATTTTAGTCAAATTCATCAAACTACTTCATATCTAATAGGCATCGATCTACATATATATAAAATCCAACTCAATTCTCTTCTCTCCATCCATTTGTTCATATTAAACGATATTTTCTATCTTCAATAAAAAAGTTATCAACCTAAAAGAATATGTATGACAATTGAGGTGGCACCTTTTCACATTTATGGATTGCACCTAATTTCAAATCTTATCGTTGACTTTAAGGATCAAATATTTCTCCCACAGAATATCAACTGAAAATGAAACTGAATATAGTTAAATACGATATTACGGAAAATACTAAGATTAGACCTATATTTCTTGAATATGACATGCACCATGACGTGTATTTTTATAATTTGAAAATTTTAGAAACACAACGCAAATTTAATACCTCCTAAAAATAGCAGGCATGTGATGTTTACTGTATTTAGTGTGTTCGCAATTAATCTTATTCGATTTATTAGGAAATATAGTTGTAACAAAAAAACCCTTCATTATAGGAATATTTCCCACATGTAAATCAATTAATTAGCCTATTACGTATGCATCCTATATATTAGGAAACATAACTGCACATATAATACAACTGCACAAAAAACTCAACTCATCGGATTTAGGCTTTTTTTCGAATGGTTACGCTTTGGTAATTTATAACATGTAATTGAAAAATATGTCAATCGTTTATAAACTCATAGCAATTATTTCAAAATGCGATCCTTTATTCCACCATATATTTCTGGAAAATTTTGTACACCACTCTGTGTTTACCTAATTATAGAATGTTCAATGATGTGTATTTTACTAATTAGCACCAATTTAATCCACCTTCATTGTAGGAATGTTATTTGGCACGAAAACTATCTCGTAGTTTCAATCTCCTTCGTACACTAGTCATCCAACGATATAAGATGATACCTTTCCATAATCAAGGAAAGATGCCACCTCAATTCAAGTCTCCTTATACATACATACATACACACATACATACATACACACACATACATACATACATACATACACACACACACACATACATACATACATACATACATACATACATACATACAACTCAATTTTCTCCTCTCCATCCATTTACTCATATTATGGGTTTGGCATTGTCTTGTGTATACCGAACCCGACCCACCCCAACCTGACTAAAATAAATATAAATATAGATTTGTGTATTGTATTTTTGTCAGATTCATCCAATCCATTTCATGTCTAATAGGCATCGATCTACATATATAAAAATCCAACTCAATTTTCTTCTCTCCATCCTTTTATTCATATTCAACGACCTTTTCTATCTTTAATAAAAAAATTATCAACCCAAATGAGTTAAACACTTTATATATATATATATATATATATATAAACCTTTAAAATTTCCTACACATGGTACATCTTTGTGTACCATCATATTATATGATCTCTTTCTTTTTAATCTGTGTGACAATCTTATTTACATTCATGAATAGCTTAAAATTTTGCTATGTCGAATACGTATATATCTACTGGGTGCATGTGTATCTATTGGGTATATGCTTACAACTAGAAATTATATGTTTCGTAAATGGACAAATATGGATCGTGATTTATAAATGGGTACGGGATTGAAATTATTGATACTCGCTCCAAACATGACCCGTTAACATATCTAGTCACACGGGAAATTACACCGTACACACAACAACACTCAACAAGGGAGAACTCCTTGATTGTGGAGACCACCACATCACAAGATAATGGGACAAGAGCTCTAACAACAACACAACCATATGTCATACATATTCAAAGTACCCATATTGGAATATATTTAGCATTGATTATAGTTTTAATCTAGTTATTCATTTTCATTCCTTATCCAATTAGCATTCATATCGTCTGCCATGACTTAGTTGTAGAAGGTCTCACTATAGTTAGGTAATTAACTTATTTATATGACTAACATTTGCTATGACAATGACTCATTACTTTGATCAGACCACTCATATTATCGTCATAGTGGTAGATCGAGAGTTGATGCTCTGATTTAGTGTCCAACTTTTTATTTCAGATTTGAAAACAAAGTAGATGTATGGATAGAGCATTCAATAAAGACAAATCTGACATAAATTTCGTATTTTTTGTTCACGGAAACTCTCAAAAAATTCAATTGATTGTAGTAGGCGGTCCGATTTCATGTCTGATTTTTTCATCTCTAATTTTAAAAAATTACATGCATGTATAGAGCATGAAACACAGATAAATCTAACATAAGTTTCATATTTTTTGAATATTCAAATCTCTCAAAAATCACAGTTGAATGTGGTGGGTAGTCTGATTTTGTATCTGATTTTTCTTTTTTGATTTCAAAACAAATTACAGGATGTATAAAGCATGGAACAATGATAAATATGACCTAAGTTTCAAGATTTTTGGATCACTGGATCTCTCGAAAATTTCCATGTAAGTCGATGATACGATTTGAAATCTGGCTTTACATGTGTGATCCTAGTCGATCCTGACATCGGATTGATAAGAAAGCTATGAATACACTGTACACGAAAGATGTGTGACCTAATAATGAGGCGGAAAACCAAAATCCTTACTTTTTATGATCGCTCACGGGATACATACTTTACGTAAAATCAACGATTTCGATGGGCTAAACATGAAATATACATTAGTACGACGTGAACCTTGTCATCCTCATTGAAATGATTCCTTTGGATCGTTTATCAGAGGTCAGAAAAGTCATCAACGATGAAGCTCCAGTGAGCTCTAGAGCGTAGCCCCGACGATGGGCTTGGATAGAATGGCTAAGTGCTTCGGCCACGTAGACTTATAAAGGCTCAGATTCACAATTCAAAATCCATAAACCGTTGTATTTCACGCATAACCTTTGCATACAATATTTGTTTTCAATGTTCTTGGTCTCGTTGGAAAGGTCTCAAATAATACTAAAAGATAGATCTCTATTCATCAATTTTGAATATTAGATCAGGTCAAGAATTGAGTTTTAATACTTTTAGTATTTTCGTATTTTACAGGTGAGACGACAAGAGAGGAGTGCAAGATGTGCAACTCTCAACTATTGAAAGGATATTAATGATATTCAACTTGGTTGAGTTGATATTCAACCCATCAAATCAAATTATTGATCGTGCTATAACATTTTTTGCTTATGTCCTATTTTGATCATCATAGGGAATGTGTGCTTCTAAAAGATCTTTTATATTGTGATCAATCCTGAAGTTCCTTCTATTATATACATATGATCTGCTAGTAGGAAAATAAATGCAACTTCTAGATGAAAATGAATAAATATCAAAAAACCATAAACTTTGCGTTTGTGGATGAAACTCCTCTAGATGGGTTAAAATAACAATTCCCATCCCTTGAAAAGTATCAAATGTCTACTCTAGTCCAGATTTTGTGCATAAGGACTTACAAACTCGCTAAATGCATATGATAAAAAGTACTTGTTGTAGTACAGACACTTAACAAAATACACAGAACCGAGAGAAGTATCTCTATGAAGAGTTTCTTGGCTTAAATTTATAAACTTAGGAAGTCCAAGGTCGAACACAAGGACAGGTACAATTTATTGATTTATCATTAATTATTAAACATTTAAGATAGTGATTCGGAAGCTAATTGCTTTGAGCAGTTGCAATATACAAAATGAATGCAATTTTTAAAATATCTTTTTTTGCAAATAGTTTAAATGAAGACAACAATGCACAAACAATGCACAATGATACACTATACAATCAAAGCTCCTTAATATATTAATAAACAATTCAACCAATAAGAATGATCTAAGTGATATGATGAAATAGTTTCAATTCATCAAATTAATTCAAAGATGACTCGAAATAAACTATTAATACATAATTAATCAGGATTAAATGGATTCAACAATTTATCAATAATTGTATTCAATACAATAATCAATTCAGATATTCAATTATTTAATTAATGCACAATAGATCAAATTTTAATTGAACAAGGAGTTGAATTTATCAATTAAGGTTATTTGATAACAGATGCATGAATTAAGGTTCGAATTAGTTATTTATATATGGTAACATGTAGATAATTCAACTAGCTTTCAAACGAGACCAAAATCCTTCAATTGGATCTATAGATAAAAATTTATTCAAGATGCAATTCTGGGGCATAATTGAATTTAAAAAAGAGTTTCTATCACAAACATGTCCAAAATAGGCTTAATTGCAATAAAAAAGCTGCATGGGCTAATATGCAATCATTACAAAATGCAGAAAGATGAAAATGCAATTAACATGACACGCTGGGCTTATCTTGTAATTTCTCCAGAATGCACATGTAGTGTACGTGCTAAAGAAGGGTTGAATTGTAATATTGAGAAGCTGGAAGGACTTCTGTAAAAAGCCCACGTCACATGCAAGAAACATGTGACTTCTTCGATGTTCGGAGGAAGGCTCGGTGATGATGTGGCACGTGCATGTTGGCTCGACTTAGGCTCGGATGTGATGAAGCTTCATTCTGAAGAGGTAGCTCGGGTGACGACTTGGCCTCGATTGAACAACTGGGTCTCTCCCAATTTTCGGAGATCAATGGTTATTGTACTCCCCTCTTCCCTGATCTTCTCTGAGAGTAGCAGAGTCAAGCTTGCACTCCGACAACCGTTCCCCTACTCCGTCCCGTCTCCTTATGATGTCTGAAGGTCTGAAGACCTTCACGACTCCATCATGATCCAAGGTTGATTTCTACATGAAAGTTGAGTCATCTGTTCTTGTTTTCCCCGACAGCAACACCATCTAACGAATTGCTAAATGCATGTGATAAAAATTACTCATTGTAATACGGGCACTTAGTGATGAATCCACGATTCATCATCTCAATATATTGATATTAGCAAAATCCCTGAGTAAAATCTCTAATAAATGTCCATAAAATCAATAAAATACTAAAATTGCTCTTGTAAATAAAACACACTAATTACCGTATATTAGATTGTACAAAATAAATTAACAATAAATAGCAGCAAAATAAAGGTGTTTTTCACCTGTAATAATCCAAAACTTCATGTATTTTTAATAATTTCATTTCAACTCCTTTTTAGCTAATTCTTTCTCTCACCTATTCATAAAAATGTATATTAAAATAAAAAAATAGAAAATAAATTTCACCTCAAATAAATACTCCTAGATCCTAAAGAGAAAAAGGCATAAAGTTTAACTTCCAGTCAAATTCCCGCTGCGTATGAACTCAAAATCCACCAAACTCACTTTTAAAGAGCAAGTTAGAAAATTATCTATCTAACGGAAGTGATTTCACTAAAATCGAAGCTCGTTTGTAAAATATGGATTTGGGAAATAAGTGTGCATTGTATATAATGCAAATATTCATTCTTTCTTCATTTTTATTTACTTTTTTTAATTACTAAAAAACTTAAAAAATTATTTTTGTGTTGTATTTTATTCCTAGTATTTTATTATATATTTTTGTTGTAAATATCTTTTATTAAATATACAAAAAAATTATTAAAATTAGAAAAGTAAAAAAACATGCACATGTTGTTTGTCTTCTTTTGTAAATTCTCCACTATTTTTCTTCTATATACTTTATTATATTTTAGTAGACTACTTTATTTTATTATTTATTTATTATTTAATTTCCAACCTCTACAATAAACACCCATTCAACTCCAACACTCCACTATTTTTTTCTAACTTCTAATTCAAGTCCATCATTTTATTAACCTCCCCTCCACCACTTTCATAACTTCTCATTTTCTCTCTTTTTATACATCTCATCCTCCTCATTTTGCACTTGATCCATATTTATGTGAGGAGAGTGTGATTTTCAGAGTTGAATGAGTGACAACGACGCAACCACGGTCGAGCGACGACAACCCTCTCTCCGGTGAGATCCGTTGGCTTCTTGGCCAACATTACAACCGCATCGAGCAACTAAAATGAAATGCAAGAGTGAAATGATTTTGGGTTCCATGCCAAGGTCATGAACAAAAGTTGAAAATGGAGCTTAACTCGACCTTTGGATTATTTGTGTGGCAGAACCTTATTGGGATTTGAACTTAAGACCTAACATACTTCAAGTTCCACAAGTCTCCTATTCAAGACGCCTCAACAGTCAGGTCAGAACAAATCCTCACGTAAATTTCTGATGACTATGATTCTTACTTGTACTGTGTCAGTGATAAATAGCTCTCCACATCAGAAATGGCTAAGAAGCAGCCTCCTCTAACAAGGTAACTCTAATTACCCAGTCCAATAACTCTTTCCTCGAGGAGCGGAGTATTCCCTTCTAAGTTCAAGTGCGACCAGCTCTAGAGGAGGGGGTGGAGAAAAGAATGGACAGTAGCCAGTGTAGCTACCTATCCCAGGATGCCTGACCAGTGTAGCCAAGTCATCCAGCTGCAGACTTCTTGTTAATATATATATATACTCCAACAAGCAATATTTTTTATGTCCTGACTATTTTTTTGGAGTTCTTGCATTTTTTTCTTTTTTTTGGAACTATATACAAGGTGCAGCATGCACATCAGGAGTTTTTCCTCTTGAGCTAGTAGACTATCCCTCTTTTGAAGCATTATTGCAACCCACAGCATCCCGTCCTCAGACGTCAATACCACCAGACTAGGTTGAGATACACTACCCTCCCTAGAGGAGGACAGATGTTTCCACCCGTGTGCTACTCCAAACTAAAGGATTCTACCTCCTCACCACCTCATCAATGAAGAGCTACGTGCATTGTGCTTGTCCAAGTTAGGTCACTGTCTAAAAGAATCATGCGTGTACACGAGATATTCTACTTAGACTAATCAAGACGACATGCGAACATAGACTTGCAGACTCAAAGAATTAAGTCACGTGACCTAAGAAATCTTAACTCCAGTTACTATAAGGTTCCTCTGAAATTAAGTGGATTAAGTTCAAATCAAGTCCATCCTCAATATATACTCATAACTTGGTTCAGAACCCATTAGCTTTTCATCTTGCATATGCAGATGAGATGCAGATGACATGCTACAGAGATGAAATGCAAGAACTTTTTTTTTTAAATGCAAGGATGATATGCAAGAGTAAATAAGAAGCCTTTTTGTTTTACTTCTGGTATACAACAATAATTTTTAGTTTATACAACTTGTACATAATATACATAGTATACAATTTTTTTTGGTTTATATCCTATTTTACATAAAAACTTACACGAGTATTATTTACAAGAATTTTACAACCTTGTTTTTTTCAAGAATTGTACATATTATACATATTATACAAGTATACATGTAATTTTTTTTCAATTTTCACCCACCCCATAATTATTGCATAATATATATATAAAAATATGTAAAAAAATATGTGAAAGAACGAGCTATGGGTAAAGTATATACACACCGCCTATACTTAGCGTGTGCTATGTCCTCAGAGCACGAAAAGCGATTAAAAAGACATAGCTCGTGCTAAGAGTAGGAGAGCGAAAATTACAGAATGTATAGAAGTCGCTATGCCCCCCTATACTTAGGCTTTGGCAACCTAAGTATAGAAGAAGATCAAAAATGGGGCGGATGAGGGAAAGAGGGGAAATGGATGAGTATATAAATGGCGGGCATCGATCCCCCCTATACTTAGGCTCTGGTCAGCCTAAGTATAGGACAGGAGTGAGTATGAGGACCGATGTGATCTTGGAGGATGTACAATGAATAGTGAATAGACTCAGGTCACTCTCCCCCCTATACTTAGGATCTGGTTATCCTAAGAATAGTCACAAAATGAAATGATATGGAACCGGAGCGAGTGATTCGAATCACTGGGAAGGGAGGGAAAGAAAGTATATACAAGAAAGAGTGAGAATATACAAGGATTAAGAAGGTTTGTGACGAACCTTCTTGCGGACGCGAGGAGGTCAAAAATATACATATGTCTCGCTGTCGGAATCGTCCTTAGATGAATAATAGTGAGGTGTAGAGATCGTCCAACGAGGGTCGACATGCGGCTGCTTGCTCAGATAAGGCTTGAGAACAACCGAACTGAGCTCACTCATATAAATCACCTTATCATGACCAGATGAGGACTCCTTAGAAAATTCCTTCTCCGATGTGTTGAAGGAAACTTTCTTAGTCGGTTTTTTAGAACCTGAATCATTGAGAGGGAGATGAGAACGACAAGCCTTGAGAGGTTCGGGGAAACTCCTTGAGGAATCAATTCTCAACTTTCTCTCACTAGATAGATGACTAGAAGAGGGAGCAACTGTGTTTTAGTCAATTTAGTTCTGGTTGTTTCCTTTGAAGGTCTGGGACATGATGTGGTGTTGACCATGGGTTCATCATCAGACGAATCACCATATAGATTGTAATATTCCTGAAGGGTCAACACATGTCTCGGGAAGGTGCTAGTGGTCTCAGTTGGCTTAGCATTATTGGGTCTTGTGTCGGACCATCAAAATGGTCAAGACAATCAACAAAGGTCATGTCCGACTTAATGATAGCTTCTGGTCGTGAGTCCTCCTTAGAAGCTGTCACGGTGGTGGTGCAAGCAGTTGATGAAGTGAAGGTGTGGGGAGTCTCAGAACCAGCGGTCGTCCGGATAGTCGGTCTCTCAGGTGTAGCAGAGAGGTGAGACTCATCTACCTCTCAATGGTCAAGACTGTCAGCGGATGTGTGGGTCACCTTAGAGTAAAGTGTATCAAAGAATGGGTGAGGTCGAAGCGCTCCCAATGCTGAAAAATCGATCTCCCGAGTCTCGCAATCTATAGTCGCCTTAGCCAAGGCTAAGAACAGATTCCCGAGAATAATCAGACACTGGGTGAACTCTCCCCGGTGCTCAATGTCAATGACTGTGAAGTCTACCTAGAATAGAGCACCTTGGAAAGTAACGATGACAGAAATATTTCCTCTAGATAGTTTGATGGATCGATCAGCCAGCTGAATGATGTCTCTCGACTTCCTAATTGGCCTGAGTTTGAGCTTGTCAAATATAGAGGTTGGGATGATATTTATCGGGGAGTCATCATCGATTCTTGCATGGGTAAATATAATGTCTTTGATTTCACATTCCACCCTAGGCAACTGCTTAACTCTGCGGCTCTTGGTCCTTCTTCCCATCAACAAGTAGGTGGCTATAGACACTATGTGTTTTTCAGTCCTTGTTCTCTTAGTACCCGACCTCTTGGGCATCAATTTACTCTTTACAAATCTCTTGAGTTCGGGGAAGTGATATATGGCCTTTATTATGGGAAGTTTGAAAATCAATTCTTCATTGAGTGCTTCCCTTAGGTAGGATCCAATTTTTCTAAGTCTTTTTCATTTTTAATTTTTATGGATTTTTCTGATTTTTCAATTTTTTGGTGTTTTTGGTGGATGAATGATCAGAATCTGGATTGGGGGGTAAGTGGTTAGTAGAAGAGGGAGATAGAATGGACTCCAGCTGTGAAGACGGTGTTGGTTCCATGATGCTCGCTCGGTTTTCAACATCAAATCTACTTACTTCCTTTTCCACTTTCATACTCAGGCTGGAAGAAATTGAGTGCAATATGTTCATGACATCTCTCAACTCGTTACCAAATGATTCACTTTTCTTAATAAGTCTAGAGATGTCATCCTCCATAAAATTCTCATGACAAATCATGGGAGAGTTATGATTAATTGGAGGAAACTGCTGAGATATTGGGGTCTCATACTCAACATACCTAGACTCTGGCATGTAATCCTAGGTCGAGTATTGTCCATCCGAATGGCAGATATTGGTCGCAGCCTCATATGATGGAGTCAATGAACGGGGAACTGGTAAGTCTAGCTCATGAATACACTCCTGTGAATGTATAGGCTCTCCGAATGTGTGACATGAAGGCCGGTTAATGGAAGCTTGATCACTAAAGTCAATCAAGTCTGGAAAATCATGATGTACATGCCTCTCCATTCGGGTTGTTCGATCGACCATGTTATGCCCTAAGATCAAGTTGGCATGTGTATATGAAAATTGTGGTATGGTCCCTACTTGAGGTGAGAATGAAGTATGTGGGGGCATATAATTTTGCCAATCATCTGTCTCAGCAGTGGCTTGCTCTTCATTTGATTCTTTGATTCTTGCAAGCTCTTGAGAGTAAGGACAGTCAGTCCAAGATGGAAGTGGATTTGGAGTGTTAGAATATGGAGTAGGTGAGAAATGGAAGAAGTGGAGAAGTCAGTCGAAGTTCTAACTTCATAATTGGGTTGAGGTGGAGTCGACCACGGGTAAGGGTCTCCCGTGGATGGAAGAGGATACGTGGAAGAAGGAGAAGGCGAAGATGAACGGTATATGGTCGAGGAGGGAGGACCAGAGGTCACATGGTATGGGGACCAATATCCCGACATCTTGAGGAGGAAAGGATGTAAGCAGAAGGAGGTAGAAAATGTGCAATTATACAAGAAAACACACACAGATAGATACAAAGACAAACGCAAGAGCAAACCCTGACTTCACACTCAACACAGTGAAGGACCTGAAACTGAGTCCGATTAGTCTGGTTGATTTTAAGTGTGAATTTTCAGACAAGTAGCAAAGGTTACGCGGCCTATAGGGGAGTCGGTTAAAAAGCCAGATGTGTCTCCCCTGTTTAACCTATCGCCTTAGATACTAACGCCCTTCCTTTCTTCGCTCCTACCCAAGTTGATGTATTCAAAGACCATGCCCCTATCTACCTACAAGAAAGCGAAGACTAAAAAGATTGGAACTTCGCCCCGAAGGGTTACTAGCAACTTGTCGTGAAGTACAACTGGTTCACCCCTGACTACCTGTGAATAGGCGAAGGCTACTTGGTACTAGTCAATGAATGTAAAAATATTTAACTCATGATATTTGCTAGGATCAGTTGGTATGTGATATGGAAGGCGGGGATATGGGCTCTACCTTAAGGTGTTCACACACACTCAAGTACCCTCACTCAGCTTGAAAACAAGGTCGGGGTTACTCTCTCGTAAACAAGGGTTAATTTTAATCAATTTGTTTAGTCAAATTCAATTAGCAGTCCCAATTTTAGAGATTAGTTACCACTGATATTAATCCACACAAGCAATAACGTCTACCGTCCAGTCCCAATTCCTTTATCCTAGGTTAGAAAACTGAGAGAGAGAATCGAAAAAAGCCGATGTAATCGAGAAAACGATGATGAATGCTCGAGTAAGAATACTTACAGTGCCTTAACCTCTCTATAGTGCGGGATGCAGCACTGAATTGAAATTTTACACTAAATGAATGAAATCGATGAAAAGTGACTCCTAGACAGGCAGTTCTATTAGCGAGTGAAGAACAAATTATATTTGGCTAAGTCCTACGGTCTAAGTGTGTCTTTTACGTGTGAAGTGTGGTCCTAAATTTTACGAGCACAAACAGCCTAGGAAGCTTTAAGAGCCGCATGTGTAGGTCCTTTTCTATGTAAAGTAACCACACAACATACAGGGACACGTTTTATTATGACTTACACGCGCGACATCCCAAATAGGAACCGTTGTAAATGCAGACACTTTTTTTACAAGTTAACAAAAACTTTTTGGCGTCTCAACAATCGACTCGATCCACGAATCGTCGGCCTCCGATGCACTTCGAGATGCGTCGACTTCACTAAAAAATATATGCAAAAATTATGAAAAATTTACTGGAAGATAAACATGATGAAATTAACCTACACTAATTTTTTTAGAATTTTCTGACACTTGTGATTTTTTATTGAAAACTGAGTGACTATGAGTATTTAATTCCTAATTAATCCAGAAATCAAATTATCGAGAGAGTGAATTATATTAGATAAATATTTCAATAAGGAATCCAAGAAAGTTGAAATTTCTGAAAAATCTTATTCGTGGATTTAATTAAAAATCATTTACAGAAATTACCTCAGAATTTATTCTATGCACAAGATAACTCCTAATTGTACGAAATTTGGATTGTAATTAAAGCACACTAAAATACAACATTCACAACTTTCTCACCATTTTTGGAGAAATAAATGACTATGTGCGAATTTCAAAGCATAATTGGGCAAAATATCACTAATTTTCAATCTTTGATTTTTAATAAAATATTTAATGCTCACAAAAATACAAATAAATAGCCACAAGATAAGTAATTAGTTGCTCTACAACATGCTATTTTTTTGATTAAAAATTGATGTGAAACTAATGTCCAAATTAACGCTCAAAGTTAGGGGTATTTTGTAAAATTGAAATGAAATTAACGAATTAAAACGTGCATAGAGGTACTTTTGCAAATAATGAAAGCTATAGGCAAGACAGTGCAATTTTCAAAAAAATGAAATAAATAAAAAAAATAACCTTACGTGGGTTCCAAGAATGGAACCCACGTCTAGGGCTTGAGGATGCAGGAGGAGCGGCGCAAAGAGGGACGTCCGCGGCGGTGGCGCGCGGCGATTGGTGAGGCGCGCGAGGGAGAGGGGCACGGTGCTGGGTCACGGAGGGTGAGGCGCAGCGGAGGGCGCCCGCATGGCGGGTTGGCGGGCGGAGGGGCTCGCTGGCGGTCCGCGGCCCGACCTATGGTGGTGCGTGTGCTGCATTGGGCGGTTGGCACGACGGTCGAGCCACGGTCCGGAGCTATGGCGAGGGGCATTGCGCCCTGCACGCGAGGGAGGGGGCTGGGCGGAAGCGGCCACGAGGAGCGGTGACGGCGGCGAGCGCCTCATGCGGAGGGCAGCTCCACCGGAGAAGCGGTGCAGCGGCCACGCGCGTGCGGCGCGAGGCAGGCGCTGTCCGTGGAGCGGAGGGTGAGTGCGCGGAGGGCCGGCGGCTACTGGCGTGGAGGAGAGTAGCGGTCGGGCGGCGCAGCTTGACAAGGGGCGTCGTAGCCGGCGGTGGCTGGGGGATGCACGTGGCGGTGGACAGCGTGGCCTAGGAGCAGCCGCGTGCTGGATGGCCACACGGTGGGGGCTGGAGTGCAGGGCGGCAGTCGTCGACGCTTGGGGCGGTGCCCAGCCGCGGGCGCACGCTAGCAGGGGCGTGACGGAGCAGGGACGACGTTGGTGGGGCGGTGCCCAGCCGCCTGCGGCAGAGGGAGCAGCTGGGCCAGGCTGTGCAGAACCTGGAGTGTAATTTTTTGTGTTTTGTTTTTGTATATTTTGTAAACAGGAATGAAAGTTCAATGAAGAGGTGGAGTGTGTGATGTTGATGGAATAATAGAGTGGTTTTTTATGTGATGATGATAAAATGTTGAACAAATAAAAACAATTATTAGATAAAAAATGAAATGAAAGGACAAGATAGAAAATACTTACTTGTGTGGTTCGTCAGATTGTGGAGGCACAGCGTGCGGCTTCGGTTGTCGCTTCAAGGAGACGACGTGTGCTCCGAAGCTCAACGAGCGTTGTGAAACTCGTGACGGTGGTGAGGACCACCGGATCTCTCCTTCGACGTGTCGTCGCTCGACGTCGAAGAAGGAGTTGCCACCTCACGGCTTTGACGGAGCTAGAACCTCTTTAACTCATAAAACGGTGGATGAAGAAAAATGGTGGAGGATGATGTGAATATAAAGAGGAGGAAGGAGTTGGAAAAGAGATGGAGAAAGTGGAGAAAATGATGGAGGAAGCGGAGAAGATGTGGCTTGGAGTAGAAGGCAAGTAGAGGAGAAGAAGTAAAAGGAGAATAATATAATATAATATAATATAATATAATATAAAATAAGTAAAATAAGTAAGCTACTAAAAATAACAATAATTAAATTAATAATTATAAAATAATAAAATCCGAAAATAATAAAAAATAAATCCGAAAATAAAAAATTTGGGGTGACATGTGGCGGCTCCAGGAGCTGCCACATGTCGCTTCTAGAAAATTCAAAATTTAAATGTAAAGAAAAATCAAAAGGAAATAACAAAAGGGATTAAATCAAAAAGTGGTCAACATAAAAAGTTGCTCGTCTCGATGAGATCTACAACTTTTGTGAAGGGCTAAAAATCAAATAAAATCATCTGTACAAAAATGTATTTTCTGGTGGTACCATATACATATAAAATACTGCATTTTATCTTTTGTAATTTTTTTGTCACTTTTAAAAGATAGAAAAATCAAAATAAAGTAAGAAAAAATATGAAAGGAGTATTTACAACTTAATCTAATTTTTGGATTTTTTAATAATTAAGAAAATAGAAGGATGAAATGAAGGGCAAAATGGTCAATATGTATAATATACACAAGCGGCCCAAAACCCAAGTTTTGCATACGAGCTCCGATTTTAATGAAATTGGTCTTGTTTCGAAGGTCTCTGAATGTATATTACTCTAAAAGTGAGTAGACCTAAATCGGACACTGTTTGAGAGAGGTATGTGCATTTTAAGGCTTCTAGTTTCAAACTTGGATTTAGGTTTTATTGGTCAATTTTACAAGTTAGTATTTTTTGATTTTTTTTTAATTAGTGGTAGTAATATATACACTAAAGAGTTTATTTTATTGGATTTGGAGTTAGTATGAAATATATACAAATAGGTGAAATATGGTGAATATACAGGTGAATGTTTACAAGTGAAATGGGCTTCTTATTTATGCAATATGAATGCAAAAATGCAGATGTTATCAATGCATGCATGAATGCTAATTATGCAATATAAGTAGAAATGTGCAGCTAATTACTCGGTAACAAAGCTCTATTTTCAACTTTTAGAGTCATGAATCAAAGATTCATCAGCAGGTACAGTTTACAGAGACTACCGCTCCTAGTGATTCATTGGGTGATATTTCTTCCTATATATTTGATGTTGATTTTGTGACACTTAGGAGCGGTAGAATGCCAGCCGACGGTGCCTTGTCTGAACGACAACCCCATGATGATTCTAGAGCGTCAGATGAGGAGGATAGTGATGAATCTCTGATTCATGACTCTAAAAGTTGAAAATAGAGCTTTGTTCCCGAGTAATTAGATGCATATTTCCACTTATATTGCATAATTAACATTCATTCATACATTGATAATATCTGCATTTTAGCATTCTTATTGCATAAATAACAAGCCCAAATCACTTGTAAATATTCACCTGTATATTCACCATATTTCACCTATTTGTATATATTTTCTACTAACTCCCAATACAATAAAATCAACTCTATAGTGTATATATTTCTAACACTAATCAAAGAAAAATATCAAAAAAATACTAACTTGTGAAATTGAACAATAAAACCCCAATCCAAGTTTGAGACTAGGAGCCTTAAAATGCGCATATCTCTCTCTCATATAGTGTCCGATTTAGGTCTATGCACTTAAAGTAATATACATTCAGAGACCTTCAAAACAAGACTAATTTCATTAAAATCAAAGATCGTATGCAAAACTTGGGCTTTGGGCCCCTTTTGTATATGCATATTGACTGTTTTGCCCTGCATTTTATAATTTTATTTTTTAAATATTAAAAATCCAAAAAACGGATTAAATTGTAAATATTCTTCTTATATTTTCTCTATTTTTATTTTAATTTTTCTCTTATTTAAAATTACAAAAAATTTATAAAAGATAAAATGTGGTATTTTATACCTATAAGGTACCGCCCCAAAAATACATTTTGTACAGATGATTTCATTTGATTTTCGACCCTTCACAAAAGTTGTAGATCTCGTCGAGACGAGCAACTTTCATGTTGACACTTTTTGATTTAATCCCTTTTATTATTTTTTTATTTTTCTTTATATTTAATTTTTGAATTTTCTAGGAGCGACATGTGGCAGCTCCTGGAGCCACCACATGTCACCCCAATTTTTTATTTTCGGATTTATTTTTTATTATTTTCGGATTTTATTATTTTAATTATTATTATTTTAGTTATTGTTATTTTTAGTAGCCTACTTATTTTACTTATATTATATATTATATTTTCCCCTTTTACTCTTTCCTTTCTTCTTCTCCACTCCAAGTCACCACTCTCTCCACCATCCCTCCATCTTCTCCACCTCTTTTCTAACTTCCCCCTCCTCTTTATATTCTCATTCCCTCCTCCATTGTTCACCATCTGCCGTTTTCGAGAGAAGTGAGGTCGAGCCCCTTTAACCTTCAGGTGACAGCTGTAGGAGACGAGTCGAGCGACGACAACCTCAAGGCGAGATCAGCGGCATCACCATTACCGCGTCGTGAGATCCAATTGGGCTTGCTCAGCTTCGAAGGACTCTGCCATCCTTCTCGAGGCCACAACGGAAGCCGCACGACACGGCTCCACAATCCGACGAACAGCGGGTAAGTATTCTCTATCTTCGCTTTGTCAATTTTTTTATCTAACATTTTTTGTTTATTTTGTTTATCAAACAAAAACGAAACCATCATTTTATTCATCAATCACCACCCTCATCATCACATCATCCACCACTTTTTTTATTTCATTTCTGCTATTGTTTGTTGTTTATAAGGAAAATATAAAAAAATTGCAAAAGAAAATACAAAAAATAAAAAATAAAAAAAACACAGGAGCTTCTGGGCCGCTGCCGTCCACAGCCCGACGCTGCCATCCAGCAAGCGCCGACCATCGCGAGCCACCTCTGCACGCGGCTGGGCGTTGGCCTGCCACCCAGTCGCCACCTCCAACCCAACAGCGGCCGCTGCGCCAGAAGCCGCGCTTCACCGCCACCAACCGCACGTCCCGTCGTAGCCGCTCCTCGTGTGCGACACGCTGCACACCCCACGTCACGCCACCTCGCGCCGCTAGGGTGACCTCCGCCTCCAACAGCCGCCTCGCCCCGCGCAGCCGTGCGTGCCTCCCCGACCTCCATCACCGGCCTGCCGCCGTCTCCGCCCAAGCGCGCGACGTGCGCGCCCTCACCCTCCCGCCGACCACGCGCACCCGCGTGCCGCCCCGCAGGTCTCTAGCGCACCGCCTGCGCCGTCCGTCACAGCCGTCCCGCTTCCTTGCGCGTAGACGCCACCCTCGAAGCTCTTCATGCCTTGTGCCCTAGCGTGGGTTTAGACGTCTTTTTATTTATTTTGTAATATTTGCATCAGTTTCTCTCTATGTTTGTTTAATTGCAAAAGTGCCCTTAGGCACATTTCAGTTTGTTGCTTTTTAGTTCTATATTGCATAGATACCCTGGCATTTACACATCATTTTGGATAATCGTCTTGCATCATTTTATTTAATGAAAAATAGCATGTTGTATAACAACTAAATCTTTACCTTGTGGCTATTTATTTGTATTTTTGTGAGCATTCAATTATTTATTAAAAATCAGAGAATGAAAAGCAGAGATATTTTGCTCATTTATGCTCTGAAATTCGCACATACTCATTTATTGCTCCAAAAATTGTGAAATAATTATGAATGATGTATTTAAGTGTGCTTTAATTACAATCCAAATTTCGTCCAATTAGGAGTTATTTAGTGCATAAAATAAATTTCGTAGGTCTTTGGATAATTTGATTTTGTGGATTAATTAGGAATTAAATACTAGCAGTCTCTCTGTTTTCAATAAAAAATTCGTAAAAATCAAAAAGTGTCAGAAATTTCCAAAAATACTACTTTAGCTTCATTTCATCATACTTATCTTCCAGTAAATTTTTCATAATTTTTACATGTCATTTGCACGAAAAATTGCATAAAAATCACAAAAAAGTTTGTATTTTTCATTTGTGCATTTTAAACTCAAAAATTCCAAAAAAATACATTTTGCATTCGTTGTTTGATTAGGTTTTCAAGAAAAATATCACTTGGCTGATTTGTATTAATTTCACATTAAAATTAAATTCGGTTAAGTCGGTTCAGTTCTTGTTAAACTTAATCCAATTCATATTTTGCATTTGGCATTTACATTGCATAAAAATTAAAAAAAAATCTCACTTGGAAAACCGCAATCCAACACATCTAATCTGATCCCGAGTTGTTCCTTTGCCTCCTTGAGTCGACCCTGGGGCTTGCCCAGACTAAATAAACATAAAACCGTGCGTTAATTCATTCGACGATTATTCGATTTGTGCGGTTATTTTTTGATCGATCCGGATTTATTTGACTGCAATGAAACCGTCAATTAGACGACATTAAAAAGAGTAGGTCCACGGTTCGTCAAATGGCGCCGTTGCTAGGGAGGCAAACGGCTTAGGATCACTTTAGAAAGTTAGCTTTCCGTTTTTGATTCACTCGGGTAGTCTGACCCCCGAGCCCCATTGTAATTATCCATTCTTCCCTTAATTATTTTTCTGATCATTTCTGTATATATTTTTATATCTCTCTCTCTCTAACATTTTTGTATCTTTTTGTGCGAGGGTCCGGTGGACTTGGAGCAGTATTCTTGAAGTCGACGCATCTCGAAGTGCATCAGAGGCCGACGATTCTTGGATCAAGTCAGTTGTTGGACGTCAAAAAGATTTTTTAACTTAAAAAAAGTGTCTGCATTTACAGTGGTTCCCATTTGGGTTCTCGCGCATGTAAACATAGTGGAACTGTGTCCTCATCTGTTGTGTGGATTGAATTTCTAGACTAAGCGTGCACTAGCGGCTCCTCGAGCCACTCTAGGATTTGCTTGTGCTCGTATTTTTTTTAGGACCACACATCACTTAAAAGATGTACTTAGACCGCAGATCTAGCCAAATTAACATGTTCTTCACTCGCTAATAGAACTGCCTGTCTAGGAGCAGCTTTTATCGCTTGCATTCCATTTAGTGTAAAAATTGTAATTCAGTACTACATCCCGCATTGTAGAGAGCTGGAGGCACGGTAAGTCTTCTTAGTCAAGCATTCATCATCGTTTTCTCGATTGCATCTGCTTTTTCTGATTCTCTCTCTCGGTTTTCTAACCTAGGATAAAGGAATTGGGACTGGACAGTAGACGTGATTGCTTGTGTGGATTAATATCAGTGATAACTAATCTCTAAAATCAAGACTGCTAATTGAATTGGACCAAAAAATTGACTAAAATTAAAGAGTAACCCCGACCTTGTTTTCAGGCTGAGTGAGGGTACTTGAGTGTGTGTGAACACCTTAAGGCAGAGCCCAAATCCCCTCCTTCCATATCACATTCCAACTGATCCTAGCAAATATCACGAGTTGAATATTTTCAGGTTCATCGACTTGTACCAAGTAGCCTCCGCCTGTTTACAGGTAGTCAGGGGTGAACCAGCGGTACTTCGCGACAAGTTGCTTGTAACCCTTCGGGACGAAGTTCCAGCCTTGTCAGCCTCCGCCTTCTTGCAGGTAGATAGGGGCATGGTCTTTGAACCCATCAACCTGGGATATGAGCGAAGAAAGGAAGGGTGTTGGTATTTAAGGCGACAGTTAAATAGGGGAGACGCATCCGGCTTTTTAGCCGACTCCCCTATAGGTCGCGTAACCTTTGCTACTTATCTGAAAATTCACACTTAAAATCAACCAGACTAATCGGACTCGATTTTGGGTCCTTCACTGTGTTGAGTGTGAACTCAGGGTTTGCTCTTGCGTTTGTCTTCGTGTCTGTCTGTGTGTGTTATCCTGCGTAATTGCGCATTTTCTACCTCAACCTACTTACATTCATCATTTCCTCTTCAAGATGTCGGGATATTGGTCCTTATACCCTGTGACCTCTGGTCATTCCTCCTCGACCATATACTGTTCATCTTCACCTTCTCCTTCTTCCATGTATCCTCTGTCATCCACGGGAGATCCTTACCCGTGGTCGGTTCCACTTCAACCCGATTTTGAAGTCATAACTTCGACTGACTTCTCCACTTCTTCGTATTTCTCACCTACTCTTTATTCTAACACTCCGGATCCACTTCCACCTTGGGCTGACTGTCCTTACTCTCGAGAGCTTGCAGGAATCGAAAAATCGAATTAAGAGCAAGACACGACTGAGACAGATGATTGGCAAAATTATATGCCCCCATATACTTCATTCTCACCTCAAGTAGGGACCATACAACAATTTACATATACATATCCGACTTGACCTTAGGGCATAACTTGATCGATCGAACAACCCGAATGGAGAGGCCTGAACATCATGATTTTCTAGACTTGATTGACTTTAGTGATCAAGCTTCCATCAACCAGCCTTCATTCGGAGAGCCTATACATTCACAAGATTGGACTCATGAGCTAGACTTATCAGTCCCCGTTTCATCATATGAGGCTCCGACCAATATTTGCCATCTAGATGGTCCATACTCGACCCAGCATTACATGCTAGAGTCTAGGTATGATGAGTATGAGACCTCAATATCTCAGCAGTATCCTCCACTTGAGCAGAACTCTCCCATGATTTGTCATGGGAATTTTGTGGAGGATGACATCTCTAGACTTATTAAGAAAAATGAATCATTTGGTAACAAGTTGAGAGATGTCATGGACATGTTGCACTCAATTTCTGCAAGCCTAGTATGAAAATGGAAAAGGAAGTAAGTAGATCTGATGTTGAAAACCGAGCAAGCATTAAGGAACCCACACATCATGTACAGCTGGAGTCCATTATATCTCCCTCTTCTACTAACCCCTTGATTTCCAATCCAGAGTCTTATCATTCATCCACCAAAAACATCGAAAAATCAGATAAATCCACAAAAATAGACAATGAAAAAGACTTGAAAATTTTGGATCCTACCCTAAGGGAAGTACTCGATGAAGAATTGATTTCAAACTTCCCTTAATAAAGGCCATATATCACTTCCCCGACCTCAAGAGATTTGTAAAGAGTAAATTGATGCCCAAGAGGTCAGGTACTAAGAGAATAAGGACTGAAAGACACATAGTGTCTGTGGCCACCTCCTTGCTGATGGGAAGAAAGACCAAGAGCCGCAAAGTGAAGCGATTGCCTAGGGTTGAATGTGAAATCAAAGACACTATCTTTACCCATGCAAGAATCGATGATGAATCTTCGATAAATATCCTCCTAGCCTCTGTGTTTGACAAGATCAAACTCAGGCTAATTAGAAAGTCGAGAGAGATCGTTCAGCTGGCTGATCGATCCATCAAACGGTCTAGAGGAAATATTTCAGTCATCATTACTTTTCAAGGTGCTCTACTCCAGGTGGACTTCACGATCATTGACATCGAGGACAGAGGAGAGTTTACCAATCTCCAATTATTATTGGGAAGCTGTTCTTAGCCTCAGCTAAAGCAACTAAAGATTACGAGACTCGAGAGATCGATTTTTCAGCATTGGGAGCACTCCGACCTCTCCCATTCTTTAATACACTTTACTCAAAGGTGCCCCACACATCCGCTGACAGTCGTGACCATCGAGAGGTAGATGAGTCCCACCTCTCTGCTACACCTGAGAGACCGACTGCCCGGACGACCGTTGGTTCTGAGACTCCCCACACCTTCACTTCATCAACTACTTGCACCACCACCAGGACAACTTCTAAGGAGGACTCACGATCAGAATCTATCATTAAGTCAGACACGATCTTTGTTGATTGCCTTGAACATTTTGATGATCCGACACAAGAGCTCAATATTGCCAAGCCAACTAAGACCACTAGCACCTTCCCGAGACATGTGTTGACCCTTCAGGAATATTATAATCTATATGGCGACTCGTTTGATGAGGAACCCACGGCTAGCACCACACCATGTCCCGGACCTTCAAAGGAAACAACCAAGACTAAATTGACACCATATAAAAACACGGTTGCTCCCTCTTCTAGTCGGCTATCTAGTGAAAGGAAGTTGAGAATTGATTCCTCGAGGAGTTCCCCCGAACCTCTCAAGGAGCGTCTCTCTCATCTCCCTCTCAATGATTCAGGTTCTAGAAACCCAATTAGGAAGGTTTCCTTCAACACACTGGAGAAGGAATTTTCTGAGGAGTCCACATCTAGTCCGGATAAGGTGATTTACATGAGTGAGCTCAGTTCGGTTGTTCTCAAGCCTTATCTGAGCAAGCAGCCGTGTGTCGACCCTTGTTGGACGATCCCTACACCTCACTATTACTCATCTGAGGACGATTCCGTTGGGACATATACGTATATTATCCACCTCCTCGAGTCCGCAAGAAGGTTTGTCACAAACCTTCTTAATCCTTGTATATTCTCACTCTTTCTTATATATACTTTCTCTCCCTCCCTTCCCAATGACTCAAATCACTCGCCCCAGCTCCATATCATTTCATTTTATGACTATACTTAGGACAACCAGATCCTAAGTATAGGGGGGGAGAGTGGCCTGTGTCTATTCACTGTACATCCTCCAGATCACATCGGTTCTCATACTCACTCTTGTCCTATACTTAGGCTGACCAGAGCCTAAGTATAGGGGGGATCGATGCCTGCCATGTATATACTCATCCATTTCCCCTCTTTCCCTCATCCACCCCATTTTTTATCTTCTTCTACACTTAGGCTGCCAGAGCCTAAGTATAGGGGGCGGAGCGACTTCTATACATTTTGTAATTTTAGCTCTCCTACGCTTAGCCCGAGCTATGTCTTTTTCATCGCTTTACATGCTCTGAGGACATAGCACATGCTAAGTATAGGGGGCGTGTATATATTACATATATACTTTACCCATAGCTCGTACTTTCGCGTATTTTTATATATATTATGCAATAATTATGGGATGGGTAAAATTTGAAAAAAAATAATACATGTATACTTGTATAATATGTATAAAAAATGGTAAAAAACATACTTTTGAAATTTTTTTGTAAAATAGGATGTATACCATAAAAAATTCATGTATACTATGTATATTATGTACAAGTTGTATAAACTAAAACTTGTTGTAAATAATAAAAATTGTTGTATACCAGAAAATAAAACACAAATGTTGAAAATAAAGTCTTCCTATTTACTCTTTCATATCATCCTTGCATTAAAAAAAAGTCTTGCATTTCATTCATAGCATGTCATCTGCACCTCATCTGCATATCTTGCATATGCAAGGTGAAAAGCTAGTGGGTTCTGAACCAAGTTATGAGTAGATATTGAGGATGGACTTGATTTGACCTTAATCCACCTAATTTCAGAGGAACCTTATAGGAGTTGGAGTTAAGATTTTTCAGGTCAAGTGACATAATTCTTTGAGTCCGCAGGTCTATGTTCACATGTCATCTTGATTAGTCTAAGTAGAATATCTCGTGCACACGCATGATTCTTTTAGATAGTGACCTAACTTGGACAAGCACAATGCACGTAGCTCTTCATTAATGAGGTGGTAAGGAGGTAGAATCCTTTAGCTTGGAGTAGCACACGGGTGGAAACATCTGTCCTCCTCTAGGGAGGGTAGAGCATCTCAACCTAGTCTGGTGGTGTTGACATCTGAGGACAAGACGCTGTGGGTTGCAATAATGCTTCAAAAGAGGGATAGTCTACTGGCTCAAGAGGAAAAACTCCTGATGTACATGTTGCACCTTCTATATAGTTCCAAAGGAAAAAAATTGGTTGTCGGAGTATAATGTATATTAGCAAGAAGTCTGCAGCTGGATGACTTGGCTACACTGGTCGGGCAACTCGGGATAGGTAGCTACACTTGCTATCATCCATTCTTTTCTCCACCCCCTCCTCTTGAGCTGGTTGCACTTGAACTTAGAAGGGAATACCACACATCTCGAGGAAAGAGTTATTGGACCGGGTAATTCGAGTTACCTTGTTAAAGGAGGCAGGATCTGAGCCATTTCTTACGTGGAGAGTTATATTTCACTTACACAGTACAAGCAAGAATCATAGTCATCAGAAATTTGCGTCTGAGGATTTGTTCTGACCTGACTGTTGAGTCATCTTGAATAAAAGCCTTGTGGAACTTGAACTCTGTAAGGTCTTAAATTCAGATCCCAATAAGGTTCTGCCACACAATTAATCAAGCTCCATTTTCAACTTTTGTTCATGACCTTGGTATGGAACCCAAAATCATTTCACTCTTGCATTTCATTTTAGTTGCTCAGGGACGAGCAAAGTTTAAGTATAGGGGTTTGATGAATCTCTGATTCATGACTCTAAAAGTTGAAAATAGAGCTTTGTTCCCGAGTAATTAGATGCATATTTCCACTTATATTGCATAATTAGCATTCATGCATACGTTGATATTATCTGGATTTTAGCGTTCATATTGTAAAAATAAGAAGCCCAATTCACTTGTAAATATTCACCTGTATATTCACCATATTTCCCCTCTTTGTATATATTTTCTACTAACTCTCGATCCAATAAAATCAACTCCATAGTGTATATATTTCTAACACTAATCAAAGAAAAATATCAAAAAAATACTAACTTGTGAAATTGACCAATAAAACCCCAATCCAAGTTTGAGACTAGGAGCCTTAAAATGCACATATCTCTCTCATACAGTGTCTGATTTAGGTCTACTCACTTTTAAAGTAATATACATTCAGAGACCTTCAAAACAAGACTAATTTCATTAAAATCGGAGATGGTATGCAAAACTTGGATTTTGGTCCCCTTTTGCATATTATACATATTGACCGCTTTGCCCTTCATTTTATCATTTTATTTTCTAAATTATTAAAAATCCAAAAAATAAATTAAATTGTAAATATTCTTCTTATATTTTCTCTATTTTTATTTTAATTATTCTCTTATTTAAAAATTATAAAAAATATAAAAGGTAAAATGTGGTATTTTATACCTATAAGGTACCGCCCCAAAAATACATTTTGTACAGATGATTTCATTTGATTTTCGGCCCTTCACAAAATTTGTAGATCTCATCGAGACGAGCAACTTTTATGTTGACCACTTTTTGATTTAGTCCCTTTTGTTATTTTTTTATTTTTCTTTATATTTAATTTTTGAATTTTCTAGGAGCGACATGTGGCATCTCCTGGAGCCGCCACATGTCACCCCAATTTTTTATTTTCAGATTAATTTTTTTATTATTTTCGGATTTTATTATTTTAATTATTATTATTTTAATTATTGTTATTTTTAATAGCCTACTTATTTTACTTATATTATATATTATTTTTCCCTCTTTTACTCCTTCCTTTCTTCTTCCCCACTCCAAGTCACCACTCCCTCCACCATCCCTCCATCTTCTCCACCTCTTTTCTAACTTCCCCCTCATCTTTATATTCTCATTCCCTCTTCCATTGTTCACCATCTGCCGTTTTCGAGAGAAGTGAGGTCGAGCCCCTTTAACCTTCAGGGGACAGCTGTAGGAGACGAGTCGAGCGACGACAACCTCAAGGCGAGATCCGTGGCATCACCATTGCCGCGTCACGAGATCCAATTAGACTTGCTCAGCTTCGAAGGACACCGTCATCCTTCTCGATGCCATGACGGAAGCCGCACGACACGACTCCACAATCTGACGAACCGCATGTAAGTATTCTCTATCTTCGCTTTGTCAAGTTTTTTATCTAACGTTGTTTGTTTATTTTGTTTATCAAATAAAAACCAAACCATCATCTTATTCATCAATCAATACCCTCATCATCACATCATCCACCACCTTTTTTTATTTCATTTCTGCTATTGTTTGTTGTTTACAAGGAAAATATAAAAAAATTACAAAAGAAAATACAAAAAAACGTAGGATCTTCTGGGTCGCGGCCGTCCACAACCCGACGCTGCCATCCAGCAAGCGCCGACCACCGTGAGACACCTCCACGCGTGGTTGGGCGCCGGCCTGCCACCCAGTTGCCCCCTCCATCCCAGCAGCGGCCGCTGCGCCAGAAGCCACGCTTCACAACCACCAACCGCCCGTCCCGTCGTAGCCGTTCCTCGCGCGCGGTGCGTTGCGCGCCCCGTGTCACGCCACCTCGCGTCGCTAGGGCGACCTTCGCCTCCAACAGCCGCCTCGCCCCGTGCAGCCGTGCGTGCATCCCCCGACCTCCATCACTGGCCTGTCGCCGACTCCGCCCAAGCACGCAGCGTGCGTGCCCTCGCCCTCCCGCCGACAAGGCGCACCCGCAGGTCTCCAACGCGCCGCCTGCACCGTCTGTCGCAGCCGAATCGCTTCCTCACGCGCGGTCGCCGCCCTCGAAGCCCTTCACGCCTTGTTCCCTAACGTGGGTTAGAGGTCTTTTTTATTTATTTTGTAATATTTGCATCAGTTTCCCTCTAAGTATATTCAATTGCAAAAGTCCCATTAGCACATTTCAGTTTGTTGCTTTTCAGTTCTCTATTGTACGGATACCCCTGCATTTACACATCATTTTGGACAATCATCTTGCATCGTTTTATTTAATGAAAAATAGCACGTTGTATAACAACTAAATCTTTACCTTGTGGCTATTTATTTGTATTTTTATGAGCATTCAATTATTTATTAAAATTTAGAGATTGAAAATCTGTGATATTTTGCCTATTTATGCTCTGAAATTCGTACATAGTCATTTATTGCTCCAAAAAATTATGAAAAATTTTGAATGACGTATTTAAGTGTGCTTTAATTACATTCCAAATTTCATCCAATTAGGAGTTGTTTTGTGCATAAAATAAATTTTTGATGATCCTAAGCAAGGCTCCATTCCTTCAAAATAGCAGGAACCTCTTTCTGACCCTCTATCTGAGGAGGGTCCAGCTATCCCCTTCCCTCAAGCACTCTACTCGGGGCAAGGAAAGAAAACAGAAAACCCAAAAAATCACAGCAGTTAGAGTTCATCCAACAGATGATCAACAGATTCCATATCTAGCTAACTCTACAAGAGATACTAGAGCACATCCCTCTCTTCCAGAAGCACTTGAGAGACAAGACCACTGCACATAGGAAGAAGAGAAATCGTACTACAGAGATCCTGCAGACTAGAGCCACATGTTTTGTTATTCAGAATCAACTGCCAGCCAAGAGACCCGATGGAAGAGCTCCATATGTCAAATGCCACATTCATGAGCAACAGTTCGATCATACCCTATTACATAACGGTTCTTCGATTAACCTTCTTCCGCTGCCTTATTCGATCGATTCAAGTTTGGCCCTCTTAGACAGAGCAGGACAATCCTTTAATTTGCTGATAGATCTGTTAAGAGGCTGAAAGGGTTACTAAAGGATGTTGTCGTCACAATTATGGGCTTGAAATTCCCTATGGACTTTGTTGTATTGGACATGGAGGTCCCTGAATTAGTGACAGATAACGCCATCATCTTAGGACGACCCTTCTTGGCCACAGCCAAGGCGGTGTCCGACCATGATAGGAAGGTATACTTTCGCGTTGAGGGTGAAAGTGTACAAATAGAGACGATTGAGGAGACCAGAGCTAGAGATTCAGAGTGCTTGCATTAGATTACTCATTCAGAGCAGATGATAGATGCAGAGTTAGGCATCCATTAGGAATGTGACTTTGTGATTACAGACAATGAAGCGGTTTGGGCGGATCCTACATCACGAGATCTTGCCACATCTTCAAACAATGTAGATTCACATATCATGGTAGATGAGAGTTCGGAGAGCATACTCATGGCACAAGATACAGTAGAGGTTGTTTATCATGATCAGGATAACGAAATCAATTTTTGTCTCATACACATCAGATTCAGATCCCTCGGACACAAACACCGATTTTGACTGGCAGGAGTTTGATGAAAATTTACCGTATCTGGTTCCTACAAAGCCAACATCTAGGACAGAGAGTGAGCCAGGATAGTTAATAGATATACCAGTAGGGCCATCTTTGTCAGATTTACCCTTGCAGCGAGAGTTCTCACACACAGCTCTGGTAGCATTCACTCAGACATTCCAGAAGCCAGATTTACTAGCTCCCACTTGTCCAGAATTGAAGACCTTACCACAGAGCATGAAGTATAGATTCCTTGCGGGTGAGCCAGATATGTTTCCATTCATTATCTCAGCAGATTTGACTGAAGACCAAGAATCTTATTTGATGGAGGTTCTTGAAAGAAATCGCAAGGCAATAGGATGGAGTATAACTGATCTCCAGGAGATAAGTCCTGCCCTGTGCTCCCACCACATTTATCATGAAGAAGATGCTAAGCCCTCATGTGAGTTCCAGTAATGGTTGAACCCGAATCTTCGAGAAGAGGTCATGAAGGAAATATATAAGTGGTGGAGCGTCGATTTTATCTACCCCATCTCCGACTCCAAGTGGGTTAGTCCATTGCATGTAGTACCCAAGAAGACCGGTATCACCACAGTTGTGAACGAGTCTGGAGAGGATATAGCTACCCGAGTAACCACTTCTTGGAGGGTCTATGTGGACTACAGACGACTAAATCAGGACACCAAGAAGGATAACATCCCGCTACCATTCATAAATCAGATCATTGAGAGATTAGCCTAAAAGAGTTATTATTGCTTTCTGGATGGGTATTCGGGATACAACCAAGTCAATAGCGCCCGAAGACCACGAGAAAACCATGTTCACCTATCTGTTTGGGACGTATGCTTTTAGACGGATGCTCTTTAGATTATCTAATGCCCCGACCACATTCCAAAGGTGCATGCTCTCTATTTTCTCGGGCATGGTTTGTGAATTTTTAGAGGTCTTCATGGATGACTTCTTGGTCTACGGTGACAGTTTTGATGCATGTCTTGATTACCGAGATCGAGTACTTCATTGCTGCATTGAGGTCAACTTAGTCTTATCTTGGGAGAAGAGTCATTTCATGGTGACTTAGGGGACGGTTCTTGGCCACATCATCTCCAACAGGGCTTGGAGGTTGACCCGACCAAGGTGGATATCATCAAGAAACTCAATCCACCATCCAATTTATGACAGTTGCGGTCTTTTCTACGGCATGTCAGTTTCTACCGACGGTACATACAAGACTTCAGCAGGATTGCCCAACCTCTTACTGATTTATTGACAAAAGACATAGAGTTCCTTGTCGATGATAAGTGTCTTGCATCATTTGAGACTCTCACGAATCTAGTTGTTGAGGCTCCTGTCCTTCAGCCGCCTAATTGGTCTCTCCCATTCAAGATCATGACGGACGCCTCTGATTTTACCATAGGGGTCATGCTAGGACAAAGGAGGGACGGATTACCATATGCCATTAACTACGCTAGCCGAACAATAGATGCCGCTCAGAGGAATTACACCGTCACAGAAAGGAGATGCTAGATGCAGTCTTTGCCTTGGATAAGTTTCGATCTTACATTCTTGGATCTAAAGTTACAATTTATACTGATCACACCGCCATTTGATACTTAATGGCAAAGAAGGATGCCAAATCTAGATTGACCAGATGGATCCTTCTACTCCAGGAGTTTGATATAGAGATTAAGGATAAACCTGAAGTCAAAAATGCGGTGGCGGATCATCTCTCCTATTTAGTGAACCTTGAGGATTTGGATCAGATCACACCTATTACAGAAACATTTCCAGATGAGGTGATCCTTGCAATCACCTCACTTCCATGATATGCCAATATTGTGAACTATCTTGTCACGAAGAAAGTTCTATGATATTGGCCTAGACAGCAACTTAAGACCTTTCTTGCAAAGGCCAAGTCGTACCATTGGGAGAATTCCACTCTTTATCATGAAGGAGGGGATAGCATCTGGAGACGATGTATTCCTCAAGAAGAGCAGCATATCATCCTTACTTGTTGCCATAAGATTGAGGCAGGAGGACATCATTCTGGGAGACGGATAACAGAAAAGGTATTTCAATCCAGCCTTTGGTGGCCTACCCTCTTCAAGGATTCAGATGAATTCGTGAAGAGATGTACTGACTGTCAGAAAATGGGCACTTGTGGACGGAGAGATATGATGCCAATACAACCCATTCACTTCTGTGAGGTCTTTGACGCACGGGGCATCGATTTCATGGGTCTGTTTCCTAAGAGTTAGGGATTTGAGTATATCTTACTTGTTGTAGACTATGTGAGTTGTTGGGTTGTGGCCATCCCCTCCCGAACTGCAAATTCTAAGAGTTTTTGCAAATTCTGGAGGAAAAATATCATTTCACGGTCCAGAGTACCTAAAGTTTTGATATCATACGAGGGAACTCATTTTATCAACGACAAGGTAAGGGCCCTTGCTAACGAGTTCATCATAGATCATAGAGTTGCTACTCCTTATCATCCACAGACGAATGGTCTTATTGGGGTTTCTAACAGGGGGATTAAGACTATATTGCATAAGGTAGTCCGCCAAGACCGAAATGATTGGTCACAACTTTTGGACTCGGTCTTATGGGCATATCAGACATCCTTCAAGACTCCATTGGGAACATCTCCATTCTGACTCGTTTATGGCAAGCCAAGCCACTTACCAATTGAGCTAAAGCATAAGTCACTATGGCCTGTAACTGAGATATTTTTGGATCCAGAGAGTATAGGAGATCCGAGAAAGGCAGATTGGCAGCCCTGGAGGAACTTAAAGATATCGCCTTTTCGAGTAGACAACAATATAGGGAACGAGTGAAGATATGGCATGATTCTCACATCAGCCATAAGCAGTTTGAGCTGAATCAGGAAGTATGATTGTTCGATGCCAGGCTAAAGCTATTTCCAGGTAAGTTACAGAGCAAGTGGAAGGGAAGGGATCATACTTCGTCCAGAAGATGCATGACAATGGCAACATTGATATATCTGAGATGTCATCTGAATCCACCTTCTGAGTTAACGTTCAGCGCCTGAAGCCATATCTACATTATGATCCGTTGATTGCCGATGTTAGCCCTATTCATTTTGCATGAGATGATGTCCCTGACTCACATCGTTTACATCTCATGCCTGATTATCACTTCCTCCCGCAACTATATAGATCCAGATGTCCATATCGCACATTCTTTTGTCTAACACCCCATCTTCATCTCATGATTATGCTATACTTAGGGTGTACTTTAGTCTACATATAGGGGGGGGGTGTCAGACTTGTGATTATTCGTTTGGTTCTTTTTACCTCTATTTTGCAGCCTATACTTAGGGGCATTTTACCATAAGTATATGAGGGGTAAACCCAGTACATTCTACTCCTCGGGTTTCCCCTTATGTGCAATCTTCTATACTTAGGATTACTTGATCCTACGTATAGGGGGATCACCGACTTCTATTTATTTTATTATTTAATTCATCGTTGTAGTACACTATTCTATTCACTTTTCTATACTTAGCACGAGTTATGTCTTTCTTTCCAGCTCTTTGATCACTATTAGGACATAGTTCGAGTTATGTATAGGGGGTATCGTATATATTGTATATATACTTTAGCCATAACTACTTTTATATTTTTTAATATGGCTAAATACTGTGTAAATAGTGTAAAAAACTATCTAATAAAAGGATGCATAAATTTCCTCAAAATTTTTTCCTTGTACATACTGAATAATAAGTCAGGTTAAAATATTTTGAAAATTATTTGAAAATCAATTTGAAAAATCTTTTGAAAACTATTTGAAAAATGTTTGAAAAATATTTTCAACCTTTGTAAAAATATTATGGCTTGTAAAAAATTTTTTCTTTGTATGAAAAAAATGATTTTGTAAAACTATTTGCAAATGTTTTGAAAAATGTTTGAAAAACTATTTTGAATATATATATAGTTTGAAAAATGATTGCAAAATTGTTTTCAAATTATTGTAAATGATTGTAAAATTGTGTGAAAATTTATTTTGGACTATAGTTTTCAAAATTATTTGCAAATTATTTTTAAATAAATTTGAGGAATATATGCACCAAAAAAATTTTAAAAATGAATAATTAAAAAATAAAATGAAAAAAATTCCAACTATGTATATACTTGTATAAATTCTTAAGTTGTATATCCTTTCTCATGACTCTTGTAAATAATTGACTCACTTCTATGTAAATATGTGTATATAATCTCTAAAAAAATATTTATACTTGTATATATTACTAACTATTTGCAAAAAAAACTTTTGCATGTGCATCATTTTAAAAATTAATAAAAATTTCAAAATTTTGAATTTTTTTTCACAAAAAGATTTTTCTTTCTTTTATTTGCATTGTACATGTTTTCTTGCATTAGCATGTGCATTTTTCAAGATAGTTTTGACATTTAAACTAAGTCTGGAATATATTTGAAGAATGAGCTTAGTTGGACCTTAATCCACTTAATTTCAGAGGAACCATATAAGATTTGGAGTTAAGGCTTTTCAGGTCCTAGTGACTTAATTCTTTGAGTCCATAAGACTATGTTCACATGTCATCTTCATAAGTCTAAGAAGAATATTTAACACATGCATGATTCTTTCAGACCGTGGCTTACCTTGGACAAAGCCCTCTACACGTAGCTCTTCATGGAGGAGGTAGTGAGCGGGCATATTATTTTGGCTTGGGGTAGCATACGAGGGTAGTACATCTAGGCGGAACCTCTCGTCCTCCTCTAGGGAGGGAAGTGCATCTCATCTTGGTTTGGTGATGTTGAGGTCTAAAGACAGGATGTTGTGGGTTGCAATAACGCTTCAAAAGAGGGATAGTCTATTGGCACAAGAGGAAAACTCCTTATGTACATGCTGCACCTTGTATATATTTTCAAAAAAAATCGAAAAAATACAGAATCTCCAAAAGTGGATAGGCCTGATTGAAAAGTAAAACGCTTGCCGGAGTGTATATACAAGTAAAAAATAATAATAAGAGCTTCAAAGTCAAATATTTGTGAGCTTGCAGCGGATGATTTGGCTACACTGGTCATGCATCCAAGGGTAGGTAACTACACTGATTACCGTCCATTCTCTTCTCCATCGCCTCTTCTTGAGTTGGTTGTACTTGAACTTATAAGGCAATATCCTCGCTCCTCGAGGAAAGAGTTGCTAGACCGGGGGATTAAAGTTACCTTGTTGAGAGAGGTTGTTTATTTGCTACTTCTGAGATGAGGAGCTATATTTCACTTACACCGTACGAGTGAGAATTCATAGTCATAAGAATTTGTGTATGTAGACTTGTTCTTATCTGACTGTTGAGGGGACCTTAATAGGAGTCTTGTGGAACTTAGAGGCTATTAGGTTTTAAATACATTTCCCAATAAAGTTCTGATACACTAATAATCCAAAGGTCCGAAAGAGCTCCATACTACATTTTATGAAAATAAGTTTAAAAGTCAACATTGTTCTAACTTCTTTCCTTTTTCTTTTCTTTATTTTTGTTTTCACTCATTTTCTATGAGTAAGGGACTAGCAAAGGTAAAGTATAGGGGAATGATGAATCCACGATTCATCACCTTTATTCTTTTATTTTAGCTTCATTTTCTTAGTCAAACTCCTCTGAATAGCCACTAATTCCGTAAAATTACTATTTTGCATGCATTTGTTATTTACGCATTTTTAACACTTTTTGTATTCAAAATAAAAGAATAAAGAAGAACAAAAAAAGAAAAAAAAAGAAAGTATGTGCTTATATAATAAATACAGACTGACCCGAACCCCGAGAGGAGGTCAAGACTTGACCTGATCGACAAGGAATAAAGTAGGGGGAAATAGGGTCTTCCATCCAAAAAATCCAAAAATAATTTGTACATAAATTCCTTGTATATTTGTATAAAACTTGTGCTATTTTATTTGTACATAATTTGACCTCGAATAAATTATTTTTATAAACACAAATTGTAAATAAAAATTTGTTGTAAATAATAAAAATAATTTCCAATAAAAATAATGTACATGTTGCAAATAATCACATTCAGAAAAAGCCACAAAGTGATAATTGAAATACCACTATACTCACTTCCACTGTACTCTAAATTAAATTATCTTTCAAATGGTTGTAGTTTCATAATTTTTGGAGTTACGGTTAAAAAGTCAATTTTCTACGGTGTTTTGTGCAATTTCACCATTATTTATTGTGCATATTTTTTATATATAATGTAGATAATTGTAAATATTATTTTGATTAAAAATAAAACTAAAAAAATTATTAAAAATACAAAAATATAAAAATTATTTTCTTGTTTGTACATGTGTATATTATATTATATGTACATAATATTTGTATACAACTAATTGCCTTATATAAAATCACCCAAAAAATAAAATATATAACATTAACTTAATTACAAAATTTATATTCAATTATTTGATTTATTTGATTTAATAACCTACCATGTATATAAGATTTGATTTCATACCTTTAATAGCCACCGTTAAGGTGGCCAATTAATTTTTGAAAATTATTTAATTTAATTTTTAATTAATTAATTATTTTATTTATTTTATTATTTTATTCATTAACCAATAAAAACCTTCTTCTTTTGAACATTCCTTCCGTTTTTATTTTTCTCCTCTTTTTAATGGGCTCCTCCTCCTTTCATTCTTTGTTCAACCTTTGGTGGAGAGGAGCCTGATCTCAGACAGTTTTCTTGTTGAAGAAGGGTACCCAGCCTCTGAGCCGTCCGGTGACAGCGCGTCGGCCTTCGTCGAGGCCATTACGCCATATCCAATTCCCGAGGTGAGATCCACTTTTATTTCCTATCATTTTTCCTATGTAAATTTTAGATTTAATCTTTGCTTCGAGTTCGTGGATAATTTTTAGATCTTAAAATCATAAAAAAATTCCATCACACTTTGATCCGCTTCCGACATCAAATTTTCATCTCATCTCTCAATCTCTCTGTTTGACATTCTACCTCACACAATCTATCACTCCCGACCACGTACGATGGTCGGGGACATTTATACTATCCTCACGCTCCATTGGATCCCCATTCACATCCTCATTTTGTCAATAAATAAAAAATGCATAGTTGTTTCTCTCTAACATTTGTTTTGCTGGAATGAATAATAAAAAAATTAAAAATAATAGTTGTTCTTCCTTTCTCTCTAACCGTTGTTTTGCAAGAAAAACCAAAGAAATAAAAAAACAAAAAAAACTTCCTTTTTTAGCTCATGTTTACATTTTATGTTTCACAAAAAATAAAAAAATTACTTTTTATTCATTTCTATTTACTTCAAAAAAAAGAAAAACAAACAAAGGGAAGCAGCAGGCATCAGCACCGCCCACCGCCCCTCTACCCATGCCTTCTCCACCGAAGGTGGAACAGCCTGGATCACCCCTCGGCCTCCTCCAGCAGCGACGCAGCCGCACGTCACGCTGTGCGACACCCGCACCCTCCGCCCTACTTCGTAGCGGCAGTGCCTGCAACCGACGTGCCTCCGCGCTGCGTGGCGCCCACGTCCGAGCCCCCTCGGCATGGCCCCTTCTGCTCATACCACCGTTACCGCATCCACACGCCGCTCGTAGACACATGGCGGCCACGTCGCAGCGCACTACCACTCCTCCGCCAACCTGCGCGGCACTTCATCGAAGCATCCCTGCGATAGCCAAGCTCCTCCTCTGCGCCTCCACGACCGGCCCTCACGCCACCACAGCTGTCGTCGCATCTGCCCACCCCCCCCTTTGGCGACGATGGTCAAGGAATAACCCTATCTCTTTTGAAGGAATAGACCAAGCAAAGGAACCCTAGGGTTCACTTTTTGAATAAAAAATCTTTTGGGAAAATTCATCAAAGCCCCTGGAAATTGTCCGATTCGCAACGATGCCCTTGCTCCAAATTGAAGGTCGTGTGCACCATACATGCTACTTGGGTAATTTGCGACTAATCCCCTCCTTTTATTTATGTTTATATTCAGTCCAGAGCTTTCAATAATTACTGTTTAGTCCTTGGTGTCCAGACTATTTTTCTTGCATGTTCTTTTTGATGGAATAAATGTTTTTATATGAAAAATTCTCAAAAAAATGTATACGTTCCTATTGTAGTTTTTATCATTGTATAAATGTTTCATAAATTTTTATTACCATTTGATTTATTTAAACATAAAAAACAGTGTCTTTTTGCTTTCCCAAAATTAGAAAATTAATAAAAATTCGAAAATTAGCCTAAAAATTCCAAAAAAATTACCGTAGGTGTGTTTTGTTGTCTTTTAATTTCTATCAAATTTTCTTGCATTAAATCTTTATAAAACTCCAAAAAAATACGAAAAACTAAAAATCTTAAAAAAAATGTATAAAATTCTAGAAAAATCCAAACAAGATCAGAACTTGATCTCTGTTTATAGATATTTAGTTGCACTTTAGCTTAAAAATAATTTCAAGGAGAATTAGGCACTTAAAGTATTTTTAAGTTGCAAAATACTCTTGGTTGTGCACTGTTTCCCTTAATTTTCACTGTTTGATTTTTATAAAATGACAAAAACATCAGGAAAAATTGAAAAAATTACCAAAATTATTTTATAATATATAAAATACAAAAATATTTTCTTAAAAAATTATGAGCATTTTTACTAGTCTGGAAAATACAAAAAGAGTGTGGTGTTGTGTATTTTTATTTCTTTGTGCTTGTTTTGAAAATTTAAAAAATAACAATAATAAAAACCAGTAAAAAATTAATTTCGAATTTTGACTACATAGCTTTTAAATCGTGCTCCTTGTGTTCGACCCTGACCGCTATACCAGGTAAATATAATAGAGAAACTGCTTACATTTACATGTATTGTTTGAATATCTTTTAAGTGGCTAAAAAACTAAGAGTTTTCTCGTTGACCGATTCGAGTGGTTGAGAACAACGACAATTCTGATATTTTTCCCAACTTAACCGCGTCGGATTTTGGTTCATCAGTATCTAAGCTTTCATAAGTTGTTGTAATAGTTTTGTAAAAATTGCAAGTGACCCTAGAATTCTTTGCTTATTGCATTTGAGTCCTTGCCATGCCATCTCACTTGACGTCCCAAGTGAGGTGACCTTTTTGTAGAGAAGCCCCTACAGCTTTTTATATTTACATTTAGTCCATAAAATTTTTATATCAATTATAAAATTATAAAATATATGCATGTAGGCCATGCTACTAATTTTTATTTGCATTTATACCCTTTCTAATTCAAGTATTTTTGTGCTTGTGTTCTATTTATTAAAAATACTATCCATGCTCAGAAAATTGTAAAAAAAACAAGGTTAAGTGTCTATTAGCAAACACATTCACGTTATATTTTTAGAATTGCATTTTAGGTATTTTACATATTTATTAAAAATAAAAAATATCATGGAAGTCCCTATTTGAATTAAAAATCCCATAAAAATATAAAACCAATTTGAAAAATTACATAAAAAAGTGTGTTTTGTGTATTTTAGTGGTTTATATCTCTAGATAAAAATTACTCAAAATAGAAAAAAAATAAAGTAACTAAAAATTAAAAGGCTCCAAAGTTCTTTATAAAAATGAAAAAATCACCAAAATTATAAAAATATTTATTTTGTGCTGAATTTTCTTTATGTTATTATATAAATATTAAAACTGATTTGGAGAAATTTTGACACTTTTTTCTATTTTTAATCTTCAAATCAATTTAGCCTATTTATTTAATCCTCGTTTTGGGATATTTTTGACTTTAAAATATATAAAAATTAGCAAAACCAAAAAAAATCACAAAAATAAGAAAATTATTTCAAATACAAAAGTATTTTATTTTGTAATTTTTGGTTATCTTTATTAGTATTTATAAATATATTACCCTATATTGTATATATAGATATAGATATAGATATATATATTCCTATATTATATATTTGAAATAAAAAGGAAATTAAAATTCATAAAAATACAAAAATAAAAAGGAAAATATAAAATTAAAAATAATTAAATATTTTTATAATTTAAAATCCATGAAAATATAAAATTAAAACCCAAACAAAAAGAAAATAAGAAGACGAGAAGAAGATAAATTTTGGATTTCAATTCTCGATCAATCACGTTTGCTCCCTATGTTCGACCTCTACAACACTTGTACCTATACACATGATTTGTAGAGTTGTAATAAATTTTAACTCCACGATCTTATTTGCATTGATATATTTTATTTGTGGGTTAATTGTTATCTAAAGTAGGGTTTCGTGAGCGATCAATACAATGACGCTAATTAAGTTTGATTAGCCGACCCTCACGCAAATTCCTATTCAATGGTAGGGATGAACCAAGTGACTCTCATAATCCATGAAGATGATTCGAGTCATGAATCTCTTAATTTTATCGTACGTAATACTTCTCCTTCATTAAGAGCACACAATGCTTAAGAAATATATCCTCTACGTGAGATCGATAAACTCCATTTCCAAAATTATCAACTTTAATCCAAATTAATTTAAAAAGAAAACCAATCTTCTTAATTGGATTAGGATAGAGAGATCCCTCTCTATAGAGGCGACATCCACCATGGTGGATACCATTATGGATGTCCCGCGCTAATTAAGAGCGGGAGATTTCTCTTTCCTAATCCCACTTGATTCAATCTCTATTGCACCAAATCTTAATACATTAAATTAATTTTATCAACTTACTATCACAAATTAATTCTAAATTATTTGTGATAATTGTAAATAGACCATTGCCCATTATGAATTATATTCATAAATCCAAAACTAAATCGAAATCACATTTACATTTAATTGCATAATGTGAATTCGTTTCACGTTAATTTTAATATTGTGAATCTTATTCACAATTAAGTCTTACTAGGATATTATGGATCACATCCGTACGATCTAAGATTATTGTGGATGGCATAATCCAAATTAATCACATCCGAGATAATTAGATCCAATTTAATTACAATAGATGTCTTCTACACATATATAAATAATTTGAATCATATTCATATTATTGATGAAAATAAATCTAATTTAATTATCATTATTTCTCTTTGTTTTTCAATATTCAAATATAATCTAGTGGAACAATCCTTGAACTCTTTCAAGGACAAGGTACCTTCTCCTCTGATACTTGAAGATAAGTGCATGGTGATTGTATAAGCCATTAGTGACTTGGAATATAAGATCTAATCTCATTCCTAGATCTAGAGGACCACTCAGAAATGTTTGATTGTGTCAAACATGATACCCAATCTTCTCATTGCATTTGAATCCAATTCATATTAATGTCTAAATTTTGGACTATTATTGGATACTAATTGAATGAGCTAAGTCACTAAAATCCAAACATGTTTCCTCACTCCCTCAAAATGGAAGAGTCATGGCATACAATCGATTAAGATCACATCACCTTCGAGTATTCCCAATATTCATACATCCTGCATACAGGAAGGTTGTGATGAAACCTGAAGTTATGATCGCATTTTCGACTATATTCTTCATGGTTTTTTCAATAAGTTTCTCACTCAATAATTGGGAATCGATATTAGTCATATGCTTTCCAAAAGCATATATGATACATTCAAATCCTATCTCATTTCCAAAACAAGGCAACCAATGTTGGAATTTATTTTTCCCCTATATCTTGTGAGTGAGGTCGTGTTTTTGGTTAAGTAGTGAAGAGATTGTATTCCTCATATGCTGTCATATGCAAACTAGTAGATCAGTTTATAGACCCTGACTAGGTCATTGACCTAATGGTCTTCCAATTATACTTATTTAGATATATAGTAAAGCATCTGTCTCCGATTAGATGAAGTGTGCCTATATGTGACAGTATACAACATGAGTGATGAATATGTTATTCATCATGTTATTTGTTGAAAATAGATCTCTTTCCCCACGTATTTAAGTGTATTTAGAAGTTTATAGTGCATTATTATAATTCATGCATGTATAAATAAGATGCATAATTCATCATTGCATGAAATGAATCCACTTGTATATATTCACCTACATTTTTACCTAACTTACCACATTTACAATTTATTTACAATAACTCCAATTAAAATAATATCCACTCCGTTGTATAAATATCACTAATATTAACAAATGAGAAAAAACTCACAACATGTATATATGTCAAATAAAACCAAACCCATGTTTGAGACCAAAAAGTTGCAACTCTCACATACAGTCTCTTGTGAACTCGTACTAACTTTTGAATTAATGTACATTCAATTATCTAGTCGAGACCATTTGAAAGAATCAAAGTTCATATGTGAAACTTGAGTTTTGGGTCCTTATTTTGTATATATTTACTAAATTTGGCATCATTTTATGTATAAAAATAATTCCTCCTAATTTATTTCTTTTTCACTTATTTTCATTGATTAGTTTTTGAAAAGTGTGTAAAAAATATAGAACAATTTAAAAGATAAAGAAAACACAAGATCTTGGGTTTATATATAGTTTGTACATAAGTCCCTTCATTTTATTACTTTATTTCCTTAATTACTAAAAATCCCAAAATAATTAGATAAATGTGTAAAAATCTTTCTTCTGATTTATTTGATTTTATTATAAATTTTAGTTTAACTAAAAATCATAAAAAAATTCCAAATAATAAAATACAATATTTTTTATACATAGAATACCACCAAACAATTGAGTTTGTACAAAGGATGTCATTTTATCTTAGTCTCTTCGTGAACGTCATGGATCACATCGAGAGGGATAATTATATAAGGAAATATTTCAATTTGAGTCCATGTTCTATTTTATATTAGTTTTTTTATAAATTTCTATTCTGAATTTTGTAGAGACGGCATGTGGCCCTCAAGGAGCCGCCACACGTCCCCCCTTAATCTCAGTTGCCCTCTATTTAGACCAATGGATCTGATCAAATCCAACTACTAGCTTATTTTCTTCATATTCCCCTTTTCTCTCACCTTTTCCACTTTTCCTCCACTGGGTCATTATCAATCGGTCGAACGGGAGATACTTTGTCTTCTTCCTCTAACTTCTTCGTCAAGGCCACAATGGTTGTCAATGAACCCATAGCCTCTAGCAGCTCTATCCCTCTCGCCTTGACCATATCTCGCCCAAGCCCAAATGACCATCTCTAAATCTCCAGTAAGCCCTCAAGCACTCGAACAAAACCCCATCACCGTTACACTTTTTCCCTATCCGCTATCGATTAAGGTTGAGCCACCGATTGCAAAGGCACTCTAGGTGACATCTTGAGTTCTTCAGTGAGAGGCAATGATCGTTAAACCACCTCTAGACGAGATCCAAGGCAAAGCCATCCACCTTGCTTATGTTCTTCACCAAGAAGAATCCCATCCTCTTGTCTTCACATTGGTGTTGATGTCGAGGCAACGAGCTTCAGTGCTCCATCGAGCACCCATTCCAAGCAATGCAACATCAAGTAACATCCCTTTTTCCCCTTTCTTATTCCCCAAGTCCCCTTCATTTTTATGTTTCCATTTGATTTCTCATCTACAAACTTCATCCTCCTCCTTCTTCGTCATCCCATCATCTTCTCTGCTCAAATCCATCCCCGAGTCTCAAATCCCTGCACTGATCTAGAGAACCAAACATGATTTCCCTCGCTATCATCACCTCCACCTTTAACACATCTGAATTTCCTCTTCTACCTCTCACCTCTACCAACTCCAGCCAAAGCATGGCCGAAGAATTATCTACGTTCATTCACCACTCACATGAGATCCTCCACCTCTTCCCTTTCATGTTTGTTTGTTGAGATCGATCATCTTTGCTGAGTGATCTATTCCCTATTACAGGTACCCATCATCATTCATCATCGAGATTGTTTTATTTGGTCAAGTGTGTGTCATCGAAGAAAGAAAGAACACCATCCTCAAGTGTATTAACAACAACTAGCTTCCACAACAAGATCCTTAAGGAATCATCATCAAGTGTATATAGGGACCAAACGCGATCTTATCCATTTTCATAGACGAGAAACCCATCTACATCTTTCTGTGTTCACTCGTCAGAGTTTGGCCGTGTGTCGGTCGAGGAGCTTAATGATTTTTGCCATCATTAATGAAGATTCTCGAGGTCAGATCAAGTTGAATTCCATTGAGTAGAGAATACCCCATCTGCATTCATAAGATCAGAATACCACCTGGGAAAATTACGAATCTTTCCCTTCTGTTTGTGGTAATAAAATAGGAGCATTTGTGCATTTTTGTTTATTTGACCTTTATTTAAATTTTTACGTTTACACCATCGTATTGGAGTATCTATTTGAACCATCATTTTTATCATTTCCATTTTCCAGTAATTGCTTCTTGTGGTACAATTAGTGTTTTACCATTTTAATACTTAATAAGAATTTTTTGAACTATTTGATTTATAAAATTTATGGAAAAAAGTAGCATATTTTGTTCATTTTGTGATCTTAAATTCGCAATAAGTCTATAGTTTCTCAAAAAATTATCTAAAAATAATCAAAGGTAGAATTAAATATTCTCTATCATATCTCCAAAAATCTAGTCATTTACCTCTATAAGGTATCTTTAATAAATCATTTTGTAATCCTAGTAAATGATTACAAAATTTTGATAGAGATCATTTGTAATCATGCTAAATGATTACAAAGTTTTGAATAATATCAAAGGTGTTTCTTAAATATAAATTCATATTATTGAAAATTTAGTATTTTTAAAATTTTAAAGATGTTCCGGGTTCCTCTCCTTGAGACATATCTATGATAATTTTTTACTCTAGAAAATATTAGGGTTTGATATTTATTAAAAATAATATAATGAAGTATACCTATTTGCATTTAACAATTCATTGAAAATTCATTTTTCATCTGAAAAAATCCCAAAATTCATAGTAGGTCCATTTTGCATAAATTCACACCATGACCAAGTTTGTTAAGGTTTGGAGATGACTTGACTGAAAATGGCTAAATAGCTCGTAAATTTGTTCGGATATGCATCAAGTCTTTTAATTTCATAATAAATTAAAAAAACATTTTATGAAAATCTAATGTTAAACTCTTTAAATTTAATGTTGATCGTGTAATTGATTCCCTGCGTACATCTTTGGGCTTATTTCAAGTAAAATGAATTTGACCACTTCATATTAATTTGATATTAATTGTGTGTTTTTGATTGCTAACTGCTCATCTACAATAACATCAATAGATTAATAAAGGGTGATTCACAATTAGGAAATTTTTATCATCTTTTCCATCTTCTGATTAGTTTCACCCCAAGTTTTCTTTATATTTCTTCTGTTTATTTTCAACTTTTTTATTAATTATTTCATGATATTTTTGTATATATAATTTTTTATTTTTTTTGCATGGGACCTAGTAACTTGGAGCGATTTTCTCGGAGATCAAAGCAACTCAAGGAAATCGGAGGTGAAGGATTCTCTGGACCGAACCTATTGAGAAGATGTTAAGAAGAATTTTAATTGTTATTTAGAGAAAGAGTGTAGAATTAGGATTTAATTTTCATTTATTAACTTTGCAATTAATTTGTAATAATTATCATACTTTTCATAGTGATCTTCATTTGACAACTTGTGCATGTTCGATGGACTTGGGACATTTTCTCTAGGCATGCTTCAATTGAGTGTGGTCGGGTTCCTTGTGGTTGTGTGGTTTAACGTAGAAGTAGGACTACATTTGCAGCTCATAGAGCTACTTATATTTTCCTGCTTGCCCTCGTACTATTAGGACCACACCGCACCAGATAATATGCATCTTAACACAAATAACTTAGTCAAGTAAATCGATTCTTATCTAACAATAGAAGTTCATGCTTAGTAAAGTTTTTTACTCTACATGCATATAGTGTAAAATTTTCGATGTTGTTATGCATCCTGCATTGTAGAGTGATGGAGGTTCTAAAAGTCTTCTAAACTTATGCACGCATCATTTGTTTTATCATTGCATCGGAATTCTTAATTCCTCGCCTCTTGTTTTATAACTTAAAAAAAAGGAATCAAGACTGATCGGTAGACATGCAATTCTTTATGTGGACTTAATTTAGTGACAACCTAACTCTAAAACTGGGACTTCTTAATAGATTGGATACACAAAATTGGTATAATATTTGATATCATTGTATTGCAGGAGAGTAGTATATCCTTTGACTCAGGTACATTCCAAACTATTAGTGGGTGAGGACATAACCTTAAGGTTAGAGCCAAAAACCTAGACTTGCACCCTAATTCTCCTGAGCTGACTCTCATGTGTTTGGGAGCTGCAAGCACTCTCCTACGACCATAGTAACATTTTGGGTGTGCTGGTCTATTATCTCTTTTAGGGGTGTCATATAACCCAACAACCCAGTTAGAGCACCTCTTTGATTGAGGAATAGTAGAACTACACCTGGGCATCATGGTGACACAAATCAAACCTGTTGACACTGAGAATGGAGGATTGGAGTGAATTTTTCTTGGACTTTGCGAGTATCTCATTGACCACTCCAAAACTGACCATCCTCACAGGCTACCTGGGGATGACTATCTTCTTGATCCCCCTTGGCTTCAAGAAACTCTTTGCTCAAAGATAAGATCAATAAATCTCTCTATTTTCGAGAGGATGTTCAGTCCAAGATCTTTCCTCTTTTCTCTTCTCACACCGAGGAAGAATCCCACCACAGTGGTTCTAGACCATTTGCTTATACCCGTACAAATTCAAATCTCTTTGACTCTGAAGGTGAAGAAGAGATAGTGGACAATATGTCTCCAAAAAAGCCATGATGATGAGGGAGACAATGATGCATTGAAGGATATTTTAGAAAGATTGACACAAGATGAGAAACCCAATGAACAGTTCATACGGGAGTTTGTTCAGTTGAGGAATAAAGGAGGAAATGGAAATAATGGAGAATTATTGAGAGATGCTTACAACCCCAGATTAAAACAGAATGAGAATTGGTTATGGCAAATACCACCTAATGCGGTGGATCTTAAACACCACTTCTTGACGCTCCTACCAAAGTTTTATGGCAATATAGTTGAGGAAACATACACATTCCTATAAGAGTTTGAACTGGTATGTGACAACCTAGGACAACATGGGGTTTCTCAAGATTACTTCCATCTTAGAGCCTTCCCTTTTGCATTCGCAAACAAAGTTGCATACTATCTTAATAATTTGTTGAGGATAGACACCAATGGGTCGATTTGAATGATATGTTCCTCAAGAAGTTCTACCCATGTCGTATGTCTAATTAGGTGAGATCACAGATCTCGAGCTTCACGTAAATGTCCCATTAGCCTTTCCATGGGGCATGGGAAAGATTTAAGGATCTTATATAAAAGTGTCCCTACCATTATATAAGTAAAGCGATCTTGGTCCATAATTTATACAATGTCTTGACCCCAGGCAACTTTTTGAATAAAGGAGCGGATGTTGTGTGGATTTATTTGAGTAGATGGAAGAAACTAGCCACATCATTGCCACTACAATGGAATATGACAAGTCACCTACTCCTAGTGTACATCAAGAGGTTAGCAAGACAACTGTGATGGATATGTTGAATCATTGAAACCAACCAACATCGGGTTAATTAGTGATAAATTGAGTAAGGTCGACCATATTGAGAAGAAGGTGAGCAAGCTACACAAGATCACTTAGTGTGAGAACCTCGCCAAGTTACCATGTTAGATGGCATAACTAACTAAGAAGGTGCCCATGATTACGATACTTGCCCCATCTGCACCATATCCTTCAAATTATAGCATTCACCACATTCAAACATTCACCACATTCAGGAGCAACCCCTATCGGGGCAACACAAACATGGGTTTAAGGCAGCCTGAGATCCATGAGAGTAAGATCATCGAGGCTTCCATTGAGATAGTGACCAAGGAACCTCTACATGTGTAAATGCTGAATGGGATCTAGTATAACAACGATCCCAGCTCCATAACATGTCAGTCACATCACTGACCTCAACATTCACATAAACGCTAACATCGGTAGTTTCTACCTTCTCAGTAACAACAAAACATAGGCCATCAGTGTACCCTTATGTACTAGAAATACCCTCCTTAGCAGCAGGATTTCCAGTAGGTCCGATAGGGAACTACTCATTTCCATTAGGTTCCACATCTGTCTCCCTAAAGGCAAGAGCATGAGGCCTCATAATCTGGTTCCTCTGATATATATGATCTTAGATGAGAAGCATGACCTGAGAGATGGTGTAAATCAACAATCCAATTAGCATGATGAGATGACAACCCCCAGGACCTCCCTCCCAACAGAGGTTCAAGTTAATCCTACAAACTTGAACCATGTAAAGAACTATCACAAAGAACAGGTACATTATTCTGACTATTGTGAATCAAATCATGAGATTCTACATATGGTACTAACAATGTCACTCTCGGGAATAGAAGGATCATGTAGATGCCTAATCTGGCATAGAGGAGTGGAGGATATCGACGAGCCTATCTCTCAAGAGAGCTCATAGGAAGATAACCACCACCAACAACACCAAATATCACCACTTCATGGATCAACATGGGGATTTTAATACCAAAAATTCGAAAAAATCAGATAACCAAATAAATCCAAAGGAACAATAAGGCAACCATGAGAATCGCAATCACAATTGAGTCTTCAAATGGTGAGGAGACCAATCTCCACTCCACCTAGGATACTGCACCACCACCAGCAAAGGATTTCCCGTGAATTTCAATTTCAATTTTTGTTTTTCATTCTAGTCATGTAAAGAGTCCAAGTCCTAGTCATGCAAATAAGAACTCAGATTTTCAGTTGAATAAAATTTCTATGGAAGTTTCTTGTTTGAATTATTAGCCCCCAAATAATTCCTTTCCCTAATGCTCTATGATGAATCTCCATTTTATCACCTTTATTTTTTTATTTTGGCCTTAAATCCCTAGTTAAATGCATGTATATATCATTTATTGTCAAAATAAATATGTGATAAATTGTACAAAATATTGTATAAAATACTGGTTACTTGTTATATTTTTATTCCAAAATAAAGAATAAAGGAAGAAAAGAAAAAAATGAAGCACCATAGATGTTGAGTGACCCTAAACGTTGAGACCTATTCATCGTGATGATGTGGTCAACAAGGAATAAAGTGGAGATATGGCATAGAAACTATAGATAAATACACAAAAAAATCCCACAGAAAACCCTAATTTAATTGCCCAAATATTGCTTTTGGGACCTATTTGATATTATTTTTTTACACCTCAAATAATAAAATCCTCAACTCGTTTATTGTAGATAAAAATACAAAGAAAAATATTAAAATTGAATTCATATAAAAATAATGCATAGTTTGCACAATGCACACAGAATAAAAAACCAAATTTAAAACTTAACAATCACGTATCTTCTCCATGTTGAATCAAAATTTACTAAAATCACTTTAATTGTATATAATTTTTGATAAGCTATTTCATGAAGGTGGTTTCCTTTAATTTGGAGTTAAGATGAAAAAATAGATTTTGCCCCCCTATTGTGCAAATATACATGTATATTTTCTTCAATACATTTATTATTCATTATTTTCAAATTCATGTATTTTTATAAAATGGTATATATATTATTTAAAACACATGTACATAATTTAAATAAACTAAAACCATTAAAATAAATTTTAAAAAAATAATGTATTTCAATACATAAAGAAAGTATAATGTTATATACCTATAAAGAATATGTAAATAATTAATTAAGTATGGGTATAAATACTGAAACATATAAAAAATACCCAAATATGTATTTAAATAAACTAAAAATACATAAAATACTTATATATAATAAGAAAATATAAAATTAAAATTAAAAATAAAATAAATAAAATACATGTCAATTTAACTATGTATATATATGTAAAAAAGTAAATTTTTATAAATGACCTCAAAAAAATAATAAAAATATGTATCAAATAATACATAAAATTAGAAGCATTTTTATTTTATGACCTAAAATTAATTAATTCTTTTATTGGTCTATATTCATTTTCTAAGGAAATTTTCCTTTGCTACTTCCTAGTTGGTCCACGTGGACCAACCAGGAGCCTTATAATATTGATCACGGGTCAACTGTCATGTCTGATCTGCAGTCCATGTTGGAAATCACGAGGAGCCCCTCTTCTTCCCATTTTCATTCGATCTCCATGCTTGTCCTCACCTCGAGCTCAACACTCCTGCACATCCCCATCTCCGTCCTCTTCGTCGACCATCTCCTACATACCAACTCCATCTCCATTTCACACCATCACCCCTTGAAATCACCACCTCCATCTATTTATAAAACACATCCCCCATCTTCATTTCAGAGTTTGATCCATCTTGGAGATCCCCTGGCCCCTCATATTGGCCTTGGAGTTCTAGGCTAGTGACAGGAGTCAAGACCTGCCATTCTGTAGTGCAGAGGAGCTCGCTAGAGGCGATCCAAACCAACACCGGCCAAGCTCGCTTGTGCCTCTACTTCATCGGTCCTCAGTCGACTTGAGGCTTTTTCCTCCGCATTTTTAGGTAATTTTACAGTGTAGGGTTATTTTTGTGCTTTTAATTTCATGTTCTATGCATTAGAATAGTTTAGATCGTTCATTTGAGCTCCATTCCAAATTACTATGTTTCCGACGGTAAACTCGCTAGACCACCATGTCATTCAATTCCCCACCACGATCTACAACATTCGCCCCATCTTCCCAACACAGATCCACCATATCTGGGAATGAAGGTTCATCAACAACCTCTCGTCTGAACCCCTCTACCATATCTCTTCATCTGCTACTAAGCTTCAAAGACCGGTCGAGGAGAAAGCCCTTGAACCACTCTGCCTTTTTGTGCAGATCCCAGACCATGACGTGCCTTCTGCTGTGAATTTGAGCATCTGGAGACCCTCCATGTGACACTTGAATGGCCATCCTTCTAGATCTTCATTGCCTTCATCTAGAATCCATTGGAAGGTACTAGCATATGCAGAGGCACGTCCGCAACCCATTGTGGTTGCTGGATCTTAGAGAGCAGACCGGAAGATGGAGATAATCAAGATTGAAGCCACCCTTCTTTGGTGTTCTTGGTAGTTCTTGCAGGACACCTATCTACCATTGGATCGCGTGAGAGGTCCAGATCTAATCGTAGCCATTCAATTAAGTCGAATTGATGTGAGACCACATCCACCTGATCGTCCACTTGTCTTCCAAAGAGTGACTCGATTAATGGGTGTTTAAAGGGGTAATTTATGTATAAACCCCTTCTATTTTTTGTATTTTAAAAATATTATTGTACATATTCTGTAACGTTTAAACTTCATGGTAAAATTGCAATAAAGCCACCATAATTTTTATTAATTGCAAGTTGGTGCTCTGCCCCATTAGCTCATGTGGCTCCCCTAGTGTGGTGAGTAGTTTACACTTGTAACCTTGCGACTTTGTGAATTGCTACATAGTATATAAAAATTAAGTTCTCATTCAATGTTTTTGGTATTTTTGCATACATGTCCTTGGAAAATACTTTAGTTGTAAAAATACCCATGTGAGGTTGATTTATTTTTTATACCTTTTTATTAAAAATAGCTCCTTTTCTCTAAAAATTATGAAAAATAAATGAAAGTGCATGATTAGTTGATCATTCTCGTTATTAATTTTATTTGCCATTTTACTTGCATTTACTATTTATTGAAATTAAAAAAATCTATTTTATTCTTTATTAATTTAAGAAATATAAAAAATTACAAATCCTTTTCTAAAAATTCAAAAAAATCTGCTTATTATTTATTACCTTATTTTATCACTCCAGACCAAAAATCATAAAAAATGGCAAAAGAAAACCCTAAAAAATAGAAAATCCATGCTAACCCAAAAATGCATAATATTTTTGAAAAAGAAAAAATATTAATTTCTACTCTATATTTTTAGATTTTATTATCTACATATTAAAAGTGATTTGGAGAAACATTGAACCTTATTCTATTTTTAAGACAAATAAAATAAGGATATTTAAAAGTCCCTGATTTGTATATTTTGTACTTTAAAAAATACCTAAGGATTAGCAAAATTACTATAAAATCATAACAGTAGAAGAAAAACATTAAAAACACAAAAAACTTCACGTCGTAAATTTTGGCTATTTATAGATTTAATTATAATTATAATACCCTAAATTATATAATATACCCCTTTAGATCTGTATAATTAATATTACTAGTTATTATTATAATTATCTTATAAATATTTAAAATCCTTTTGAAAATAAAATTGATTGTTCTTCTAGTTATTTTCTAATTTGTGTATATCTATTATATACTTTGTTTTTATATATAAACTACATTTTACATATATATTCTTATATATACTTTATTGTATATAAAAAAATAAACTGGAATAAAAAATCAGAAAAAGAAAATTAAAAATTAAAACTAAAAAATATTTAAAATGTTTAAAAAAATAAATTAATTAAAAGTAAAAAAAATATACAAGACAAAAATAATTAATTAAGCAAATATTGTATAAATATACCAATATTATTTATTCATTGATTATTTATAGTTAATGTACATGCTAAACCAACTTGTCTCCCTCAATTCAATCCCTATCTGCTTGTATACTACACAAACTTGTTTGTAGGGTATAATAAATATTGATCCACATAGATATGCTTTATTGCCTCATTATTATATTGTAGGTTAATTGTTTAAATCACCGTTTGATCTTTGTGAGTGGTCACTTTGATTATTATCATTCTACCATGTAGATTGACACGACCCTCCTCCTGATATTATTTCTAGTATTCTAAAGGGTGTCGTTACCAAGGAGCAATGGAATGTAGTATTTAGTTGTACATTATACTACTTATTTCTCCTTTTATTTTCTACAATTTATTTTTGATAATTATTTGACATTTCTAATCCATATTTCTTTGTTGATCTTCTTGCAAGGGACCACACGGAGATGGCTATCTCTTAGGAGGTAGATGTACACGAGTCACGAGGAGGTTGACTCTTCTTCTTGTGAGTCATCTAGGGGAGAGCAAAAGAGAGGCAAAGAAAGGAGGAGAAGAGAATGTTGTGTCATAGATTTTTTTATTTTGTGAGGATTTTTATTTTATTTTTTTAAATTAAATTGTAATAATTTGGACACTGCCACACTTCTACTTAATGAGGTCCAATCCCCGGGTGTCTGTTCACCTGAGGGCCTCATCACAGTTTTTTGTTTTTATTGCCTTTATTTTGTTTCACATGTTTTGAGCTTTTTGCATTTATTTTTATTTATTTTATATGATTGATCCCTTAGATCTAGGTTTACTTGACTCGGTAGCTAGGTCCAAAACCCTAATATAAGCATGCACCTAAAATATCTTACGCTTGGACTTAGTCAAATAATTAATTGCTAATTGCTTGAATTTGGATCGATGAGCTATGAGAGACTGCCGTGAGAGACTCCACACAACGCTTGCGGGACTTGTTGTGGCGGGCACCAAGGAGTCTCAAAGATCGGACACTTGGAGCCATTTTTGAGTAATTAGCATTTGGTTCTTCTTGATAATAGCAATTATTGTTTAGGGTGCTTTCCCACATTGCATGCCACTCATGTAGTATAGGTTTATATATTTTGGAGATTGCATTCATCATTTGATACGAAAGTGATATTTTCACTCTCCTGTCCACTTGCATTGACTTTCTGCCTTCTCCCTCTGTGTTTGTATCACTAAGGAATAAAAGAAAAAAATTTAAAAATCATTAGGTGGCTTGCTCTGAAAAATACTCAAAAAACTAAAAGCTCAAAAATTTAAACAAGGGATATGTTAATAAAACTTTAACCTAAATTAAAATACGTAATGGACATCATTGTTTTGGGTTCATAAAACCCTCCTTGCTTTCAGGTTCAATCAAGACCGAGTTAGGTGCGACCTCTAAGGACTAGATCCCAAAACTCTCTGTGGGATCCTTGATTATCAATTAGGTTTGCAAAGTATTGGCACTTATATCATACGTGACCGAGTAGGGCCTTGTTGTCGACGGTGCTCCCACCTTGTGTGGAGCATCCGACTAGTTATGAAGTACTGACCTTAGGCTACACCTTCACAGGTGTGTCTATCTCATCGATTTGCATTTAAGTACCTCACTTGTGGGGGAAGTATTGGTATCTCATATTAGCTTCATCCTCTATTTCTTTGTCTGAGTAATTTCCCTTGCACAAGATCAAGGACCTCAAAGTACACAGTCACATGTTACAAAGGAGGTGGAACAAGTACGGGGAGCTTTCCTGGTAGCACACATACTCCTCAAGGGATAGTGCTCGTAAGGACTTGTTATAAGATCTTTCTTGAATAACAAAATAAAATTGAAAAGATGAAAATAGCCGAGCTCTTGCGGCTTCACTTGTGTTGGGTTGGTGAATCTAAAACTTTTTTGGTGCTTTTTAGTTATGTTCAAAGATCAATCCCGCACATTTTGTTCCTTTTTCAATTTCATATGCTTTATTCCTCACTTGACCCCCACTCGTTTTGAGCCTTCAACATTGCACTCCATTTATTCCTTATTTGGCACCATATTCTTCATCTATTCTCAAACTCCCTCTTCATCTTCGAGATGGAGACTCACGTATGATTTAGTCGGGACTCCACCGACACCAACTTTGATTCCATGCGCACGCTTTCTCCAATAATTCAGAGTGATTCCCAAGAACCTGCTTTGAACTTCAAAATTTGATCTTCAGACTCCTCACCATCTTCTATAATATGAGGTCACTCTGGTCCCGAACTCTGCCTATTTTGGATGGCAATTGATTTCACTCATTATACATCACCATCCTTAATGATAATCTATGTTGACCTTAACACAAAATGATTCTCTACCTCTGGTGCTTCAACTCTGACTAATTGGATAATAAACGTGGAAATTGAGTGGTATAAAATGAGCCTCACAATGTGAGGACTCGGTCATTGTGACGACCTCTCAACAATTGTGTCTAATCAACAAGTAACCCACACAAGAATTAAGCCACTCAAGTAAAGGGGTCAAAATTTATTATACACTACAATAGATCATATAGTGGACAAGTAAACCAATAATCAAACTTCGGAAAAATGAGGATAGATAATCAAATATTGACAAAGGAAGACAATAAATGATTTTGGGTTTTTAGAATATTTTAAGTTTTGTTAGTTTTAATTTTATATTTTTTATTAATTTTAATTTTTTATTTTTTAATTATTTTTATTTTTATTTTTATTTTTATCTTTCTATTTTTTTATCTTCTTTTTAAAATGATATAAATGAATATATATAATTATGTATAAAATATACAGTAGTATAATTCTACACCTAAAGATACCCAAAAATTACAGAATTAAATATTTTTAGGTTTTATGCATTTTTCTACTATTTTTGTTATTTTTTACATATTTCGCTATGTTTTATGGTTTTTTAAAATAAAAAATATCCCAATACATGGATTAAATATATAGGATGAATTGATTTGAAGATTAAAAATAACAAAAATGTAAAATTTCTCTAAATCAATGTTAAGATATAGATAATAATAAATATAATTACAAAATATAAATTAATATTTTTAGATTTTTTGGTGAGTCTTTATATTTTTATAAAGGATTTTGGAAATTTTTAATTTTTAGTGATTTTCTTTTTATATTTAGGGATTTTTAGTCGAGTTGTAAAAGAATCTAATAAACAAAATATAATTTTTTTTTGGAATCGTTCAAAAAAGGTTTTGTATTTTTATTTTTTTTAAATCAATCATGGAAAACTAGTTATTTTTTATTTTTAATAATTAGATAAAATGCGTGAAATGCAAAGAATAATTATGTGTCATGGAAGAGCATGCAATTAGGCATCCAATCCTAATATTCCATTTCTTTTATAAAAAATATTATATTTTAATAAATGAAATACAAACTCAAAAAATGGTGAACTAGCAAGGGTATTTTTGTAATTAAAAATAAAGGAAGGGATGCATATGCAAATAACAAAAAAGTTCTCAACTGATATTTAAAATTAAAATACTTAATCAAAATACAAACGCCCGCAGGGGGTCAGATGCAAAAAGGCCACCTCACAGAGACCAACACATGAGGTGACGTGGCCATGACCCAAATGTAAATAAAAGAAGGTTCTAGGGGCTCCTTGCAAATATTACTGATAAGTTTAAACTACTTAAATATTTTACAGGACTATAAAAAAATAAACAAGAACTAGGCGATAAAATGTACGAATTACCCCCAATATACGTTGGATCGTGCAACTAAGGATCATCAACTTGATACATGGCAAGCTATGAATGTACGATGATGATTCATCAGCAAATGATGGAGATTAGATCTCACAAAGGAGATCAACGATGAAGGTGCGACAAAATATAACGGTGGATGCTCGATCTTGGATGCTACTCCTAATTAGACGGTGCTTGAGACAGGTAGAAGAACTAAACATGAACTCACTGCGGGCGAGTTTGGATTTGGTATAACAAGCTCCTCTGACTACATCTGGATGGCTCTACATGCTCCTGTAAGTTTCTGCATCAACTAGTGGGAGCAAAATGGCTCGAGGCACTCCGACGATGTCTGGCGGAGTTCAAGATCTTGAGTTGCTAAACTCGCCTCTAAGTCCCCTAAAAAGGCATGGTTTTTCTTTATTTTCTTCAGGAGAGTGTTTGCAAAAAAAGGCATAGCTCAAGGGAGCTTCAGGTGGTGGATGCATGGCATTAATGGCTCCAGCGATGTCCTTCAACGAATGGTGGAGAGGAAGGACTGGTCTCTGGATCTGTGCAAGGTCCAGGTGAATGACAGTGTGTGGTAAGTAGAGGAGTGGAGTGGCAAGGTGATGGATGTGAAAGTCGGGGGGGTAGATGGGCTGGTCAAGAACAAGCGGCAAAGTCACAGCTCTAATGAATTCGAATATTTGATTTTAGGAGAAATAAAATGAAATTAAACAAGATAAAAACTAACCATACGCTACTATTATGCTACGGAATAGAAAAAACAAGGAAATAAGAAACTCTTCGTGCATCAACCACATGAAGTGGAACTTCGGGTGGAGATAGCATCGAAGTTCTTGATCAACCTCAATTTGACACTACTTCACACACTAAACCACCAGGGAGGAGGTTGTTGTCACCAGTCTCCTTGATCAGGAATTAGGTTAGCTTTTAGGAGGCGGAAGAGGGATCAAGAATTGAAGGAAGCTCAGAAGAGGTGTTTTATACAAGTGAAGTTAATCAGAAAATGATGCTTGATTAAGTAGCACATCGACCAAGGAATCATCCTAGCGTGAAGTCCGAGGGTTGAGGATCAAAAATCAAGAAGAAATCAAGCAGAAATGGTGCAAGAATCTGGTGAAAGAACTCGAGGAATATGGGTTCGAACACTGGTCTGGCAATCCTAGGGCTTAGGTGAGAGAGTTGACCCGAGTCAACTGGGGATTGGCCCTAATTGGGCCACATCACCCGTATAAAGACAAAATAGATTCGAAATTCAAGAATAATTTAAAATAAAATATTAAATGATTTTACTAATCTTTGGTTAGAACATGAAAAATGTTTAGTAATTCATGTATTTTTTATTGTGATATTTATTTATTTAATAATTTAATTTACTACAAGTTACTTTTTAGAGGTCCATTTGTAGGAATTTTTACCTATATTGTGGGTATTTTATTTTTATTTTATAAATTATTATTTTATGCGCCTAATTTATATATTTATATCTTTTTTAAATGCACATAAATATTTTTTTAAATTTTCTGATGTATTTGACATAATTAAATAAATAGACGTACATATCATATATGTATAAATATAGTATATTCATATATGTATTTTGTATACTATTTTATGTTATTGTTTTATTCACAATTTTATTCTATTATAAATAGGAATATATATTATAAATAATATTTACAAAATTACAACGATATAAAATTATGAAAATATAAAGAATAAATAAAAAGAATATTTTATTCTGGTATATTGTAAACTAGGGGTCCAAAAACTAACTTGTACATCTTAGCTCCAAATTAAATAAAACACCTTCCTTAAATATATTATAAAAGTAATATACAATTAAAGTTGATTTTGATGCATTATGTTCATGTGGAAAATATATGGGTCTGGGAAGTTTGGATTTTGGATTCTTATATAGAGTTTAGAATTTACACTGTATATTTTTTTATGTGAAATCAAATTTGTATTTTTCTATGTTTTTTTAAATGCAACTTTCATGTACAAAGTTTTTTTATTTTATGTATAAATAATAAAAACTAAAATAGGTCCCAAAAATGTATACTTGAAGAATAAAAATCTGAGTTTTATATTGTTTTTGACCCTTATCTCTCCCCTACTTTATTTCTTGCTGACCCAGTCATCATAATGCCTAGGTCTTGAGGTTTAGGGTCATAAAATACCTTTGGAATTTTATTTCCTTTTTTATTTTCTTTACTCTTTTATTTTCTCTTTAAATACTGTATTTTATACAGTATTTATATAATAAGTAATGAATGTTAATTTATGCAAAATAATGATATTTACAAACATTTAACTAGGGTTTAAAGGCCAAAATGAAATAATAAAGGTGATGAAATGGAGATTCACCACCCCATATACTTGTCATTGCTAGTCTCTAGCAAACATGTATGCATATAAGTGAAGAAAACGAACATAAAGAAAAAACTTGGATTGATTTTGATTTTCAAACATGTCTTAATAACATCAAAGCTTGTAGCTTAAGTAAGACCTTTGGATTTTAGATGCGGTCGAAACCTTATTGGGAAACGAATTTGAAACACAACATCATCTAAGATCCACAAAACTCTGCTCAAGTTTTGTCAATTGCCAGGTTAGAACAAGTCAACTCATACACAAACCCTTATGACTATGAATCTATCTTGAACAATTTGTGATATGTAGCTCTCCTCGGCTGGAGTGATAAAAGTAAGTCTTCTCCAACATGGTGAGCCTAATTCCCCAATCCAGCAACTCTTTCCTCGAGATGCAGGGTATTCCCTTCTAATTTCAAGTACAACGTTCTCAAGAAGAGGATGTGGAGGGAAGAATGGATGGTAGCAAGTGTAGCTACCTATCCTAGGATGCTTGACCAGTGTAGATAAGTCATCCGGCTACAGGCTCACATGGATATCACTTTGAAGCTCAAGCTTGTTTATTGATTATACAACTATATACATACTCTGACAAGCATTTTATTTTCAATCAAGCATGTCCATCTTTTGGAGTTTTGGATTGTATTTTTTGGAAAACTATATACAACAACATTTACATATGGACTTTTCCTCTTGAGGCAATAGACTATCCCACATTTGAAGCTTTTTGCAACCCACAACTTCTGTCTTCAGACCTCTTTGCTTCTAGATCAGGTTGGGGTATATGAAGGATACGGTTTGATCCTTAAGCGCATCATAGAAGTGTGAGCATCGTATCAAATACGATGAAGAACGACTAGTCAAACTAGTTGTTCTATGCAGCGGAAATTAAAAAATTTTCATGTGACGAAACCACATGGTCCAAGAACACTTCTTGGATCGTTTCGTCTAAACCACAAACAAGTAATAGGATTACCTCTTGAAGCGTGGTTGGGATCGAGTATCTAAATGAAGAGACCTCCTGTCTCAAGTCCGATCTGACGGAGGAGACGCTTGCGAGCGTGTTGACGAAACATGTGCTTCTCACAATCCATGTTGATGATCCAAGCGGCAGATCTCCAGATCTCGACACACGAGATTCGAAGTCTTCTTCACGAGTGAGGCGCATCGAAGGAGACGGAGATCCACGAGCAAACTATCAAGCATCATAACGACGATGCTGCGGTGATGGAGAACCTCTCTAGGGCATCCATGGTGGGCGGCCACATGAGAGGGGGAGAGAGTAGACATGTAGAGAGAGAGAGAGAGAGACTTATGTTCTCTTGTGTGTTGTGTAAAGAAGAGCAAAGTGGTGCCTCTCCTTTTATAATATTTTCGGATCCATGGATTTCAATCCATGGGACAACACAAATCCAATGGCTCTCATTGATTGTGTTTCTTTTAATGGCTAAGATTTATGTTGGTAAAAACCAAGAACAAATAATTTAATTTAGTATATTGATAAATCAATATAAATCAAATCCAAAATTAAATCAACAACATATGGAGATAATGGAAAGGAGAGTGCCTCCTTCCATATACATGGAGTGGACGGCCACCCTTTCCTATTAGGAATAGGTGGTCGTCCCTCCTATTATTATGGAAGGAGCATCTCAATGTATTCTCCCTTGACTACATTATTCCATATATCTTCAATTTATTACAACAACAATTCTTGTAAATTATTCTACAAAAATAATTCATAATTATTTTGTGAATATTGCAATCTTGCCATTGGAAATTTGTGAATCACATTCACAATTCAAAATAAAATGGGAATTATATTTTCAATTAATTGTCCAATGTGAATCCAATTCACATCAACATTTAATTAACAAATGTAAATTACAAATAGCTCTCTCTTATATATTATAAATCACATTTATAATATATATGACTAATATCGATATTGCTATCCACATTATTCATATCCATGATAATTAAATCATATTTAATCATCTAGGATCTCTTTTATCTTGTTCTCAATCACATTCACATTATTCACATCTTTGATAATTAAATCACATTTAATTATCTTAGATAACTCCCTTTACAATATGAATCAAATTCATATTATTCATGATAATTAAATCATATTTAATTATCCATTTTTCTCAATGCTTGGATACATAATATCAACAATGAAATTATCCTAAACCTTTACAAGGATAATACACTTTCTCCGCGAATACTTGGAGATAAGGATAGGGCGACTATATTGTTCCACGTATAGTGACTTGGATATTGAGATCATATCTCAAATCCAGATCGCGGGCCTCCCATAGATGCTTGATTAAATCAAGACCACAAATCTAATCTTCTTATTGCATCTGAATCACATTCAGATCAATGTCCAACATTTTGGACCAAGATCAGATTACTTCTCTACTGAGAGGAGTCACTAAAATCCAGACCTTTTTCATCACTCCCTAGGAATGGAAGCATCATGGTTATACAATCGTTTATGATCACATCACCCTAAGGTATTCCCAATACCTGTACATCCAGCATACTGGAAGACTCAGAATAAACCCGAAATATTAAATCAACTTTACACTGTCTACTTCAGGATTTATCAGTAAGTTTCTCATTCGATCATTGGGAGTTGGTATCGATCATATACTTTCCAAAAGCATATATCGTACCTAGATCTTGATCATATATTTTCCAAAAGTATATATTAAACCTACAAATTCAGTCAAGCTTCCAAAGCGAGACGACCATGCACGAAATTTGATTCTTCCCAATATCTCATGAGTGAGCTCATGTCTTTTGATTACTGAACTGAACCTGTATGATCCCTTTGAGAGATCGTATTACTCATATGCCCTTATATGCACACCAGCGCGCCAGTGTATAGACCTTGGTTAGGTCATCAACCTATTGGTCTACCAAATATACATACTCAGACATATAGCAACACATCTGTCTCCGGTCAGAGGATGCGTGCCTGTATCGTGATAGCATACGATATAGGACTTTGGTTATCTCGATCTCGTTAGGTCAACTATTTGACCTAACTAATCTGACACCTCCGAATCGCTATTCCTATGTAGATGACCTACATCAAGAGGTCGATCAGATATCAACCTAATTGAGAAAGGATTGACATCTCCAACTCAGGCTGGAGATCATCTCTTAACAACCATTTGACAGTGCTTAATGAGTCCTCAATCTAACCATTTAGATATTCATCAAAGCACCGGCCTCTATGGTTCAATTATTGAATCAAAAGCTATATGATTATTGAGATGGCCATGGTACATAACCCTAATTGTACTAAGGGACGTATTATGAAAATTATTTATTCTTCATTTCAGATCAGGGAATGATATATGCAATAACATTTATTGCATAATGTCTTACCGTGGGCTCGCATGTCCAACAGCATAATGGTCACAAATGTGTGACTTCCAATGTTTCCATTGGCTTGTGTCTCATGCCAGCAAATCCGACCCTCTACCACTTCAACTGAGATGACTAAAGTAAAAGGTGTTGGTGTGCAAGTTAAGCCATTATCAACAAGATCCATGCGTGCATTCTAAAATATTATATTTAGGCAGTCAAGACGACAATGACCAAGTCTCCCGGTCCAAAGAATTAAATCTAGTAGACATGACGTGCCTTAATTCCAGTTCCTATAAGTTTCCTGTGATTAAGTGGATTAAGGTCCAGCCATGCTCTAATCTCCAGATTTCATTTAGACTAGTTCAATTATCAATTTCAATCTGAAAAATGCAAATGCTTTGTACAATGCAAGGAAAATATTTTTATGACGCAATTTTCTCATTTTGAACTTTTTATGGAATTTTAAAAAAGTGTTATCATTTTTAAGCAACTTTTGAAAAGCTTTGCAAATGTTATTGAGATTTTTAATTTTGCAAAATTTCAGGGTTTTTTAATAAAATATTTTCTTTAAATAAAGGGGATATGTCTAGATATTTACACGACAATACTTATTAAGAGTCGGGATTTTAGGAATTTACAGGATTGTAAATACATGGTTTATAAAAGAACTTTATTTACTGGAATTATATATATTATTCTGAAAATATTTTGAAAAGATTTTTGCAAATGGTTTGAAAACTTTATTTTGCAATCTAATTTGATAAATAATTTTTATAAACTTTTATAAAATTTGAAAATCATTTTGCAAAGATTTTTCAATAAGTATGTATAGATTTTTCAAATTATTTTTGCAACTATTTTTAAAACCATTTAAGAATATATTTTGAAAATATTTATTTCAAACAAAGAAAGAAATTTTAGAAATAAAACATTTTTACAAAGGTTGAAAACATTTTACAAATATTCTTCAAATGATTTTTAAAAGATTTTCTAATTATTTTTCAAAACTTTTGCGAAACATTTTACCCGATTTATTAATGGTATATACAAATAATTTAAATGTGTATTTTATATAAGTATGTACTTGATAGTTAACTAAACAAATTTTAGCCATATTTATTGAAAATACGAAAGTATGAGTTTATAGATAAGTATATATGGAGTATATACCACCCCTATACTTAGCTTGAGTCATGTTCTCATAAATCTAAGAGAAAAAGAGAATACATAACTCGTATTGAGTATAGAAATGTCAAAACTATAATTACTAAAGAATAATGAATGAGATGTTGACCCTCCCCCCCTATACTTTGTAAGAAATAGCTAGGTAAGCATGTAACAATCATAGGCTATTAAGAAAATAGCTAGGTAAGCTGATCAGTCACTCTGTTCCCGCGAGACTACGCCAAGTCCTTTTACGACACTTGCATATCCCTGGTAATAGTGCTCGCATCTAATGCGAATGTTGCATCTTATGCAACCAATACTCAATCTTGTTGGTTATAGTGTCCTTGACACTATAGCCTAATAATTATCATAACCATTATTTCCATAATCCTTATCAGAATACCCTTATTCCTGGAGATCTCTATCTCCTAAGGTATACACAGTTGAGACCTTTTAGATCTCTATCTATAAAGTCTTAAGTTTTTGAAGATAAGACTTTGAGATCACTATCTCAAAAAATCTTGTCCTCTATGAAGATATTGTTATTACTGCAATCAAGTGTTTTTCTCTCCATAGTAGGATTAGCAACACCTTACTACTCCCACTACATGGCAGATATCTGGCTTTTGTACACATCTAGCATACACTCAGTTTCTCGTAACTGACGCACAAGTGCAAGCAGTTATAGCATTCACTTCCTCAACTCTTTGAGGTGCTATCCCTTTAGATAGGTCAGTATCATATCTTAAGGGATGGAAGCCTTTCTTGGATTTTTCCAGAAAATGGAATATGTCCAAGGTGTACCATTAATGTGACAGTCCCAATATCCTCTTCTCTTTGCTTCTGAACGCCTTCAGAACTAAGATCCAAGAGGTATCTTTGAGATCATATCTCAAATTATGGAACAACCAGATTATAAAACACTTATTATTATCCTTATATAATTATAAATGATTAGGATATTATATACATTTAGCATGATGAACATAAATGGCACTCTCACAAAGCTTCGTATGGTTCATCAAGATTCTATCTGAAATCATAACATTTATAATTTCATCAAATCTTATGTTTCAGCTACAAGAAGCTTATTTGAGTCCACAGATGGATTTCTTTATCTTGCACGTCTTGCTTTCCTCAACCATGAAGCCCTGGGGCTACTTCATGTGAATATCCTCAGAGAGGTATTCATAGAGGAATGCAATCTTGAATTCTTTCTCTTGAAGATCCATTTACACCTTTATGGGTCTTACCCATATAGGTGGATCATCGAGGGTCCATATACAACACTTGTATATGAAGTCTACATTAGACTTTTATTGCTAAAATCCATCTTTCCATGTTATGATCCTCAGGATTTTCATCACATGAAATACGATCATTGACACATGGAATACATCCTCAAACTCATTTGAAGAAGTATTAGTGTTTCATCTTTAATTGTCCTTTTAGTTTCCAATTTCAGCAGCCCCATTATCTTTTCAAGATTAAATTAGTTCCTATACTTCATTTTCTTCTTGATTCTCAAGAGAGTCATTCTTTAAAAATCATATTCTTAGAGATGAGATCTTTTTGGAATCTCAAGGTCATAAAGTAGGTATCCAATACCATCCTTTATTTTCCTAATGAAGCTGCACTCTCTAGTGCTCAATTCTAGCTTACTTGCATGGAATCTCATTAATGATATATAATATAGTCTCTACTACATATATACCCGGAAACCAAGAGGAAATTATGCTAAAATTCATCATTGATCAAATCATGTCACACATGATCCAATTGTATCTCCCTACAACTCTATTGAGTTAAGGTGTGTTAGGAGGAGTAAGATAGAAATGACATTCATATCTCCATAAGGTATTCTTTGAATTTATCTAGCAAGTACTTGTTACCTAGATTAGATGAAATTCATTTTATCTTCCTTCAAACTTTGGTTCTAAACCAAAAATAATTAAATCTTTGAACATTTCGAAGGTTTCTTAGGTGAAGAGAAGAAATCTCATATCATACATAATCATCAACAGATATCACATATCCATAATGTTTACTATGATATAGATGATCCGCATACATCAATATGTATGAGATCCTGAATATCTTGACATCTTACACCTTTCCCAAGGAAGGGTGTATTGGACATTTTTACTTTTGAATACAATATTCACAAGTATGTAAGATTTGAACTTTTAGACAATCTAAAGTTTCATCTCTTACTAGTCCATTGATCTCATCAACAAACATATGTCCAAAACTTGATGCCAGATCATTGTCAAATGATGTTCATTCTCCAATTGATCTTATAAAGGTTTTAATTTTTCAGTATTAGAAATCTTAATGAACAATTCATTAATTTTTTAATTTTGTGGAGTCTACTAAATGTTAGATTACTATCTGAAATATATCTATCATAACTCTTTATGATAGTTCTATCTCAGAATTCATGTTTATTTCCAACATTTAGAAACAAACAATGAGTGTATTCTTATATCTAGGTCATAGAGACATTCTCTAAGACTAAGGGTACTCCCACTGAAATTAATAAGTCTATCAATCCAACAGAGATTGTTGCAACAATTGCATAAAATATCCATGTGGATAACTATAAACCTTAAGATCATATCTCCCAGTCTTCTAAAAACATATGCAACCTATTGCAAGTATTGTTAGAAGATTGAGATACGATTATTAGACTTTATCTTATCAAATAAGTAAGTCAAAGTCAATGATTATATGTAGATTATTCTGATGCTCTATCTGAATCATGCACTAAGGATCCTAGATAGTCTAGATAGTCATACTATCAATACATCGATTCACTGCAGTATTGGCATTCATCCAACTATCTAGATGCCATATGGAAGTTACATAAGTAGGTCAACTCTTTGACCTTCCTTCTTACTCGGGTCCGACCCATGCTTCCACTACGCTCCCTTCATCTATAAACAACCATTGCTTAAGACTAAGGATCTCTTACTTTAAATTCAAAAGAATTCAATGTACGAGCATTTCAACATTTATACATGCTTCATTAAATTCATACAATATGAATATTATGAAGCTTCATGAATGACTAGAGTATAGACAGTAGAATGATGACACTTGCCGTATCTACATCCATCTAAACTCTTGAAACATCGGTTCAAGTAGGTATTCAAACATTTTGAATACATCATCTCTTATAGAGCTACCATTCTGCATGATGCAGTGAACAATGTCATACATAACAAATGTCAAGAGCACATATGTATGCCAGAATATCTTCTTATATTTTTTATAAGGATTAATTGACAATTGCGATCATCATCAACATGTCACTTCCAAAGTACATCCAATGAGAAATCAAGACTACAGAGATATACAAACCCTAGGGTTGTAGTCCTATTATCTATTTAATTGTCATTCCTCATTATTATGAGGAAACTTGCACATTGCAACCACATACATTATGTGTCCAACTACAAGTAGAATATCTGAATCATGAGTCTAATCCATGATATTTTACTGGTTATTATTGAGTATAACATTGAGTGGGTTTAATGAAGGATTATCTGAAATAAGAAATTTGCATAAGTGTATATATTTACATATATATATATATATTACTTTGATTTAGGAATTTTTATATCAAAGTTGTCTTGCCTTGTCAACATTGAAAGTTCATTCCCTTAATCACTTTCAATGTAAGAGATATACTTACCATTATATCTCAAGCAAGATCTGGGAGCTCCTTCATTATCTTTGTTGCATCCCAATAATATGAGAACCTACAACTCGGACAAAAAGAAGCAGGAACATATTCTACCTTGTAAGTCCAACTTGCGTCTCCCAATTCAATCTTTAACACCCGAGCCCACCACTTCTAAGGTAATGTTGACCCGTCATTAATTGAACCAATCGTCAGCAGGAATACAACTTGCTATGTGCAATCCAATATCGCCCCCAATAATATGAGGAGCCGATATTGGGGTCACTACGCATACGTCCTTACTCTTTCGAGAAGCGAAGAGCCCGATCCAGATGCGCTTGCATACAAGAGCTGTCACTTCGGACAGGCGTCTCCTACATACAATCCCTGGCGACGGAACCCTCCGCCTTGACGGGAGACCATGGATGTCACTTATGTGATCCTCCACCTCATATTCAAATTCTAATTAATCATTATGAATCATATTCATTATGATTAATTATTCCAAGGGAAATAACATCTCTATTTATAATAGAGTGTTTTAATTTTAATTGGATTCCAATTAATCTAATCATATTAAATTAATGATCTAATTAATATCCAACAAACATTTTAATTGTTACTTGAAATTATGGTATTATCTCAAATACATATTATTTAAAATTTTAATAATTAGTAATACATCATGATTTCTTAAGCATTATACTAACCCTACCCGTTGTCATGGCCAATACCGACGGGAGTGGGACGGACCACATATGTTGCAACCTGCTACCCCAATGCTCTCCGACTAGACACCATATCCTCCTCGGGAAAGGATAATGCAAAATAGATCATTTTGTACTTGAGATGATCACCGGTTCTTCAAACAAAATTATACCATATAATAATAATCAAAACAATTTTGATTAATATTATAATGAGATTTGCTAAACAAATCCCAAATCCTATTAAAGCAACATGTTTGTTGGAATGTAAATCATGTAGATCATGTAACAAATTAGTGATCTAGATCACATCTAATCAATTATTGGTTAAGGCAATGTCATTTAAGGAAATAATTATCATCAAATATTTCACAAATATTTATGCACAATTATTCCAAGAAATTAAACAACTTAATTTCACTAATTGATTAAATGTCAATCACTAGGTTCTTTATTAGGAAAGTATTTCCAGCAATGACCCTCACTTACTAAAAATACCATATCTCAATCAATTTAAATCCAAATTAAGCAAAGTAAGTTCCTAAAGTTTTCTAATTTGATTTACAACATAACTTAAGTGATTTCCACGCATTTCAAGGCTTTCAAATCCGCAATTAACATCTTAATTACATTGAGATTCGCAGTCCCCGAAACCGTGGATACATGTTCACTAAAATGAGCATAACTTGAGAAAACGGAACCCAAATCACGTAAACTCAGATCCTACGGTTTCCTTATTTAATGGGAAATGAAATACAATTATTATTAAACAATTTAAACAGTATCTAAAATAATATCAAAACAGAGATGCGAAAATGAAATGCAAGAAAACTTTCGCAAACCCTAATGAACCCAAGTCGTCATCGGTTCATGGATCGCATCCAAAACCTTCGACCCAAGGCTCTGATACCACTTGAAGGATATGGTTTGATCCTTAAGTGCGTCATGGAAGCGTGAGCATCATATCAAATACGATGAAGAACGACTAGTCGAACTAGTTGTTCTATGCAACAGAAATTAAAAAAAATTCATGTGACGAAACCACATGGTCCAAGAACATTTCTCGGATCGTTTCATCTAAACCACAAACAAGTAATAGGATTACCTCTTGAAGCGTGGTTGCGATCGAGTCTCTAAATGAATAGACCTCCTGTCTCAACTCCGATCCGACGGTGGAGACGCTTGCGAGCGTGTTGACGAAACATGTGCTTCTCGCCATCCATATTGATGATCCAAGCGGCAGATCTTCTGATATCGACACACGAGGTCCGGCGTCTTTTTCACAAGCGGACGCACCGAAGGAGACGAAGATCCACGAGCAAACTATCGGGCAACATAACGACGACGCTGTGGCGATGGAAAAACTCTCTAGGGCATCCATGGTGGACGACCATATGAGAGGGGGAGAGAGTAGACATGTAGAGAGAGAGAGACTTATGTTCTCTCTTGTGTGTTGTATAAAGAAGAGGAAAGGGGTGCCTCTCCTTTTATAATATTTTGGGATCCATGGATTTCAATCCATGGGACAACACAAATCCAATGGCTCATGTTGATTGTGTTTCTTTTAATGGTTAAGATTTATGTTGGTAAAAACCAACAACAATTAATTTAATTTAGATTAAACATATATTGATAAATCAATATAAATCAAATCCAAAATTAAATTAACGACATATGGAGATAATGGAAAGGAGAGTGCCTCCTTCCATATACATGGAGTGGACGGCCACGCTTTCCTATTAGGAATAGGTGGTCGTCCCTCCTATTATTATGGAAGGAGCATCTCAATGTAATCTCCCTTGATTACATTATTCCATGTATCTTCAATTTATTACAGCAACAATTGTTGTAAATTATTCTACAAAAATAATTCATAGTTATTTTTGTAAATGTTGCAATCTTGCCATTTGAAATTTGTGAATCACATTCACAACCCAAAATAAAATGTGAATTACATTTTCAATTAATTGTCCAATGTGAATCTAATTCATAACAGCATTTAATTAACAAATGTAAATTACAAATACCTCTCTCTTATGTATTATAAATGACATTTATAATATATATAACTAATATGGATATTGCTATCCACATTATTCATATCCATGATAATCAAATCATATTTAATCATCTCGGATCTCTTTTCTCTTGTTCTCAATCACATTCACATTATTCACATCTTTGATAATTAAATCACATTTAATTATCTTAGATAACTCCCTTTACAATATGAATCAAAATTATTCATGATAATTAAATCACATTTAATAATCCATCAGTGCTTAGATACTGATGAAACTCGATTTCATCATCATAATTCCACATTATTAACCCCCTTGCTTAAGCTTAGTGTCAATAAATCCCAGTTAATGTCCTGTAATTATCAGAGTCCTAAATAAATTGAAAACCACAAAAAAAATTGGCAAAACAAAAATCGTGGTATTTTTTAGACTTAAAAATACCCTCAAAAATATTTCGGGCCCTTGTTTGATCTCTTTTCGAGTTTTGGTCAACATGAAACTTGTAGATCTTGTCAAGATCTACAACTTTCATGTTTTGAGTTTTCTCAAATTCGGCCAATAAGGCCCTCAAAAATCAAAAATACTCTTGCAATAACCTGATTGGGCCACGTGGCCCATTCTGGGGACGCTACGTGGCCCGGTCTTCTTGTTTCTTCCGCCTCTTCTATCAACCGTTGGATCGGCTTCTTGATCCAACGGTCCAGGCCGTTCCACGCCGCTCCTGATCCTCAGCCGATCGATCATCCCCGTCTCCAATCTGAGCCATCTGTTAGCGCCTCGCTCTCGTCATGACACATGGCGCTATCATCCGCCATTGATCACATCTACGATCCTCTGATCTGAGCCGCAGCTACTGCTTCGATTCTCAACCCTCTGATAAGCAGCTCCTTCGCATCTGGCCCGCTCATTAGCGCCACTCTCTCAAGATGACACGTGGCCTATCCCATCTCCCTTCATTCGCATCGCCCCGATTCAATCCGATCCGCTTGCTCGCGCCCAAAGACCCGCCGTTGGATCCCCAGATCCAACGGTGGATCTCCATCGTCTACCTCCGGGAGCCTCCCTCTCTCCCACGATTCAGATCACGCACACCCTTCCCCCTTCCCTTTTTCTCCGCCACCACAGTTGACTTCTCTCATCGCCAACTGCCCTCCGACCTGCCCCACTCTTCCCTCTACCTCGCGCACGCCTCCGCTAACCGCCGTCGTCCTCCCACTCGTCCCACGATCTCCTCGAAAACCACGTCCCCCTCATCGGTTCCGATAACTCCATCTTCAAATACCTCGCCCCCTCCGACAAATCAACCGGTCCACCTTTACGTGGGAGGAGGCCCAGCCCTCCTCCGTCTCCCAGTGACAGGGGGAGGCGGAGGATCGAGCGAAGACGACCTCCCTCCCCGGTGATGACCCTCCGACCTTCACGGCGGAGCTGCGGTGCATCGCGACCGCCCGAGCTGCTCCGAGTAGCTGCCGGAGTTCAGCGACGACCAGGGCTTCACATCGGAGCCCGCCCCCAAGCTTCGCTCCGCCCCAATCGCCGGTAAGTCTTCTCTGATCTTCCTCTGTTTTCTTCTTAGTTTTTTTTAATTTTCTAGGCCTCACCAGCAACTCTCACACTCCGACGACTATCTAGTTAGCTTCGCCTCCACTCCCCCTTCCTCGCGACACTCTCCGGCCACCTCTTCCCTCTTCCATACCCTCCATCGACTTCGACCCACCTCCTCCGCCCTCGCGGCGGAGGAGCTCCGAGCTCCTCCGTATTCTCCACCTGCCTGAGCTCCCACTTCACTCGCCCACACACCCACTCGCGCTTCGGATATTTACTAACCCTGCAGGAGTCCTATTTCTTCAATGACCGGACGCTCGCCGGAGGGCACTTCATCACAGTCGCCTGCAGCTTCCAAGCCCCGGCGAGCCGCACCAGAGCCGCCTGGATCCTTCCCGAGCTTCCAGCTTCATCGACGATACCTCCGTGAGCTCGAGGGAGGTTCACAGCGCCCTGGAGAGAGCGGCGGAGACCGAGCTACATCGCCGGAGGTCCAAATCCGCCACCAGCTGAAGGAAGAGGACGAGGCACAGCTGCCGTTGGATGGTCCTCTTGCAGCGACCATCCAACGGCCATGAGGAGACCACGCCATCAACATCAGCAGCGGTTGGATCATTTCGATCCAACGACTTCGATGGAGCCACGTCCTCACCTCCAGACGCCGTTAGATGCACCTGATCCAAAGAACGTGAGCTCGCCACGCGTCATCACCAGGAGACACCCGAGCCTTAGCCACCGAGCCAGAGGCTTGGATCCACCGAGCCTGTTCCGAGCCTGCAGGAGCTTCGGCCTACTCCGAGCCTACGCCGAAGCGACGTCCGAGCCTCCCAGCCATCCCGAGCCTAGAGGGCGCGTGCCTGGTGCGTGCCTTCTGGGCTAATTGCATTGAGGCCCCACCGACTTCTTCAAATTGCAGATTGGTCCTGCGTCACGTGCAGTTCATGCGCACAGCGGGTAATTTGCATTGAAACCCTCGCGGGTTTTCAAAATTGCAAAAAAAAATGCCCCTGTGCATGTGGGTCATTTACAGGGAAGGTCCCGAACTTTATTTTTATTACATTTTCGTCCCTCCCAGGGACCTGTCTGCTAGTTTATTTCATGTTTTCTTGCATTTATGCCCTTGTCTTTCTTTATGCTTATCTTGAGCATCATGTTTCCTATTCAGTTGATTTCAGTTTCATTGGAAAGCTTGTTTGATGTACTTCTTAATGGCATCATTAATTTCTAATTTTGGACACATGAAGTTTCATGTATTATTTTGTTGGCTTTGTGTCTAATATGCCTTATTCAACTTTGAAATCAAGTACATCTTCTTATTGATGCTCATTAACTGGCTCATCATCTTGATCTAGGGCATATCTGTGTTGTAATTTCCATTGCATCGCATCACATTTATTTGCATGATAAAAAATGAATTAAAAAAAATGCATGTTTACTTTAATGCATTGTTCTGTCATTGTTGTGTCTATGCATCATTTGACCTATGTGATTTATTTCAACGCTTGATTAAACACACTTAAACCCGATTAATACGAGAGAGGCTCGTGTCCCTGAGTTCGACCTTGGTATCTTGCCAAGTAAAAAATAAAATAACGATTGCCTCGTTTTGATTCATTATCATCCATATTTAAACGAGGTGATCTTTTGATGACCCGAAATTGGCCCGACTACGATGATGATTACATGTGCTAATTTAGCATTATTAAAGGGCCGATTTTGCGGCTCGTCAGATACATAATATCAACAATGAAATTATCCTGAACCCTTTTAAGGATAATGCGCTTTCTCAGCGAATACTTGGAGATAAGGACAGGGCGATTGTATTGTGCCACATATAGTGAATTGGATATTGAGATCATATCTCAAATCCAGATTGCGGTCCTCCCATAGATGCTTGATTAAATCAAGATCGCAAATCTAATCTTCTCATTGCATCTGAATCACATTCAGATCAATGTCCAACATTTTGGACCAAGATCAGATTACTTCTCTACTGAGAGGAGTCACTAAAATCCAGACCCATTTCATCACTCCCTAGGAATGGAAGCATCATGGTTATACAATCGTTTATGATCACATCACCCTCAGGTATTCCCAATACCTGTACATCCTGCATACTGGAAGCCTCAGAATAAACTCGAAGTAGTAGATCAACTTTACACTATCTACTTCAGGGTTTTATCAGTAAATTTCTCATTTGATCATTGGGAGTTGGTATCGATCATATACTTTCCAAAAGCATATATCGTACCTAGATCTTGATCATATGCTTTCCAAAAGTATATATCAAACCTCTAAATTCAGTCAAGCTTCCAAAGCGAGACGACCGTGCACGGAATTTGATTCTTCCCAATATCTCATGAGTGAGCTCATGTCTTCCGGTTCAGTAACTGAACCTGTTTGATCCCTTTGAGAGATCGTATTACTCAGATGCCCTTATATGCATACCAGCGCGCCGGTGTATAGACCTTGGTTAGGTCATCAACCTATTGGTCTGCCAAATGTACATACTCAGACATATAGCAACACATCTGTCTCCGGTCAGAGGATGTGTGTTTGTATTGTGACAGCATACGATATAGGACTTTGGTTATCTCGATCTCGTTAGGTCAACTCTTTGACCTAACTAATCTGACACATCCGAATCTCTATTCCTATGCAGAGGACCTGCATCAAGAGGTCGGTCAGATATCAGCCTAATTGAGAAAGGATTGCCATCTCCAACTCAGGCTGGAGATCATCTCTTAACAATCATTTGACGGTGCTTAATGATTCCTCAATCTAACCATTTAGATATTCATCAAAGCACCAGCCTCTATGATTCAATTATTGAATCAACAGTTATATGATTATTGAGATGGCCATGGTACATAACCCTAATTGTACTAAGGGACCTATTATGCAAATTATTTATTCTTCATTTCAGATCAGGGAATGATATGTGTAATAACACTTATTGCATAATGGCTCACCGTGGGCTCGCATGTCCAACAGTATAATGGTCACAGATGTGTGACTTCCAATGTTTCCATTGGCTTGCATCTCATGCCAGCAAATTTGATCCTCTATCACTTCAACTGAGATGACTAAAGTTAAAGGTGTCGGTGTGCAAGTTATGCCATTATCAGCAAGATCCAGGCGTGCATTCTAAAATATTCTATTTAGGCAGTCAAGACAACAATGAACCAAGTCTCCCGGTCCAAAGAATTAAATCTAGTAGACCTGAAGTGCCTTAGTTCCCGTTCCTATAAGTTTCCTGTGATTAAGTGGATTAAGGTGCAGCCATGCTCTAATCTCCTGATTTCATTTAGACTAGTTCAATTATCAATTTCAATCTAAAAAATGCAAATGCTTTGTATAATGCAAGGAAAGTTTTTTATGATGCAATTTTCTCATTTTGAACTTTTTATGGAATTTTGAAAAAGTGTTATCATTTTTAAGCAATTTTTTAAAAGCTTTGCAAATGCTTTTGAGATTTTTAATTTTGCAAAATTTCAGGGTTTTTTACTAAAATATTTTCTTTAAATAAAGGGGATATTTGTAGATATTTACAGGACAATGCTTATTAAGAGTCAGGATTTTAGGAATTTACAGGATTGTAAATACATGGTTTATAAAAGAACTTTATTTACTTGAATTATATATATTATTTTGAAAATATTTTTGCAAATGGTTCTAAAACTTTATTTTGTAATCTAATTTGACAAATAATTTTTATATACATTTATAAAATTTGAAAATCATTTTTGCAAAGATTTTTTAATAAGTGTGTATAGATTTTTCAAACTATTTCTGCAACTATTTTCAAAACCATTTGCGAATATATTTTGAAAATATTTTATTTCAAACAAAGAATAAAATTTTACAAATATAATATTTTTACAAAGGTTGAAAACATTTACAAATATTCTTCAAATGATTTTTAAAATATTTTCTAATTATTTTTTAAAAATTTTATGAAAAATTTTACCCAATTTATTAATGGTATATACAAAGAATTAAAATGTGTATTTTATATAAGTATGTACTTTATAGTTAACTAAACAAATTTTAGCCATATTTATTAAAAATACGAAAGTATGAGTTTATAGATAAGTATATATGAAGTATATACCACCCCCTATACTTAGCTTGAGCCATGTTCTCATAAATCTAAGAGAAAATGAGAATACATAACTCGTATTGAGTATAGAAATGTCTAAACTATAATTACTAAAGAATAATGAATGATATGTTGACCCTCCCCCCTATACTTTGTATGAAATAATCCCAAATATAGGAAACTATAGACAAGATAGGGAGGATCAACGGTGGGAATGTACAAAATCATCGGTGCGACCAGTTCCCCCCTATAGTTAGGGTAAAATATCCCTAAGTATAGATAGAGTATCAAAAGTTGAGGGGACAAGTGAGGGATCAGTTAATGAACAACTCGAGGTATACACCCTCATATTTAGGACAAAGTACTTCCTAGGTAAAGCGATGATGAAAGGCGTGACACCTTTCCGAAAGAAAAATAAAAAGAAAATGAAAAGAAGAGAAGAGAAGAAAGATCATTCAAAAATGTTTTTATTTACTTTGTTTGACTCATTGGGTGTGGAGACTATCAGCTCATCTTCATATACAACTTGAATATAATCTACAATGGACAGGAATATATCTAGTTCGATGTATAGCTTTAGCAACTGTCAATTTACCACGAAGGGTTGTACGTTAGTGATGGATCTGATATCAAGAGGCTTCCAATGTCACACACAGTGTGGATTATATAAGGCCTTGTCCATTTAATCTTCAGTTTGAAAGGAAAGATTTACAACCACGTGTCAAAAAAGCACACCTTCTGTCCAAGCTTGAAAGTCTTCCTTTGTGTGTTTCTCATGCCATTTCTTCACATTCTCCTTGTATATAAGGATGTTGTCATATGCATAGTCTCTGAATTCAAGCAACTGGTTCATATCAACTTTCCTATGCTTTACACTTTTCTGGGAATCCAAATTACACAAGTTCAATGCCCAAAGATTTGTGAATTAATTTCGTGGGCAAGTGACACTGCTTGCCATAAATATTGTAATAGGGAGACATGCCAAGTGGAGACTTGTACATTGCGCGATAAGCCCAAAGAACCGAGTACAAGAGTTGGGACCAATTCTTCTGGTCTGGTTGTACAAGATTTTGCATAATAGTCTTAATCCCCCTATTTGAACATTCTGCTAGCCATTTGACTATGGGTGGTACGATGAAACAACACGATGTTCGATATCATATTCTTTGGTCGCTTCTTGACCTCTTTGTTTATGAATGGCTTCCCTCATATGATATCAGGATTTTCAAAATTCCAAACTACGAAATGATTTTCTCCCGAAGGAACTTGCACATTGTTTTTCTATCGGTTGTTCGAGCGGGGATAGCTTCTGCCCATTTGATAAGATATTCAACAGACAACAGGAGGTACTCATAGCCTTGATTATTAGGGAATGGGACCACGAAATTGATGCCCTAAGTGACAAAGACGTTTGATATCTGAATATATTTTAGAGGCATCGTATCTATAGAATTGATGTTTCCACCCATTCTCTATCAATCAGTACAACTCTTGACGTAATCAGCAGCATCCTTGAACAAGGTTGGCCACCACAGGCCACATTGAAGCACTTTAGCTATCGTTCTCTTTCTGGAATGGCGTCCACCAGCTTTAAACTTATGACAGTGGTCTAGGACACCTGTTATCTCCTTTTGAGGTATGCACCTCCTCCAAATGCAGTCTGCTCCCTCACAAAGTTAGTATGGTTCCTCCCACTGGTAAAAGACAATATCGGCCAAGAACTTATCTTGCTTGATCTTTGACCAATCTACCGTAATCCTCTTTGAGACGAGGTAATTCATGACATGGGCATACCATGGGAGTGAGGTTAAATAAATGATAATTTCATCTGGAAAGTTTCTGTAATAGGAATGATGGCTTACTTAGTAGCTTCTATCTGAATGATAGGTGATCCGCGACCACATTTTTAACTCCAAGTTTGTCTCGGATTTCAAAGTTGAATTCCTAGAGGAGAAGTATCCATCTGATCAGACAAGGTTTGGCATCCTTCTTGCTTTATAAATACTTAATGGCAGAGTGATTTGTTTAGACAATCACTCTGGATCCCAAAAGATGCGATCTGAACTTTTCCAAGGAAAAAACTAACGCTACCAGCTCTTTCTCTACGACAGTGTAGATTTTCCAAGATTCATCTAATGTTCTACTAGTGTAGTAAATAGGGAACGATACATTGTTTTTCCTCTATCCCAGCATAGCATCGATGGTATAATCCGATGCATTCGCCATAATATCAAATGGTAGTGTCTAATATGGTGGTTGTTGGACAGGGACAAGAGTGATCAACTCTTTCAAATGTGTAAAGGCTTGGAGCACATGATTATCAACAATAAAATCCTCCTCCTTGCCTAGAAATTCAGTCAATGGTCGGGTAAGTTTGCTAAAATATTTTATGAATTGTTAGTAGAAACCGTCATACCTTAAGAATGATCGGACTTGGTTCATAGTAGTAGGTGACTCAAGCTTTGAAATCACCTCCACCTTAGCTGGGTCAACTTCCACGCCATGTTTCGATACATTGTTAGCCAGCACAATCCCCTTTATCACCACGAAGTTGCTATTCTCCCACAAGAGCACAAGATTTACTTCGAAGCACCTCCGTTGTACTTGATCTATATAGCCTAGACATTGATCAAAGGGATCCTTGTAGGTCGAGAAATCATCCATGAACACCTCCAGAAAAGTGAACACTATGTCGGCAAATACAACTATCATACATCACTGGAATGTAATGGGGGCGTTGTACAGCCCGAACGACATCAGTCAAAAATCATACGTCCTAAATGGACATGTGAACGTTGTCTTATCTTGGTATTCAGGAGCGATTGCAACTTGGTTGTATCTAGAATATCCGTTAAAGAAGCATAAATATTTCTTCACAATCATTCTTTTGAGAATCTGGTCAATGAAGGGCAATGGGAAGTGGTCCTTTGCGGCGAGGTTCAGACATCTATAATCAACACATACTCACCACAAGGTCGGCATTATGTTCGAAATCTCCTCTCCTTTGTCATTGGTAACGACGGTGATCCTAGATTTCTCAGTCACTACATACAGGGGCCTCAACCATTTGATGTCGGAGATGGGATATATGAACCCAGCATCACACCATTTCTGAATTCCCTTCATGACAACCTCTCGAAGGTTTGAATTCAGTCTCCTTTGGGATTTGCAGGAAGGCCTTTGTCATCTTCTAAGTAGATGTGATGCAAGCACATAGACAGATTGATCTTGTGGAGATTCGATATCTTCCAGCCTATCGCCTTGCGATTTCATTCAAGAACCTCCATCACACGAGATTCTTAGTCTTCAGTCAGATGAGCACTGATTATGATCGTATACATAATTGGTTCTCTCGCAAGGAAGGCGTACTTCATGTTGGAGGGTAGAGGTTTGAGCTCTTGCTGAGTGGGATCTACTTTAGTGGTGACTTCGATGTTTAATGTAGGTATTGGTTCATTCATCAGTTCAGTGTCAACTTGTGTCTATTTAGCTTCTTCACTCAATGATTCGTAGAATTTGTCAATGATATCCTCAGAATTCCTTGAAATCTGCTCTTGGTCTTTGAGGCTCATGGGACCCACACATAATTCGTCAAGCACATCAACAAAAATCTCATCATCATCGACAAAGGTAAATTCGACTGTTGTCTCCACTCCTTCCTCGGGGAAGAGGAATTCATGGATCTCATTGTCATCCATAAAATAAGTTTGTTTCTTGAAATTTCACAAGAAAGTCGCAATCTTTTTGGCAGTTAGGTGCAAGCATACTCAACTCAGATGCATCCTCAGCTAGTTTTGGTTCAGTTGTGATATCTATCTACACTTTGTGGTTGCTGGAGATGAATGTGATTTATCTAGTGTTGTAGTTCACTACTACCTTGGTTGTTTGGAGGAGTGGCCGACCAAGGATGATGGAGGTGTGGAGCAGAGTTGCGGAGATGTCCATGCCTAGTACAACAAATTCAACAGGGAACTGGGCTCCCTGAACTGTGTTGATCACATCCTCCAACATGCCCTTAGGCTGCTTGACTTACTTGTCTACAAACTGTAGAATCATCTTGATAGGTTTAAGCAATCCGAGCCCGAATTCTATGAGTAGTGAAGCGGGCATAAGGTTGACAGAAGACCCACTATCAAGCAATGTTCGCTCGAACTCTTGATTGAACATGCTACACCAAATGAGTGGTACTCCCTTGTCGTTCTTCTTATAAGGGAGATTGTTGATGGCGTTGACGGTTGCCATGGTGAGGATATGTTTCTGAGTCTTTCCACTCTGACTTCTAGGATTGTGAGGGTGAGGTCAATGCCTTATTGTACATGCTTCTTTGAGTCCTTTCTTTACAACGGGCATGTACTCCATGGTTTCTTCAATGGCATATTCAAGACCAAGTTTTGAATGATTTCCACAATTGAAGCATCATACAAAGCATTTTTCAAATTTTTATAGTGTTGGTCTTTTTCATTGCTTCAGGAAATAGAATATGTATAGAATCAGAAACTTTTTCATTCAAAAATTTTGTCCATATCAATGTGCAAAATCGTCTATAAGTGATGAACCAAAAGATGTAGGTTCGGCTTTGTGGCTTGTGCTAGATCTAGTGCATGTGTGGGCATCCCCAATATGAACTCCACCTAGTCTTGTGTTGCTTCTATCTTTTTCTATTTTGGTGTTTTCTTTATTTTTTATTCTTTGTTTGTAGATGGTGCTCCTCCAAAAATTTCTTTGGCTCTTGTTTCTGGTTGAGCTGATGGCTCGTCATCAGATGTAATAGCTTTCCCTTCATGTTCGTCAATGGTCGAAATGTTCTACCATTCCTAAGAGTAACAACATTAGATATAAGAAAATTATTTTCATCTGAATTGGGTAAAACACCGTAAGCTACATGCTCCTTGCATTAAAAATTATTCGAATTGGCCTTAACCTGCGATGGGATGATTATTTTGGCAGCCATCTAGTCATCAATCTTTTGTCTCATTTCAACCATATTTTTTATTAACTACTCTAGACAATCAAGAGTCGATTTTACTGGCACAACCTCAGAAAGAATTGCCCTAATGAGGCCTCTAGCTCTGGTAGGGCTGGGGAGACTGCTATTGGTATCCTTAGAATATTGTTAAGGAGGGGGAGGGGTAGAGTACTATGGGTATTGCTGAGAGGAATTCTGGTCATGAGCATTCGGCTACTACTGGTGATAATGTAAATCCTGGTAGCTGGGTTGTTGGTACCCCTTCCTCCAATTGTCTCCATATTGTGGAGGCTGCTGGTACTTTGATTAATATGGTTGGAAGTTCCTACCCCTTGCTGTTGCTACTAGTGGTGTGGTTGATTGGCCATGTTCTGACCCTAGAATTGTCCTTGAGAATAGGTCAGCTATTTTTCATTGTCCTACATGCCATTTATTTTCTGAATTAGTGGTAAGGGTTGACAGAACTTCTCCTGGTACATAGGATGGAGCTCGGGCTAGTACAACACCATTTGGGTCTGCCACTACTATGAATGCTACTCAGGGGCATGCACATAGTATATGTATTGGATGGCCTCAGATGGTGGAGGACTTAGCTGAGGAGGTTGTGTCGGTGTGTGCACCTTTTGCTTAGCGGGAGTCTCGGCTGTAGAGGACACCGAGTTGCAAGTGTTGATGATTCTAACACGCATCTCCAACTTTGTGGAAATCTGATCGAGCTTGTCCAAACCCTAGGTTCTCTTCTCAATAACTACAAGTTTTTTGAGGTCCTATGACCTCTTATCAATGATATCCACCTTGGATAAGTGGCTCCTTATGATGCTCAGGTTGGAGCTCTCATCATTGTCCTTTGCTTGAGCCACATGTTGATAGGCTTGTGGTTGGTTGGGAGCACCTTTATGAAGGCACATGATAAGGATTAAGCATCCACTCCTTCATCCATATCATCAAATATTTCCCATATGACATACTCGTCTTTATTAAAGTATGAGCCACCAAAGACAACATCAACCAATATTTGACTCTCAAGTGTCAGCCCGCCGAAGAAATGCTGAACCAGACTAGTCTTCGAAATTTCATGGCGGGGACACTTCTCTTGCATATCTCAAAATCTTTCCCACGCTTCATGGATTGTCTCGTGGGTCTGCTGGATGAAGCTGGAGATGCAAGCATGCATCTGATTCAAGAGATCAAGAGGATACAACTTGTGAAGAAATGCATATTTCAACTGAATGGGAAGGCAGTAATCTTGACAACCCTAGTGGAATGTTGGGTTAATGAGTTGTTTCACAGATGTGGCCAAATTGTTGTAGGTGGATGTACGGTTCTTCGGTTGTGTTCCCGTGAAAGGACAAGAGTAGAGACATGAACTGCGGCTTTAGTTCAAAATGGGCATGGATGGGTGGAATTTAAATCCGCTCAGTGACATGGCCAACCCCAGGGTTTTAAGTCTGCATCAATATGGGCTTGGGTTGCGGTGGTCTTTCCCCTCCTCCTCCATGATGGGGTCCACCTATTGAATAGTTTTCTTCACCATCCTCCCTATTCATCGCATCTTCTTTGTTCTGCTCATCCTCTCTTCTGGCATTCATGTCATCAGTCCTCCTCCTCATATCCTAAGCATCTCCTTAAAGGCAACTTGGGCCAATCCTTAATTCATCAGTTGTTGCTCAAAGGTTTGAATAGAAGCGAGGAGATGGTTGTTGACATCATTCTACGCGGTATACTGCCCTTCCCCTTGTTCTGGCTACTCTGTTGGTTGGGGTTGTGGTCCCTTTTTCTCTTCTAGTGGGAGCCATGATTGGATTTGCCTATAACTCTGGCTCTGGATCAGGTTCTTGATATGCATTGTTCAATAAACAATGATTAGTTCTATCTGAGCACCAACTACTGAGATGAGTGTGGAATTAAGGTCAATCACAGATGGTTGTGAATGGAGCTCATGATATTGACTCGATCTCCACCCAAAAGGAGTTGATTCGGGGACAAGAGTAATCCATGTTTATTTGGAGAGGGTGCACTGATTCGGGCTACGAGTTCATCCCGAACAACGGATTTATTGGAGAAAGTCAAATGTTGAAAGAAGAGAGAATCAGGGAGTTTAAGGAGATGTTTGCAAAGTCCGAACCAATCTCTTAGAGATAACCCACTTTATTGGAGATGTTAGAGATACATAATCAATGTGGGTGTCAACGGAGGCTCGACTAAACCATCCATGTGACGTCATTTAAGAGAGTCAAAAGGAAATTGATGATAGATGAATGATACGAAGATGAATAATAAATAAAAGGAGCATAAAATAGTAGATAACTTAAAGTGAGTAGGGTTCAAAGAGGAAATATGCAAAAGAGATGAAAATGAAAACTGGTGCAAATGTGTGATGTTTTTCATCTTGACATTAACAAAGCTAATCAATTAAATACAATACAATGGATCACCAACTCGACCTATGAAGCCATGAAGGTTAAACAATTTATCTTTGTAACTTTTAGATTGATTTTTTACAATTATCTTTGCACGAGTCCTTAAGCGCTAATCCTATAGGAGAGAGTACTACCAGAAAAGTATCATGTAATTTTTCTCCTCCTTTGTAACCTATATCATATACTTTGAGGTTCTTGTGTCCATATCTGGATTCCCTACTCAACCAAAGAAATGGAGAGAGAAAGCCGATAGCGACGAAGCAAATACTTCAGGTCTTGTCCGCAACAAAATCACATGTGAGCAATCAAGAGCCTACTCGCATGTGGGACGATGAGACAGACAATCCCGTAAAAATATGGCCTAAGATCAAATACTTCAAAAATGGCCAGTGTTCTACACAAGAGATAATCATCGTCATCGACTAAGTCCTACTCGTCCACATACGATCGCAATGCTTGTACTTCGAAAATACATGTGTACAACAAGCAGTATTCAAGATGGGTTTTTGGCTCTAATCCTTATGATAACACTCCCTCACTGTAAAGGACATCTTCCTCCCTCAATGGTACATGAAAACAATGAGGGTTTTGCTCACCCAATGCAATGAGTCTACTTAATCAATTTTATTTAGGTCAAGTATTTTTAGCAGTCCCTTTTTTTATTTTTTTTGTGTTATCACTTCATTTTAGTAGAGTTAATAAAGCACCTAATGTCCTTGTTGATTTTCTCTTTTCCCGGGTTGTGAAAATTAGAGGGAGAAGGCATGAATGAAATGCAAGTCAAATAATGATGATGAATACTCGATTAGAAGACTCACATTGATTCCCAGCTCTCTCCATGTGGTATGCAAGGCAGACATTTTTAAACCTAATCTATATGCGAATGCAGAGATGAAATTGTCCTAAAAGCATGTAGTATTATTAAAGTGAAGAACGAAATGTAAAATCCTAGAAGGATCACCCAAGGTCCGGTCTTGGAGACAGCCTCAGTGCCCGCTACAAGGGTCCTGCAAGGGTTGTACGGTGCCTCTCTCAATTCTCGATGATCAATCTAAGTTTTAATAATTAATTTTGAGATAAGTCCAATATCAAAGTAATCTGTAGGTACATGAATCACCTCAGGAATGTGGACCTATCTACAAAGCAAGCACACCTAGATCTAAGGGCTCTGTCGAAAAAATAAAGAAAACAAAAGGCCAAAAACTCAAAACATGGGAAGCAAAGAAAATAAAGGCAATGAAAATCATGAAAACCCTGGTGAGCCCCCAAGTAAACAAACACTTGGTAATTGAGCCCGAATGTTTAATGTCCAAGTGCATGTATTATTACAAATTAATAACTACAAAAATAAGCAACCTCTCACAAATAAAACAAAAATCTATGCTAATTCCTACTCTGTCTCTTTCTTGATCTGTCCTCTCGGTCCACAAGTAGAAGGACCACGTCTTCTTGATTCGGGTGCCTCAACCACCTAGGCAGTTATCGTTGTATTGAACTCCCTTGTAAGAAAATTAGAAGAGATGGATATTAGCTCAATGAATAATAATCTAAAATGAAAGAGAAAATAAATAAATAAATAATGAAATAAAAATGACCCAAAATCTATCCTACACATTGCTCCCCGACAACGACTCCACTTGATAGCTGTGAAAAACGAGGGGCAAAAATGAGCCTCACGAGATGAGGATCCATTGTGATGATCTCGCAACAACCGTGTCTAATCAATAATTAACCCATACAAGAATTAAGCCACTCAAGAAAAGGGGACAAAATTTATTATACCCTATAATAGATTGTATAGTGGACAAGTAACAATAAATTATTTTAGGGTTTTTTAGGTTATTTTAATTTTTGTGGATTTTTAATTTTTTATTTTTATGCATTTTATTTTTTTATATTTTTAAATATTTTATTTTGTTTTTATATTTTTGTATTTTTTAATTTCATTTTTCTTTTTAATATGATATAAAGGAATATATATTACTATATATACAACATAGAGTCATATAATTCTAAATACACCTAAAGATAATAAAAAATTATAGAATTAAATATTTTGGGTTTTATAAAATTTTCTATGGTTTTTTTTTATTTTTCAGATAATTTTGCTAATTTTTATGGACCTTGAAAGTAAAAATATCCCAAAACAGAGATTAAATATATAAGCTGAATTGATTTGAAGATAAAAAATAGTAAAAAGTGTCAAAATTTTTCTAAATCAATTTTAAGATATTGATAATATATATATATAGAGAGAGAGAGAGAGAACAAAATTTAGTATTTTTTGGATTTTTGATATTTTTATATTTTTATAAAGGGTTTTGGAACTTTTAAGTTTTAATGATTTTCTTTTTCTTTTTTATGGAATTTTGGTCTGGAGTTGCAAAAGAATATAATAAACAAATATAAGTTTTTTGGATTTTTTTAAAAGATTTTGTATTTTTATGGTTCTTTTACTGTAAACAAGGATAAAACTTGCTATTTTTTTATTTTTAATAAATAGTTAAAATGAGTGAAATGCAAAAATAGTCATGTGGTGGGTCAAGCATATAATCCTATTTTCTATATATTTTAGAGAAAGGAAGGAATTTTTAATAAATAAAATACTTGCACAAAATTTGTTGAACTAGCAAGAGTATTTTTGCAATTAAAAATAAATCCAGGGACAAATATGCAAATAATATAAATGTTCTCAACTGATATTTAGAATTCAAATACTAAATCGAAATACAAGAACCCACAGCGGGTCAACTACAAAAAGGCCACCTCACATGGAACGACATGTGAGGTGACAAGGCCAGGACCCAAATGTAAATACGAGAAATGCTAGGGCTGAAGGGTTATAGGAAGAACTTTAAGTGCATTTGGAAAGCATGAAGATCACATCATATGCGGTCAAGAGCAACTAGTCATAATAGTCGCTTAGGGCAACGAAATTTTAAAAAATTTGAATGATGAAATCACATGATCCAATAACACTTCTCGTATCACTTCATCTAAACCACAAACAAGTATTAGGTTTACCTTTTGAGGCGTCCTTGTGATCGTAGTCTCTAAAGGAAGATACCTCATGTCTCAAGTCCAATCCAGCGAAGGAGATGCTTGCATGCGCATTGATGAAACGTGCGCTCCTCGCAATCCATGTTGATGATCCAAGAGGCAAATTTTCTAATCTTGTCTCATGAGATCTAACATCTTATTCACGAGAGAGGTTCACCAAAAGAGACGGAGATCCACGAGTGGTTGAAGCAGCGACGCGACAACGTGGCGACGACAACGATTCTCTCTATGGCACAAAGTGGACGTCCACTAAGAGAGAGAGAGAGATGTGGCATGTAGTATGAGAATGAGAGTGAGATATGATTCAATAGTTATGTGCAAAAGAAGAGCTAGGGTTTCCTCTTCTTTTATAGTATTTTGGCAGTCCCAATCAATGTGAAACACAAAATCAATGGTTAAGATTGATTTGTGTTTCTATTCAATGGTCATGGATTTTTTGTTGTAAAAATACCATAACAATTAGTTTTGATTAAATTAAATATATATTTAGTAATCAATAAAATTTAATTTCAACTAAATCAATTAGTATAGAAGGATTAGGAAGGACACTCACCATCTTAAAAGGGGAGATGACCACCCTTGAGAACAAGTCAAAGATTGGCCATCCACCATCTATTAAATGGATGGTATTGGATCCTCTAATCATTCATATATATATACAACAAATTTTATTGTAAATTAATTCACAAAAACAATTCCAAATTAATTTTGTGAATATTACAATCATGCCATTAAATAATTGTGAATCATATTCACAACCCAAAACAAAATATAAATTGTATTTCCAATTAATTTTCAACGTGAATCTGATTCACATCAATAATTAATTTGAAGATACTATTTACAATAAGATCTCTCTAATATATTATAGATCACATTTATAATATATATAATATAGATAGTGCTATCAACATAATTCATGTACATGATAATTAAATCACATTTAATTATCTTGGATCATCAGTCTCATATATTTAAATAATATGAATTTTATTCGCATCATTCATGATAATAAAATAATATTTAATTATCAATTTCTCAATGCTCAGATACATAATTTAATAATAGAATTATTCTTCAACTCTTTTAAGAGTAATGCACTTTCTCCGCAGATACTTGGAGATAAGGAGTAGGCGATTGTACATTCCATGTATAGTGACTTGGATATTGAGATCATATCTCAAATCTAGATCTCAGGGACCTCCCACAAACGTTTGAGTAAATCAAAGCCATAAATTTAATCTTCTCATTGTGTCTGAATCACATTCAGATCACTATCCAACATTTGGATCAAGATTAGATTACTTATCTAGTGAGAGGAGTTACTAAAATCTATACATGTTTCATCACTCCCTCGGAATGGAAGCATCATGGTTATATAGTCATTTATTGATCACATCACCCTAGGGTATTCCTAAACATGTACATCCTATATACTAGAAGATCTAGAATAAAACTAAAGTTTTTTATCTTATTTTGACAATCTCCTTCAGACTGTTATAATTAAGTTTCTCATTTCATCATTGGGATTTGGTATCGATCATATACTTTCCAAATGCATATATCATACCTAGGTATTGATCATGTATTTTCCAAAAGCATATATCAAAACTACAAATTCAGTTAAGCTTCCAAAGCGAGATGACCGTGCATGGAATTTCATACTAATTTCTCATGAGTGAGATCATGCCTTCCGGTTTAGTAATGAACCTGTATGATCCCTTTGAGAGATCATATTACTCATATGACCTTGTATGTACACCATCTCGTCAATGTATTGACCTTGATTAGATCATCAACCTATCGATCCACCAAATGTACATACTCAAACATATAGTAACACATCTCTCTCTGGTCAGAGGATGCATGCCTATATCGTGACACCATATGACATTGATCTTGGTTATCTCGATCTCATTAGATTAACTCTTTGACCTAACTTGTCTAGCACCTCCGAATCTCTATTCATATGCAGAGGGCCTACATCAAGAGGTCGATTAGATATCAACCAATTAGAGAAAGGATTGACATCTCCTACTTAGGCAGGAGATCATCTCTTAATAATCATTTGACGGTACTTAATGAGTCCTCAATCTAACTCTTTAGATATTCATCCAAGCACCAACCTTTATGATTCAAAAATTGAATCAACAACTATATGATCATCACGATGCCTAAGGTACATAACCATAATTGTTCTAAGGGACCTATTATGCAAATTAGTTATTCTTCATTTCAGATCAGGGAATGATATTTGCAATAACATTTATCACATAATGGCTTGCCTTGAGCTTACATGTCCAACAAGTGGTTCCTTGCAAATATTATAGATAAATTAAAAATACTTAAATATTTTACAGGACTATAAAAAAATAAATAAATAACTAGTAGGAAGATGTGCAAATTAACCCCAACTGGAGTTGGATTGTGCGACTGAGGATTATCAACTTGACACATGGCAAGCTAAAGATGCACGATGACGGTTCATCAGCCAACAGTGGAGATTAGAGCTTATGAAGGAGATCAACGATGAAGGTGTAATCAAATCCGACGGTTGCTGCTCAATCTAAGACGCTGCTCCTGATCGGAAGGTGTTTGAGACAGGTAAAGAACTGAAGATGAACTCATCATGAGCGGGTTTGGATCTGGTGTAGCAAGATCCTCCGACTACCTAGTGCACCTATGGCTGGCTCTATACACTCTTACATGTGGTTTACATCAGTTGGTAGGAGAAAAATGGCTCGAGGCACTCCAATCATGTCTGGAGGAGTTCAAGACCTGGAGCTGCAAAACTCGCCTTGAAGTCCCCTACAACTGTGTAGTTTTTCTTTGTTTTATGTAGGAGAGTGTTAGTGGCAAAAAGACGAATCTCGAGGAAGCTTCAAGTGGTAGATGTGAGGCATTAATGGCTCGGGCAATGTCCTCCGGTGATCAACGGAGAGGGAGGACTGATCTCTGGATCTATACAAGATCTAAGTAAACGATAGTGCATGGAATGTAGAGGATCGGAATGGCAAGGTGATGGCGAGGAAAGCGGGTTACTGGGGAAGAAGGGGGTAGATGGCCTGGTCGGGAACAAGTGGCGAAGTTGTAGCTCCAACAAATGAGAATTTTTTATTTTATGGGAAATAAAATGAAATTAAAGAAGATAAAAACTAAATCTACACTACTATTACATTTTAGAATAAAAATAATAAGGAAATAAGAAGCTCGTCATAGCAGAACCACCTGGAGCAGAACTTCATGCGGAGGAGGCGGCGAAGCTCTAGATCAACCTCAATTCGACACCACTTCACACGTTGAACCACCAAGGAGGAGGTTGTTGTCACTAAGCTCCTTGATCAGGACATAGAGGGATCAAGAATCGAAGGAAGCTCAGAGGAGGTTTTTTATATATGTGAGGTTCATCTGGTAGTGGCGCTTGATTCAGTGGTGCATCGATCGAAGAATTATCCAAGCATGAAATTGTGAGGTTCGATGACCAAAAGTCAAGAAGAAATCGAGCATAGATGATGCAAGGATTAGGTGGAAGAAATCGAAGAATATGGAGTCAAAACTAGTTAGAAAGACCTAGGGCTTGGGTTAGAGAGTTGACCTGAGTCAACTATGGACGAGCATTGATTGGGCTACGTCACCTGCATAAAGACAAAATAGATTTAAATTTCAAGAATAATTCAAAATAAAATATTAAATGGTTTTAGTATTTTTTTAAAACATGAAAAATGTTCATTAATTTTTTTAATATTTTATTGCGATTTCTATTTAATTTTACCACTTATTTTATTAGAAGATACTTTTTAGAGGTCTATTTATAGATATTTATACCTATATTATGGGTATTTTATTTTTAATTTATATTTTATAATTTACTATTTTATACACTTAATTTTTATATTTATGACTTATTTAAATACACATAAATATATTTTTTATTATAATTTTCTTGTGCATTTTATTTATTTAAATAAATAGAGGTATATATCATATAAGTATATGTATAGTATATTCATTTATGTATTTTGTATACTATTTTATTTTATTATTTTATTTATGGTTTTATTCTATTCTAAATATGTACATATATTATAAATGATATTTAAAAATTATAAAATATAAAATTATGACAATTATAAAAAATAAATAAAATAAATATTTTATTCAGGTATATTGTACACTAGGGGTCTAATTTCCCCTGAAGATCAAGAGAAAACAACCCTCACCTATCCAATTGGGACCTATGCCTTCATAGAATGGTGTTTGATTTGTAAAATGCTCTGATAACATTTCAACGATGTAAGTTGATTGTGTTCACAAATATGATTGGTAGTTTTCTCCAGGTTTTCATGGACGATTTCTTGGTATATGGTAACAGCTTTGATCAATGCTAATCTTACCTAGATCGATTCTTGAAGAGATGTTGTGAAGTGAACCCGATGCTCTCGTTGGAGAAGATCCATTTCATGGTGACTGAAGGGATCATACTAGGCCATGTCTTATCAAAATGGTGTATGGAGGTAGATCTTGTGAAGGTGGACGTCATTTGAAAACTCAAAACACTTACAAATCTGAAGCAAATCCGGTCATTCCGTGGTCATGTTGGTTTCCACCAACAATTCATCAAATATTTGAGCAAAAATTTTCGATTGTTGATTGAGCCTCTGGGAAAGGAGGTTGATTTTATTGTTGATGACAGAATCCTCCAAGCCTTTAATCATTTGAAAGACTTGATGACCCAGGCCCATATCCTTCAACTTCCAGATTAGTTTCTACCACTCGAGATCACGATAGATGACTCTGACTATTCCATTGGAGTTGTTATAGGATAGAGAAGAGACAATATACCATTTGTAATTTACTATGCTACCAAGAATCTAGACGAAGCTTGTAATTTACTATGCTACCATGAATCTAGACGAAGCTTAGAAAAATTACACTGTCATTGAAAAAGAGCTCCTAGTAGTCATCTTCGCCCCTGAGAAATTCAGATCTCATCTCATTGGATCCAAAGTAATTGTGTATGCATACCACTATACCATAAAATACTTGCAAGCCAAGAATGATGCCAAACCAAGACTCATCACATGGATCCTTCTACTCCAGTAATTCAATTTGCGAATCTATGATAAACCTAGAGTAAAAAATGTGGTGGCAGTCCATTTGTCGAGATTTCCAGAGCCTGCCACTCCTGAGTAGAGCTTATTGCCAATAACCGAAACCTTTCTCGATGAAGTTATTCAATCAGTCAACTTGCTCCCATGGTCCACCTATATTGTGAACTATCTTGTGTCCAAGAGAACTCCACGAGATTGACCGAAGTTGAAAGTCAACAAATTTATGTCAGATATTCATTTCTATCAGTGGAGGATCCTTATCTCTTTTGTGAGGGGGCATATTGCATCTGTAGTAGGTGGAGTCCTCAAGAGGAAGTCCAAAGTGTCCTCGAACATTACCATGGCATGGAATCAGGAGGCCACCACTTTGGAAAATGTACGACATTGAATGGGCTACAATCCGACCTCTATTGCCTGACTCTATTAAAAGATGCAGAAGACTTTGTCAAACACTGTACTGACTGCCATAATATATGGTACCATAGGAATGAGAGATACAATGCCCATGAAGTACATTCAGATCTCAGTTGTATTTCATGCTTAGGGCATTGACTTCATGGTCCCATTTCTCGACCATCAGGGCTATGAGTATATTCTGCTCGCTATCGATTACATTAGTTATAAGGTGGAGTCTACCCAAACTTGGTCGTATATAGTTGCACCGTCTATCGATTTTTTAGGGAAAACATCATTGCAAGGTTCAGGATCCCAAAAAGTTCTGATATCGGATGGGGGTATCTATTTCATCAATAAAAAAGTGAAGAAGTTGACACAAGAATTTTGCATTTAGCATAGTGTCTTCTCTTCGTACCACACACAATCTAATGGCCTAACCGAATATTCAAATACATATATAAAGACAATTATGTAGAAGCATGTGCATCCCGATAGGTAGAACTGGTCGCAACTCCTTGACTCTGTTCTTTAGGCCTATTAGACCGCATACAAGTCACCTCTAGGAATGTCTCCCTACTTCCTGGTATATGGCAAGCCATGTCATTTTCCCATGGAACTCATTCACAAATCTTTACGAGCAATGAATGTATGTAATTTTGATTCCAAGAAGATCGAAAAAAATAGATAGTTGGATATGAATTGACTTCTTGAATTATGCGACTATGCCTACGACAACAACCTAATGTACAAGGAGAAGGTCAAGAAGTGACACGACAATCACATACACCACAAGACTTTTGAACATGGTCAGAAGGTTTGGTTGTTTGATGCAAAGTTGAAACTTTTTCCAGGGAAGTTGAAGAGCAAGTGGACCGGGCCTTTTATAGTGAAGTATTATATTCGATCTATCAGCTAACACACAACCATTTGTATTCAACAGACAATTACTAAAGCCATATCTATAACATGATAAGTTCTTGTCCGTGGTTGATTCAATTTATGCGGTATACCATGATGAGCTTGAAGCCACAACATCAGTGCAATCAAATAAGGCACTCAAAACATCTTTGATTAATTCATCATTTTTTTTCTTTTCTTCTTTTCATTTTTTATTCTTCCATTCTTATGAAAAGTGGCATTCATCCCATTCATCATTGTTATACTTAGGATGTGCTTCATCCTAGGTATAGGAGGGATGAGTGTATTTGGGTGTTTAGTCTTTGATCCCTCATATGTCCTCTCATCTTTTGATTTTTGTCTATACATATTGATATTTTTCCCTAAATATAGGGAGGATAGGCCAAGCCGATGATTTACTCATTCCCACCCTTGACCCATCCTACATGTTGAATACAATCTGCTATACCTAGGATTCATTGATCATAACTATAGGGGGACGATCGATGTCTCATTCGTTCATTCTTTATTCTTTGGTCGTTGTAGTATAGACTTTTCTATAATTAGTATGAGTCATGTCTTCCTTTTCTCTCTGATCTATGAGGTCATAGCTCAAGATAAGTATATGGGTTCGTACATACGTTATGTATACTTTAGCTATAACTCTTACTTGCATATTTTATATAATATTGTTAATAGTCAAAACATAGACAATTCTTTGTAATTACGGTTAATAAACTGATTAAAAATGTTTTGTAGACTTTGAACAATCTGTTGTAAAACTATTTAGAAAATGTTTTGTAAAATATTTTCAAACCTTTTAAAAATGTTTTGTTTGTAAAATTTTCTCTTAATTTATTTTGAACCAAATGTTTTGAAAATCTATTTGTAAGTGATTTGTAAATTAATTGAAAAAATACACTGAAAAACCTATATGTAAGGTTTGAAACAATCTTTGCAAAATGATTTTTAAAGTTTGAAAATGTATGCAAAAAATATTTGTTAAAGTAAAGTTTTCAAAATGATTGTGAAAATATTTTTATATTTTTTTGATAACTTTGTACATAATTCAAGCAAATAGAAATTCTTTATAAACTCTTTACATAAAACCTGTAGAAACCTTGTGTACATCCTTTAACCCTAAAATATTGTAAATCACAAGACACATTCTTGTGTAAATATCTACACATAATTATTGTCCAGAATTCTTTTATTTTTTTTCAAAAATCATTAAAAATTTATAAAATCAAAAACCCATGAAAATTTAAATTTTTTCAAAATTTGCTTAAAAATTTGCAAAACTTTGTAAAAAAATCAACAAAAAGTTCAAAATCATAAATTGCAGCACAAAAATATTTTCTCCATTATGCATAGCATTCACATTTTTCGGGATTGACAATGATAATTGAATAAGTCTAAATAAAGTCCAGAGAATGGAATTTGGTTGGACCTTAATTCACTTAATCACAGGAACCTTAAGGGGTCTGGTGGATATGCTTGAGGTCTACTTGATTTAATTCTCAAAGAACATGAGACTTATTTATGTGTCATCGTGACTTCCTATGTAGAATATTTCAGAACACACACATAATTGTTATCGATAGTAACCTAACTTGCACAATCGCACCTTGCACCATGCTCAACTCAATTGACATGGTAGAGGGTTGGATTTGTTGGCATGAGTCATAAGCAAACGTAAGCATCAGGAGTCATACATCTATGACCATTGTGACCAAACCTGATCCAGTTGCCATGAGATCTAATGACAAAATTTGTGGGTTGCAATAATGCTTCAAAAGTGTAATAGCCTACTGGCTCAAGAGGAACACATCCTTATGTAAATGTTGCCATATGTAGTATTAAAAAATATAAAAATAAAATATATACGTGCAAATATACAAGAAAAATCAGTTTCCGTGCGAGCATGTATCTATTCAATAACCAATCTTGAGTTTCAGAGTCAAAGATACATGTGAGCTCGTAGCCGGATGACTTGGCTACACTGGTCAAGCATCCTAGGATAGGTAGCTACACTAGATACCGTCCATTCTCTTCTCCACCTCATGTTCTTGAGCCGTTTGCACATGGACTTAGAAGGGAAAACCTTGCTTATCGAGGAAAGAGTTGATGGATTGATGAATTAGGGTCACCATGCTGGAAAAACTAACTTTTATTGCATCAGCCGAGAGGAGGTGTATATCACACAAATTGTACAAGATAGACTCACAATCATAAGGGACTGTGTATGACATCCATCTGTTATAATTTGGCTATTGAGAAGACTTGGGCTCTTGAAGGTTGTTGTGTTTCAAGTTTGGTTCCCAAAAAAAGTTCCAACTAAACTAAAATTCCAAAGATCCGACTGAGCTCTAAACATTGGTATTATGAAGACAAGTTTAAAAGATAAAATCAATTCAAGTTATTTCTTTTTCTTTTCTTTATTTTCTTTTCTGCACTTAAAGTCACAAGTGTTTGCTAGGAACTAATAAAGGAAAGGGTGATTAATCTCCATTTCTTAAAATGTATCTTTCATTTCGGCCTTAAATCCCTAGCTAAATGTGTGTATATATCATGTTTATCAAAATAAACACGTGATGAATTGTACAAATATAATATAAAATATTGGTTATTTATTGTATTTAATTCCAAAGTAAAAGAATAAAGAAAGAAAAGAAAAAGAAATGAAACACCATGTGTTGAGTGGCCATAAACTCCGAGACCCAGTCATCATGATGACTTTGTCGACAAGGAATAAAATAGGGCAGAGAAACTGTACAGAAATACACAAAAAAACACACACAAAATCCTGATTAAATTACCCAAATATTACTTTGTGGGACCTATATTATATTATTATTTTTACACATCAAATAATAAAACCCTCAACATGGTTATTGTAGATAAAAAATATAAAGAAAAAAAATTGAATTCATATAAAAATAATGCATAATATGCCTGAGACAAACAGATTAAAGAGCCAAATTAAAAACTTCACAAACTTGTACCTTCTACATATTGTAAAAATTGACAAATAACTTTAACTGTGTATAACATTTAATAAGTTATTTAATGAAGGTGGTTTCATTTTAATTGGAGTTAAGATGCAAGGTTAGTTTTTGAGCCACTTTCTACAATATACATGTATATTATATTCAATATATATTCCTCATATTTTTCAAATTATTTTATTTTTATAAAATGGTATATATTATTTAAAACACATGTACATAATTTAAATAAATTAAAACCATTAAAATAAAATTAAAATATATAATGTGTTTCAATACATAGGTAAAGTATAATGTAATATACCTATAAAGAATAAGTAAATAATTAATTAAGTATGTAGATAAATTTAGAAAAATACAACAAAAATACCCAAATATGTATTTAAATAAATTTAAAAACACATAAAATACTTGTATATAATAAGAAATATAAAAATAAAATAAAATTCAATTTACCTTTGTATATATATGTAAAAAAGTAACTCATAATAAATGAACTCGAAAAATAAATAAAAATATGTATAAAATACTAAGTAAAATTAGAAAACTTTTTATTTTATGATCTAAAATTAATTAATTCATTTATTAATTTATTTTCATTTTGAAGCCATTTTTGCAATGCAATTTCCTCGTTGGTCCACGTGGACCAACCAGGAACCTTCAAATGTCGGGGGTCAACTGTCTTGTCTGACCTCCAGACCATGTCAGAAATCATGCGGAGCCCCTCTTCTTCCTATTTTCACTCAATCTCTACACTTGTCCTCACCTCAAGCTTCTCGCTCATTCACAACCCCCATCTCCTTTCTCTATGTCGACCATCTCCTCCCACCAACTCCATCTCCATTTTGTACCATCACCCTCAAAATAAACACCTCCATCTATCTATAAAATACCTCCCCTGTCTTCATTTTGGAGTTTGATCCCTCTTGTAGAGCCCTTAGCCCCTCAGATTGGCCCTAAAGTTATAGTAGTTATAGGCTAGTGATGAATCCATGATTCTCACTCTTTATTGTTTTATTTTAGCTCTTTTTCTTTGCAAAACATCATGTGAATACCTGTAAATATAATAACTTAACAATTTGCGTGATCTTGTTAATATTGCATAATAAGCTTATTTTTGGCTAAATAAAAGAATAAAGGAAAAGAAAATGAATGACGTATTTAGAATAAATATATAGTGATCCAAATCCCAAGAGCGTGCCAAGCCTTGACCTGATCGCAAGAGAAAATAAGTAGAAAGAGATAGGGTTCACTATGTGTTGTACATACTACCTATACTTGTACATATTATTTATATATATATTTTTTTACAAATTAAAATTAAATTATTCTATTTACTCCCTTGTATATAATCTCAAAAAAATATAAAAATCAAATAAAAATCAAAAGAAAAAAATAAAAATAAAATCATCAATTACATATATAAAAAATACTCTACACCAACTATTTATCATGTACCTTTAAATAATTTGTAAAAATAAAATAAAAATTTATTTTATACTCCTAAAATTATGATGTAAATAAATAAAATATGAAATAAAGATATTTCTATAAAAAATAATAAAATAAAATACATGTACATAATACATAGGTATAATATACTTTTATATACCGTATATACTTTAATATTTTCCATAAAAAATCATCAAAAATGCTTTGAAAAATAATAAAAAAATCATTTTATAATCTTTTTATTTAAAATTTATTTGCTATTTTTATTGAATTTACATTTATTTTATATATTCTGAATTTCGGATTGGTCCAGCTAGGAACATTGACCTCGGTAAACGTCCCCTTCCAGACTGGGTCGGATCGGACCCCTCTTGCGAGAGTCTTTTCTCCACTTTTTCTTGCCCGACTCTGACATCCTCTTACCTTGGTATTCAGACCTAAGAATCCTCGGACATCCGATATTCTTGCGGATCCCTAGGATCACCCAGATCCTCTTAGGGTTGCGCGCATTCTGCGGATCATTTTGGACCCTCGGGCACCCTATAAAATCTTTTCTACGCCTCCATTGCCACGGAGCTCGTTCCCCACTAACCTTTCGATCCGTAGCCACCTCCAGCAGAGTGACAACTGCCTGCAGCGACCTTCAGAGCTCGGAATGGTGTTGAATCGACGCATCTCAAGCTACGTGGCCGGACCTCCGTCACGTGTAGACTCCTTGGCCAGTTACAACCTGTTTGAGGCCATCATATCGACCTTTGCCTTTGCCTGAAGCTCATGAGCTCCTTGGAAGCTTCAGGTACAACTTGCATTCACCTCTTTTCCTTGTTTGACTCGATTGATCTATTTCGCTCTGCCGCACGCTCCTTTGCTCCGACTATCCGGTCTAGAACCATCATCCACGTCCCTTCGTTCAGATCGACTCGCCAGATTGACCTCCATCTTCCCACGCAACATGTCCCCCTAAGGATCGACCGTCGAGTCGAGATTGGGAAGGGTCTCCTTCCCCCCGCATTCGCCGGAGACCCTAACTCCATTCCATGTCGCTTCTCCTTTTTCCTTATGCAATAAACCATCACCGGGGCTTCGCCTATGAGCGATGTCCTTTCCAGGTGTTGGTTTGTGCGAAGGAATCCAGTCGACTCTCCAGCTGACCCGGCGGAGCAGCTCCAGGTGGAGCGTCACCGCCCGCTCATCCAACTATTTTTCGTCCCATAGGAGACCACCATTCGGCATGGATGATCTTCACGATAGTGTTGGACCTCTCAATGACATCAGTTGGTTTGTGGATCTTTCTCTACGACCGATTGAAGTTCACTCGAGCCAAGTTATTCTACCATCTTCAGTTGTCGTCAAATCAGGACCACCTCGTTCAGATTACATCTCTGCCGTCCATCCGCCCCTTTTTCAGAGGCATTAGATGCACGATAAACGACCATCAAGTCTAAAATTCCCTACGCTGTCTGATATACTCAGAAGCCATCAGACCTGTACGCCTACTCCACGTGCCTGAGCTGTCAGATCCGTAGTAGAGCAGATCGCCATCATCAGAAGCCGAATTCACGAGAGCCTGCCACGCATCCCACATGCCCTACACGTGCCTGCAAGGGTATATTTCCTTCTTTACCGTGCATGTTTAGATATTTTACTTTAGTCCATTAAACAAATATTGTAATTAAGAACATTTGTAGTTTAGACCTCTAGTTTTTATATATTTGCAGTTTAGTCCTTCTTAGTCTGAAGCACATGCAATCCCACGTGACTTTTGGGTTATTTGCATCATTTGTTCTGAACTTTTCTATTGTTATGGAATGAATGTTAACTTTTGGAAATTGCACTTATACCCATGTGCATCCAGTTTTGAGCATGTGCGTGATTTGAATGGGCTATTTCTAGATAAGGCCCTAAGCTGTTCTATTGTGTTATTATTTGGTCCGTGAACTTATTATATTTGCATATTGATTCACGTGAACTATGTCTAATTACACATCATTTTTGGGCTTAATAAGTAGCAAATTAATTCGAAAAATCACCCAAAAATTATCATTAATTCTTGTTGGTGTGTAATATTTATTGTGATTTTATTGGATTAATTTCTCTTTATTTTCTATTTTAAAAACCAAAAACCTGCAAAAATATTTGTCTTTGTCTTAGAAAAATTATAAAAATTCGAAAAATATTTTAAAAATTCTACAAATATTCTTGTGAGTGTCTTTTTGTGTGTTTTATTTACATTATTAATTTTGTTTGGAACTCCCTCTAAAAACCTTAAAAATTACAAAAGGATTAAATCTTATAAAAATCATATAAAATCCAAGAAAAATCCAAAATTTCCTATTTCAGTTTCTGTTTATGGGATTTTATTCGTATATTATCATAAATTTGTTATACGGTACTTTAAGGCACTTTAAATATTTTTAACTTGCAATTTAGTCCCCCTTGCACACTGCTTGCTTTTTTAGCTTTATTTTAGTTTTATAAAACTTCAAAAACATCTGAAAATGTCAAAATATTTTAAACATCAAAAATCTAAAAATATTTTTATCTTAATTTTATTTGCATTTTTAGCCTTAAAGAAAAAATCAAAAAGATTGTTGTGTTGCTTTATTTTATTCGATTTTGTTTTCTTATTAAAAAAATTAAAACTTGTAAAATAAAAAATCACTAAAAATAATTTTATCTCTGAAATTTGACTACTTTGTATCTCTTTCGTTCTCCTTGTGTTCGACCTTGATAGCTATACCAGGTAAATAAAAATAACGATCCCCGGTAGCTTACTTGTGATGATTGATTACTTGATATCTCTATTTAGTGGTTTATTTTTCTTGTGACCAATTCGATTGATTAGGGACAACGACTTTGCAAATTTCCACCTTAATCTCGGATTCTGTGTCATTAGAATGGCACCATTGCCGGAGAGCGCGGCTTACTAGTCATTTTTCACTTTTATTCATTCTTATCTCTATTTAATATAACTGCTTTCTAACACATTTATGTTCCACTTTTCGTGCGAGGAACCACCCGAGGATGCTTCGATTTTCATCTGGAGGAACCCGCATCCGAGGAGTAGAGAGGATTAGAGATTAGTTATAGCCTATATATTAGATTTTTTCGCAAAACATTATTGTAATAATTGTGGACTTGGACATTTGTCTGGACACTTAGACTTCGGGGTTTGTTTCGTTGAGTGATGGTGCACTCATGGGGACCTCACTGCGGCTCTTCGTGATTTTGCTTTGATCGCCTTTTCGTTCTATTTGATTCACGAGGATTTATCCCCTAGATTTAGGATTTTATTGATTGCGACATAATTATCTAAGGTCTCACACCTAATTGCTTATCTGTTCCTATAGATCGTAATTAGAATCGGCTAAAAATAAAATCGAAAAAGTTAGTCTGATTAGATATTAGACCACACGTCATGAGGAGTCACATATAGCGCTAACAGGACCTGTTGTGGCGGGCACCGAGTCACTTCGAAGATCGGACTCCGATCTTTATTTGATTAGCTAGATATTGTTCTCCACGATTAATAGAAATTGTTCATCTAAAATCAATTTCCTCGTGCATAATTTACATAGTTTATTTCCTGTCTTTACTTTATGGGTGGATCACCCTGCATGAAGAGTGTTGGAGTCAGGTACACATTTCTATCTCTCCATGCATCATTGTGTTTGATCGCACATTGGCTTTTTCGACTTCCTCCTCTTATTTTATTGGATTCAAAATAACCAAGGAAATTGAAAAATTCGTTAGGCATTGTCTTATTCAGAAAAATACATAAAAAAGTGAAAACAAAATAAAATTGAGACTATTAAGGCAAACTTGACCCTAAAATACACTTCATCTAAAAAAATCTTATTTTGGGGAGAGTCACCCCCGCATTGGTTGATTTATCTGCAGTGAGAAAGTGGCCCGCACACTAGGTAGAGCCATACCTGAACTCCTTTAAGACTGCTGGTCTTGTGGTTGGTTATTCACCAGTGAGGACTTCACCGGGTAGCCGGTAATTGGCATGGGACTTCCTTAGCATAGTGGATAGATCGGGTAGCCAATAAACGGTCAGTAATCCATACAGGCTGGGAAAACTATGGAATTGGGCCAATCTATGAGAGCGTTTAGTTCCCAATAGCTCGCTTAATCGCTCTCATTGATTGATCACATAAATAAAATTAACATGATTAACGATCGATCTCTCACGATCATTAGCTTGAGTGTTGAGTAGGTAAATTTAGGTTTTAATTTCTGATCTTGTTTGCATTCCAAAACTCACCGTAAAAAATCCCTACAACACGATGATGGGAAGGTGGTCCCTTAGGACGCCTTTGACAGAACCGCTTTCGAGCACTCTTTCCCATTCATCTAGGACAGCTTCGGAGAGCCCAGATCCTCTCTACGAACTCGAGTTCACTACCACCCTGTTCCCCCTCGACCACCCTTCTACTAGTCCTGAGGTGCTAGAGCAGAGGCTAGCATAGTTACATGTTCATTTGACGGCACCTGAGTTGGGGTCTTTTGCCTTTGCAGAGACCCAAGAGATGATCATCAGTAAGGGACGCACCAATGAGTAGCTACAGGGATCGACACATGTACTTGATCAGGGTGCCATCAACAACACACTCTTATCCTCCCTTGAGACGATGCAGCGACAAATTAGAGATCATGGAGCATTTATGGCAGAGGTGCGATGAGAGCTGACACAGATGCGAGCCAACAGAGCAGAGCCACAGAGACCAGCTGGTGGAGGAGAGATACCAGTAGCTGGAGGAGGAGATGGATGACCCGAGGATAAACAGGAGCCAGCCAGGTCAGCATGTACGATGAGGCAGTTGCACAAGCCTAGTGCAATCCTCACCCACCGTTGGATCCAGCTACCAGAGATTCTGGGCGACTTCGAGCTTCAGCCCCAGACTATCTAGTTAGTACCCAAGTTCCATGGCATAGCCACCAAGGAGCCGTATCTACATCTCCAAGAGTTCTATATGAACTGCATCATGGTCCACGACAGATTCATGGACGAGGACACAATCGATTCAGAGAGCTTATTGACCAGTGTCCACATCACGAGATATCCAGGCCCATCTTAGTTCAGAACTTCTTTTGTGGGTTGACATCAGAGCTATAGGGGCTAGTAAATGCCTCGTGTGGAGGGTCCTATTTTGCCAAGAATGAGGACCAAGTTTGGTCCATATACGAGGAGATGGCAGAGAACTACAGGTGATGTCCCAAACTGGGCTCTATACACAGGGGAAGCCCCTCCCACAAGCCGTATCTTACTAGAGGATGGCACAAGTCGATGTCGATCCGTCTACTTCGCCAGTAGTAGCACAAGCCGAGTCCTCGGCTGCTAACATGGGGATCATCAGCGAGAAGCTGGACCGCATTGAGATCATTGAGAAGTAGTGCCAGGGTCTTACCCATATCAATCAGTCGGCACAAATATTGAGTGACCTAAAGACTCCGATCATGTCTCCGAGAGGCACAAATGGCTCCACAGCCTCATCTCTTGTCACAGGATGATCCCATCAGCAGTAACTCTCCCTAGCCATCTACCACGTACCGCTAGGTCCACCACATTCAAGTAGAGTTGATCCAGCCACTACAGCACTACTCCCAGTCACCACCATCTCCAGACACTCAAAGAAAAGAGAGGGGTAAACTGGGTTACCTCAAGGTAACCCAATTACCAAACGAACCCTAAGCATCATGTCCATGGTGAGAAAGGGGTTAGAGATGGATTGGGGTGTGCAACCACTTCCTTGTTAGACATGGAGGAACAAGTCTCATCAGACAAGAAAGAGTTAGCTAGCAAGGTATACTAGGAAGGCCGCAAAGGAGGGAAGTAGCATGGTGGCAGCATGTTCTTGACTAAGATGCTCATACACTTACAAGGAGGTCGATCACAAGAAGATTCTCATCACCTCATCGAAGATGGAATGTTCAAAGCTAGGGGTGGCAGTAGAATCCGTGGTAAATGGTAGAGGTGCCTTGATTGCAATGTAAGAAAATACATATGTATAGGTCTTGATTGCAATGTAAGAAAATACATATCTATATGTGTAGACAGACGTTTACAGACATGTACATTTAACAGCCGGAATTGAACTCCATAATGCAGCATAATAGTTATTTTCAGCATCTCTATTCACCGGTTGGACTTCTTTTTAGATGGATGTAATGAAACTGGACTCTAGAATTTAAGGGCCGCAAGGTCCGGCTCTGAGAATTAGACCTAAGAAAGTTGAAGAATGGTTAAGCACTTAGAAGCGATTGTAACCTGATGCAAATTTCAAATAGAGTAATCACGGTAGCCTTTCTGGGTAGGAGTGTTTTATGTACCTCAACATAAATTTGTTAATTGGGACAGAGATCTTTAGTCATCATCTCAACATAGACATCTCGGTATCTTCTCTCTACCTTCCCACAACATTATTACGAAATCTTTGAGACGCCATCTGTAGAATGGATTATATTTAAAAGCAAATATTAGAATCTAACTACATGGAAATAATGCCATATAATCAGACTTAATTAGCACAATTCCAGCAAGGGCTCAGTTTTTCTGTGATATAGATCTATCAGTTGCTGTGAGACATCCAGAGATGCAGGCACTAATTAAATTAGATCTATATTATAATTATAAGCTTATTAATGCACAATGACATCGTATACCAGAATCCTTCCCTTCCAGCTTATACATTAGCACAGAAAGGAACAAAGAATTACTATAATCCTGCGATATCAAAAAATGGAGAGAATTTGTTTGAGGTATGACTTCTATTTCTTTATGCACCATAATTGTTGGATCCAAGTAGCCTCTCTTCCTCCCTAGGGATTTCTTCCATCGGGACGTGCATGCTAGCTCTGTGTTGCATCTTAAACCACTCGTTCTCCACTCGGAAGAAAACCCACTGGAATCTTCTGAAAATCTCTAAAGCCGTAATAGCGAAAACTGTCAGGTAGTTGTGACGAAGGTGAGCCGACAATTTGTATGTCCATGTGCAACGTAAAATCAGATTGCTTCCAAGTACCCAATAATACACCTTCACGTAAGAATAATGTCAGATGGTATATACAAAGTAGCAGTTTATACGCCTTGATATTTAGAATCACTTACCCATTGATGTCCGTAGAAGACGTTCGAGAAAAGGTTTGGGTTCTTGAATTTGAATATTCGGGAGAAGACACTGCAAAAAGATAAAAATCGTAAAAATATTGAGAAGTTTAAAATGCTAGAAGAACCTCGTTCTTAGAGAACATACGTCAAGTCCCAGTCTCTAGTCACATCCCAGTAGAATGAATACAGGGAATTTATGACACTGGACAGTAACCAGAGGGGCCGATAAAAGTTCATCCAGTTTTCGGGGAAGACATGATACTTAAGTGCAGAGAGGAAAATCACAGGGATGGCCGTGGCATACTTCAATGCTGGATATATGCAAGAACAATGACATAATCAATACAGGAAGATATAGTTCCAGAGCCACAAAATGCATGTTTTTAGTCTGTGCAGGCAGCATGAAATAACTAATTGATTAATAGCAAGTGGAATAAGCAGGTAGTAATAGAACAGACACTTCAAATATTTGAGGACTATACAGCCTGTCTTTTAGTAAACTGAAATGAACCATATTGTCATACACCTCCATATGCATTTCTCATCAGAAATGATCGTTGAATATACTCTCGACTTCAAGACATTATCATGGTCATCAGACACTATTTGAACCATCTTAACCAAAACCCACACCAAGCTTGTCCCCACATGAGGGATATTTAATTACACAGATTGGTTGTTTTCAAAAAAAAACATATCGGGAATACCTAGGGGTACTAATCGAATCAAATATCTTCGAGATCACCAGGATTCTGATGCAATTCATTATAAAAGTTCGGAATCCGAACAAGAATCGAATTTCATATGAATTTACTAACTTAAATACAGTTTCAATTCATTTTGAATTTCAAATATTCAAATTCAATTCATTTTATTCCGAATTTGAAATGTTAATTGATGTTTTAGAGCTTATATAAATAATATTATATGAAGAATAATATAATATACATACTTTATTGTATAATATTTTAATTTTGAAAGTATATTACTAAGATAAGTTGAAAAAAACTATAAAATTAAGGAAAATATCGAACCAATACAATATATTGGATAAAAATACCTATTTCTATGATTAATTTGTCTTTTACAATCTAAAGATATTCTTTTTTCTATTATTAAGATTCACATAAATGCAATATAATGATATGAGATCATCAAAGAAATATAATATCATTGACGAAAAAGCTGAACACATAATATTATCATTGCATGTTTAAGCAAGACAAGATTAAACTTATATAGAAAGTTGATACAAATTAATATCTTAGTGATTGAAATAATAGGAATAGTAAAAAATAGCATAGCAAGAGAAAACATATTCATTAAGCAGGAGGATCTTCAATATCAAAAAAATAAGCCATGAAAAAGAAATATACGAATTTTTGATGTACAAAGGAACAACTTACATTATGATATGAAGAACTTGTATATTAGTCATGTAATGATAAATGTCGCTAGGCAATGATAATCATCATGGATTTCCATGAAAGGAAAATCAAAACAACAAAAAAGCAAAAGAGATATATCTAGATAAATTTCGAATAACGACAAATGTTAAGGAGGAACTCAAAGTAGCAAACCATCATTTTCATATGTTAGAAGAAAGGTAACCATAATCTAATGTGGGTTTTTAGGATCTTTGGTAGATAATGAAAGGTGGAATGGAAAATGCAGTGTAAGAAATGTGAGAACATGAAAACAAATGTGGGTGAGGATTTATAATAAGAATCTTAAACATTTGATCTTTCCTATTAGATTTTGATTAATATTTATTACTCTTTTTTATATACATTATCTAGTCTGTAACTAATAGGATTATACATACATATATATACATATTAAATTGGGTATGGCTTAGAATGCGTTGTATCCTCTTAATGCCTCAATTTCTGAATAGCACGCTAAGATTAATTAATGTACTTATATAAAGTAACTCATACTTAAGCTACAGTCAATAGGTTAAAATAAGAAGTAAAGACATGAACTTACATGTTTAGTATAACTGATGCATGAAGGACCCACATCTCTAACTCATAACATATTTTGCAGTCAAACCACTTGAACTTAGTTATAAAGAGGAAAGGAAAGAGATTAGATCTCATTAGGGGGCCTAATGTTGCATATACACGTCAAACATTGACAAGTCATGTTGATGTAGCTTGGGAGCACAAAAATCATAGCGGTGAACGTTGGACATGATATCAACAGAGCTTAGATACGATTATAAGTTTAAATTTAACCACTTAATCACCGTAGTAAGATGGTTGAGAGTATCATTAGTTGCTTGCACATGTTATGCTTAGTGAGATAATGCAAATGCTAAATCTTTCAATGTAAATTAAACCTAGTAACTTTTTAATACATATTCATACATTCTTTTCTGTACAAATGAATTGAATAGATATATGTCAACCTTTTAATGTAATTATGCTATAATTCCTTGCACAAGATTATTCAGAAAAGATCCTAATTAACCCAAAGTGATTGTTACATGTATGTACGTAAATATGTATGTATTATATGCATGTATATTTGTTTTATGTATATATAGAAAAACATGGATATATATACATATATATATATATGTATATAAATATCGAATCAAATTATTATCAACTGAATTCGGATTAATTCAAACTGAATTCATTTGAGAATCGAAGCCATAAGTTAAATTCAAATTCATTTCACTTGGTTTCGAATTAAACTTTTTTCGAATTTTTATCGAACGAATCTTAATCGAATTCGAACGATTCGGTTCAATTAGCAGCCCTAAATACCTGCACTTAAACCTAATAAAGTTAATATTTAAAAATTTCCCACCAACTTTTTTCTGTCTTCCATCCCAAGACACTCTAAATGCATTTCTCTCGCATTGCGTTCTATGACTAATCAATCTTTTCTTTCAGATAATCTCATCAAGGATTCAATCCTTCTCTATTTGGCTACATAACCACTTTCATTTATTTCTTCTTAGATATACGTTACACATGTATTTTAATAATGGGCACTACTTATTCCACATAGCATGTCAGGTCTCACTGTATACTATTAATAAATATTAACTCAAACAAAAAATTTAGAAACCTCACGCACAATAATTAATCCATTGTTTTCCACCAGGAAATTATCACTAACAGAAAGCACTACATGAAGCCAAATAAAGTCCTCTTTGCAAACTGAGACTATATTTTTAATATCTTTTTAATAAAAAATCAAGAAGTTTGGTTTTAAAGACTAAATGATTTTAGTTTTTAAGTGAAAAAAGTAGAAAAAATCCCAATATGAATCATTTCTTCCGATGTGGCTACAAACTACTTCAAAAATTTTCCAATGATAAACCATTATATTTATAACATATGAATTTAGAACAAAATGATGGAAAAAATTTTAACATCATTTCGGAATATCTAGAATGGTTTAATGTTTCTTCCTTAGAGAGAGGGAGAGAGGTTGGATAATGATTGGTGAAGAATGAAAAATTGGACAGTGAGCCCTGAGAAAAGGGAAATAGGAATTGAAATCAGGAAAAGAAAATAGGAAAACATCAATTTTAGGATGGCCAAATGGTGACGTCCCATACAGAAAGGATGTCACCACGTTCTTGTTGCATTCTTCACATTATCTGTCAACTGTTCAGATTTATACCAAATTGCAGTATCAGAGAATGTGGGATAAGGCTTTGTTGTTGTTGCAGTATCAGAGAAAGAAATATTATAATTCAAAAACAAGCCACGTGTGTCCATTATTATAAATTCGATATTGCATCTCAGTGATAATTATCCTCACCATTTGTTAACTCAAAAAGAGAAATACAAAATCTGCTAGAAAATGGGAAATGGTGGGATAGAAGGCCAAACCAACAACCAAAACCCAGGTTTTACCAACTTTAAGTGGGAAAGAATGCATGGATATGGGGCCAAATACGCCATCAATATTCTATTCCAAATAAAATGAACATTAAAGAACTCCATACCATTCAAAAGAGAGGTCTTTTCTTTAGTATCTTTGTATTGGCGAAGGCACTGAAAGAAACGACACATATAAGGAAAGACAAGAACTACAGGGATAGCAATAGAGTGGCTGCCACATATTGAATCAGCCTCTAGCCAGGCAATTGTCGCAACCTGCAAAATCCCCAAACAAAACCCACCATAAAAAACATAACTTTTGTTTTCGCTTCCGAACCATTGTAGAGTTGTATGTATACAGTTGTAATAGGTACTATAATATATTGTTAGATGTTACTTATTTTACTGATAACATGTACACCGACATATTTTTGACATTGAGGGTTCATAATATCAAACTGGCCATCATTTTCTAGTTACCTTCATTTCCCTCCATATCGAAGCAAACCAAAATTTTGAATATTAAAAAAATAACCATCAAAATAACAATAAAAATTATACAACATATCATTATGCATCACCTGAAAAATAATCATCACCTAAAGCACCATCAATATCTAAATGTGCATCATCCCATGTAACATAATTTACCTTTCTAATGGAGGTCCGTCCCGTCATTTCTGAAAAACATGATTTACCTCAATGATTTTCCAGGGTGTTGGATTAGGAAACAAGTGCATGTCTTACCTGGTATAAATCTGACTGTATCTGTCAGAACTTGTCTTACATAATATGAAGAGGCGGGCAAACACCTCCATCAGCCTAAAAGGGATATCAATGCTATGATCCTTCGTGCAAGAGATATTGTGCCCATTGATGTTACCTTTATGAGTTTGTCTCCTTCTCTTTCACATATTCTAGGTTGTGCATAACGAATCGTTATATTGAAATATATTTTCCCACTCATCCCACTACCCATTCCAGGGATAAACTGATGCGGATCGGATTTTCGCGGCGTCAAAATAATAATATCTTTTTTATGGTGGATATTTGGTAGAAGAAATAGAAGGGTTGAGTAGAAGAAATTGGAAGGGTTGAGAAGAAGAACTCGTCGGTAACGAGAGGTTGAAGGAGGAGAACCGCGGAGATCGCGTAGAGGAAGAGAGAAAAGAGAGAGAGATAATGAGATAACTCAATTTTTCATAACACTTGACTGAATAAAAACAATGGGCTACCATCTCTTTATATAGGAGAGATGGGATTACAAAAATAGTAACCTAATTAAAATCGACAACCAACTTGCCTAAACTGACTCTAACTAATTAATTGACCTACTTTCAAATTAAAATCTACGAAATAAACGTTGAGATCACATGCGATCTCAATTATTTAATTAGACAATTATGACAACTTAAAAACGTAAATAAAATTGACCACTAATTAATTAAATAAATTTGGCCCTATAATTCGATATCACACTGCATCAACTCTCCTCCGCTTTAAAATTCAGCTCCTGACGAATTGCGGGATCTGCCGGCTTGGAGGATGATTCGGCGCATTCCGTCGTCTTCGTCTTCTGGAAGAACTGATGTGGAGCGAACGGCGGAATCCATACGCGGGCGGGGATGATGCGGCCGTCGTGGTTGAAGAACATGTGCGGCGCGAATGGCGGCGTCGTCTTGATTGTTGTCTCCTTCCCGTGATGTTCGAAAAATTGATGCGGCATGGAGAATATGGTCCTTGGAGAATCCATAATGAAGCAATGGCACAAGGAGAGGAGAAGAGGAGATGTGGCTAAGGAATGAAGCCATGGGGTCCTTATATAGGGAAAACCCAAGGTCCTAGTCCTATTTGGATAAGGAAGATCCCCTGATTTCCCAACTACAGCCCTCTTTTTTAAATATTTCGGCCGCCAGGGGTGTGTGTGAAAATTTCGCACCCCCTTATTCTTTCTTTCCTTCCTATGGCTTTTGAACTCTCTGTAAATATGGGAAATTTGGGGTTTTTTCTCGCAATTTTTCCCACTTAATTTCCATCCCTACCAACCATGGGATTGACATCCCGTGACATTCGCCCCTTTGGTTAGGGCTTCCCGTGGGAGACGCGGTATTGGGGGGCGGCAGGAGCCGTTCGAGATCTCGCGTAGGTGGCGCGCCGCCTTGCGACGGTGCGGCTTGGCGATGGGCTGGAAGATGGCGCTGGCGCGGAGACCTGTGGCAAGGGAGGGCGACGAGAGGGAAGCGCGGGGCGAGGCGAGCACGCGGGGAGGGGAGGGCCGACCGGCGGCAGTGGCGACTTGGTGAGGGGAAAGAGTCGGCGGCATGGTGAAGAGAGGTTCTGGAGGGGGGAGTCGAGAAGGGGGGTCGGCACTGTGAAGGGGGAGGAAAGGAGGCGGCGATGGGAAAGTTAGGGTTGGGAGAGGGACACGGGATGGCGCAGGAAGGGGGCGCAGCATGTGGCCGTGGGGTTGCAGCAGGGCGGGGGCTGATATCGGGCCTATTATCGGTGTTTGGGGTTGATCATCCTGGACAGCAACATCGACTGCACCAAATTCGAGGTTTTCGTATTCCTTGTCCGCGGGGTCTTCGTCGAAGATGGGTCCTTGGTTCCCCTGTTATTCTTGCACAATAGTTGTATCAAATAGATCTTCATTTGGAATAAAAATACCTTCGTTTTCTGCCCCAAAATCGGGTTGGACAGCATCTACAGCGGTCTGATTTTCGTCGTTGACGAACAAACCTTCACTGATTAGCGTGCCCAGCCACTCTTGTACTATGAGGCTTGATTGGAGGCGATACTTGAACTTCCTCGAGCGTGAACGTGAATGCGGATCATGAGATAGACGGCTCAAGTTGAATTGCGTCCTCCAATAGTTGACAGGACCGTCGAATCGTAGGGACGATTCGGTTGCCATGCTCTGATACCAATTGATGCGGATCGGATTTTCGCGGCGTCGAAATAATAATATCTTTTTTACGGTGGATATTTGGTAGAAGAAATAGAAGGGTTGAGTAGAAGAAATTGGAAGGGTTGAGAAGAAGAACTCGTCGGTAACGAGAGGTTGAAGGAGGAGAACCGCGGAGATCGCGTAGAGGAAGAGAGAAAAGAGAGAGAGATAATGAGATAACTCAATTTTTCATAACACTTGACTGAATAAAAACAATGGGCTACCATCTCTTTATATAGGAGAGATGGGATTACAAAAATAGTAACCTAATTAAAATCGACAACCAACTTGCCTAAACAGACTAACTAATTAATTGACCCACTTTCAAATTAAAATCTACGAAATAAACGTTGAGATCACATGCGATCTCAATTATTTAATTAGACAATTATGACAACTTAAAAACGTAAATAAAATTGACCACTAATTAATTAAATAAATTTGGCCCTATAATTCGAGATCACGCTGCATCATAAACGATATGGGATGGTTCATAACTTTATAGTCCTCATCCGACATCGCTCAAGATTATATGTGTCATCATCCACCATGAGGTAATTTCTGATCGGAACTTTCCTGTTTATGGCATCATAGTGTACCTACAAGTGACAACATCGATTCAGCAATAGAAGATGATGATGTATTTGTTCCAGAGGGTCTCAATGTTCCCACTACCTTGAGGAAAGGCAAGTGCACATGTACAATGCATCTCTACTCACATATTCCAACAGGTGTTACTGGTCTCCTTCAATGTATACTATTCCACAGACATCAAAAGGCAGTTAGTGAAGGTAAATGGGGTGCGTCCATGCAAGAAGAGATACCTACTCTTCAGTCCAGAAGCATCTAGACTCTTGTTAGACCTCCAATAGAAAGAGTGATTGTGGGATGCAAAAAGGTATTCACAATTAAGCATCATTCCTATGGGTGTGTAGAAAGTTGGAAGGTGAGACTAGTAATGGAAGGCTACTTTCAAACTTACAAGGTTGACTACCATGTCATTTTCTCTTATTCCTCGACTTGCTATGTTGTGAATTATCCTTCCTTGTACTATTAGCAATGCATGATTATCTTTCTAACATGATGCAAAACATATGTTGTTATTTAGAGACATTCAAGAAGAGGTCTACAAGCAGCAACCACCTTGATTTTACCATTGTGTGAGAGTATTAGAGGCCATTTATGGCCTTATGTAGAGCCCTCAAGCATGATTCCAAAATCTCTATAAAAAGACCGAGCGTAGACGGTTTGTTTGATTAGAATAAACAATTGGTTATTCTCTTTCTGTACATTGGACAACCAGATTTAGAGTTGTGATTATCATTTATGTTAATGTTATAATTGTTACTATAATTGTTACAGGTGATGATCCTCAAGATATCTGTATGACAAAGTCTTGCAAGTCATGATCCGCAAGGCATCTCTGTGATCAAGGCCTTCCTTAGTAAGCAATTTGTTACCAAATACCTTCATGATTTATGTTATTTTAAAGCATGAACTTAGCCAAGGATCAAAAAGACTCTATGGAGAGATTTCGTGTTCCGCCTACTCAGGGAGTCAGGGGTGCATAGTCTTTTCAATGTGTGATAACTCTTATATAATCCTATCCCTAGGACACCACATTTTTAAGGAGCTATAAGGTTGCATATTCTAATCAAGTCATTCCCCCATTCCTCTCAACTCGATCTGAGACACAAGCTCTTCCTCCCTCCCTCTCTACCACCCCTACATAGTCACCCTCACCCTACATCACTACCCCCCTCACTCTCTCCACTGCAGCCCTACCCTAGCACTTTTGTTACCAAGGAGGTCCATGATCTATATTACTATTAAGGCATCGACTGTGCCATGGATAAAAAAAGGGCTCTGTTGAGAAATATATGGTAATCCACTTACTCAAGTATACACTAATCTTTTCATATATGGTCTCTCATGTAGCAAGAACTTCGGAACTCCACCTTTATAAAGAGCCCTATGGTAGTTACTATAATCAAGGCATTCTCTTATTCCTCTCAACTTGGTATCAGATACCCCTCCCTCTCCATCGCCACCCCCCACATCCCTCCCCGTCGATAATGCCCATTCTCTCCATTGTCACCCCACTCTTCATGATATATGTTACTTTTAAGGCACCGACTATACCACAACAGCAACAACAAAGCCTTCTCCCACAATTAAGTAGGGTCCGCTACATGTATTCTTCGCCCCCATTCAGATCTATCTTGGATCAATCTCACGCTTATATCCACAAAACTAAGATCCCTTCATATAGTGTCTTTCCAACACTTCTTGGGTCGTCCTCGCCATCTCTTAGCCGGCTCAACATCCCAACACTCGCATCTCCTAACCGGTGCATCAGCTGATCTTCTTTGCAAATGACCAAACCATCATAAGTGGTTTTCTCGTATCTTATCCTCGATCGGAGCTACACTAACTTTCTTTCAGATTGTATCGTTCCAAATCCGACCTTTACGTGTGTGTGTGTGTGTGTGTCCACACATCCACCTTAGCATTTTCAACCATTCTATGCACATGTCTATGGTTCACAGGCCGATATTCAGATCCATAGAATATAGCAGGTCTCACAGCTGCTTTGTAAAACTTTCCTTTAATTTTTAAAGAAATTTTCTTATCACATATAACCGCAGAGGTTCCTCTCCACTTTAGTCAGCCTGCATTTATTCTATTAGCAACATCTCCATCAATTCCCCCATAATGTTGCAAAATAGATCCCAGATATTCTATTAGCAACATCTCCATCAATCTCTCTTCTGAATGTTATCGTCGCCAATCTTTACATTGATTCCTTCATCATTGCTTCCATCAAAGGTGCACTCCATATATTCCGTCTTAACCCTACTTATACGAAATCCTTTAGTCTCCAACTCATGTCTCCAGACCTCAAGCTTCCCATTTACTCCATCTCTAGTCTCGTCAATCAACACAGCATCATCAGCAAATAACACACACCAAGGTAACTCATCCTGAATGTGACTTGTCAACTCGTTTATAATCAAAGTAAAAAAGAAAAGGACTCAAAGTTGTACCTTGATGTAAACCAATGTTGATGTCAAAGTAGCCATTCTTCCCAGATAGGGTCCTTAAACAAGATAAATCCCTATCATACATATCCTTTATCAAGGCGTCGACTTTACCATGAATAAAAAAAATGCTCTCTTGAGAAATATATTGTGTCCCATCTACTCAAGTGGACACTAATCTTTTCCATATATGTTGACTTTCTTATGTAATTATAACCCTAGGACTCCATCTTTATAAAGAGCTGACTAGATATTCTAATCAAGACATTAGCTCGTTCTTCTCAACTTGGTATCAAAGCCTTCATCATTCTCATGGACCAATTGTCCTGAGCAACCTGAACATGTCATGATCAAGGTTGCAAAAGTCGATTGTTTGTACTTCATCGATGTGATCACTGACTGGGAATTAATTGTCAATCGGGTAACTAATCAGATTTAGTCGAACTTTAGTCGATTTTGAATTTTTTATTATTTTAAATATATAAATCATTTTATACATATATTCCTATATACTGGCATAGATTTAAACATTTTCAATACTATAATGCATTCATAAAAACATAACAAGAATATTACACCTACTAAAAACCTAACATTCTTAAAAATGAGTAGCATAATATACTAAGAATAGCATTAGCAGTGAATGAATATATCTAAAATAAAATTAGTCCCATGTAGATGTTTATAGTAACTAATAGTATTAGCATTAATAATAACATAAAATTAAATAGCATAACCTATTGATATTCCTTGAATCTTGACCATCAGCTTTGTTGAACCTAGTTGAAGAACTGTCTGATCCCCCCCCCTCGCCCCACCACCATACCCTAGGAGGAATGAGTGCACCCCCCTCCCCTTCTTGGGGTTGCATGGGGCAGCATCCCAATCCCATTTTTTTTATTTCAGTACACAGTTCCATTTACAACATAAAATAAATGTATGGCATGATAGCATGTATTAAATATTCAGTATAACATAAAAAATAAGAGGCAACATTATGTACTAAGTTACTAACTACAAAGAACCCAATAAGTGGATTGGTGGCAGTGCAGTATGCCTACACATTAAAGGACCCGGGTTTGAATACCAAGGGGGATGCTCCGAACCACCAAAATTACCAAACCTACTATTAAAAAAAGTTACTAACTACTAATCAATAATGACTATTAAGTTTTTAACAATGATACAAAATGAGAACAGAGGAACAAAAAAACATCGTTAAAAATTTAGCTGAAGATCGTCTGATTAGTACGATGAATTATGATTGGCCAATGAGTCCTAGTCGACTTGACAAACCCCACCCTCCACCCCCAACTCGAGTAGTCGAACTGATTACTCGATCAATTTTTACATGCTTAGTCGTAATGCACCGCACATTGCACAACATGATCTAAATAAACATCATCAAGACCACCCTATAAAAGATGTCATAATCAGAGGTAATATCCCAAGAATATAATGGAGGAAAGAGCGTATCACCACCCTCATTTGATGTCATCCCAAAATCAGACGAGACAAATTATACCAGATGATTGAGGATGTTCCTAATAATCGTACGGCACAATGAGCATATTATTCATGAGCCAGAACTTACAACAAAATCAGGAAAAAACATCACCTAGGACAAAGATGTTGGAGTATTGTTATGTGCGCCCATTGAGTTGTAGCAGGGTAAATGGATCCTGGAGAAGATCCATTTACCCCCATCCAGTGTTTAGTCCCACACCGCCTGTGGGTGGGACTTGGAGGCTCTGGGAAGGCTATATAAGGAGCCCCAGACCTCCTGTACTCATTGAGAAAATCAATAGAGAAACACGCCCCTTAGAGGGCTTCTCCCGTGGTTTCATCCCGCTCCTCACGGAGTAGGGTTCCACGTTAAAATCCCGCGTTCTTATTTTGTTCTTTATCTTTTCCATGTTCGCTTCCGCATTCTTCATATTTTATAACATGGTATCAGAGCGGGTTCGATTCTCGTGGAATATTTTTTTTCATTGTTTTATTTGAGATTCGATGTTGGAGTTCACGTTCTTCAAGATTTCTAGTTGAAGATTATTTTGTATTAAGGATTGAGTTCTGTTAAAGGGTTTCTCAAAACCCTAGATCTTCTGCCGGCGATTATGGTGGAGGCTGGCGCACCTCGGAGAGGCTCTTCCCTCCAGGCGTTGCCCAGGCACCCTTGCTCACCCTCGCTCGAGTCGGCCCCTCTCCAGATCTGTGCCGTCGCACTTGTCGCAAAAGATGCGGCATCAGCACGGGTCGCGCATCCCTCCTGTACGCCGCAAACCCCATCCTGTGCGCACTCCTGTGCGCAGCAAACCCCAGAACGGCGACGCGAGTCCCACAATCCCCAGATCCTCGGCATCGAGCGGCGCAGCCCGGATACTTTGGCGCAGTTCGAGAACCTACAGGCGCCCCCTTTGGCGCAGCCCACAGGGCACCATCAGTGGCGCGAGACGGCGCAGATCCCCCGCGCGCCCCCCAGCGAATCCATCTCGCCCACAGGCTGCGCGCCTCCCCTCACGCTCCAGCGTTGGCGACTGCATCACGCGCCTCTTCCGCAGTGGCACCAGGCGACACCAGCCCCGCGCATTCCCTGCTCCACCTTCAGGCGGCGCTGCCCCAGGCGGCCGCACAGCCCCAGGCGGCGCCCAGCCTCCCTTCGATCTCCTCCAATGGGTGCGGCGAACACCATGCGGCTCCTCCTCCCCCTCGTGGCGACGGCAGCAAGAAGAGACGAATCCCGCGAGGGTTGCGTTTCATTCGAAGGAATAGGGTTTCGGCCCCTGTGCCACTGTTTAGTTTTTAAAAAAAAATGTGAGGGGCATGCGTGAGTATTAAAAAAAAAGGTGTTGTATCTTTCGGCCCAAGAAGGCTAGAGTTAACCCAAAAAAAGGAGAGGCTGCAACGGAAAAAAATGGGAGGTTGCACACAAAAAAAGGGGAAGTCAAGTTTTGCAAAAAAAAAGAAAGATGAAGAAGAGGAAAAGAAAAGACATGCATTAAAAAAAGGAGTCGCACGCAATAAAAAAAATATAGCCGTAAAAAAAAGGAGAGAAACGGCTTTAAAAAAAAGAAGGGACGGCTTTATAAAAAAAATTTGAAAAGCCGAAAGAAATGTTTCGAGGATATTCATGTTGTATTTACCCCCTGTTTATCTTGTCTTCTCCCAACTTGGTCGACGTCCATGGTTTCCGACAAGTATGGGAGAAAGGGAGAGTATATATGTAGAGTCACAGGTCTAGATCCAGATTCCAGCTTCAGATATCAATCTCCAGACCAGACAGATGATCAGACTCTACAGTTCAGTTGTTCAGACTCGACCATTGATGTTCCGAGTCCTCAGTTTCAGACACGCACGAGTGTGCGGTCATTTTCAGATGAGCATATGTTGCCATCATCAGTTCGAGGTCTCCATCATTCTTGTTGTTGTTCGGCCAGAGTCTTCATGTGAGCCATAGGGACTCCAGAGCAGAGGATCGTTCCTTATGCCATATGTTGGCAAGGGTTTTCATGTGGTATCATAGGTATACCAGAGCAGTGCACCATTCTCTGAGTCAGATGGGAGAGACCCAGTTCTCCGACGAGGAGACTTCAGGCGCAGTTCAGACTCGATGGTCAGATTCCGAGTCTTCAGTTGACTCACACTCCAGCCCGTTCGTCCTCCTCACCTGCACGACATGAGAAGCAACGTCCTCAACTGCAGCATGTGCGCGTTGGGTTGATATTGTCCGTAGTGTCCTGTAGCGTGAGTTGAGTTTGTTTCTATTTGTCCAAGCTGAGCATTGCATGCTCCAGCTTGAGGGGGAGTGTTGGAGTATTGTTATGTGCACCCATTGAGTTGTAGCAGGATAAATGGATCCTGGAGAAGATCCATTTACCCCCATCTAGTGTTTAGTCCCACACCGCCTGTGGGTGGGACTTGGAGGCTCTGGGAAGGCTATATAAGGAGCCCCAGACCTCCTGTACTCATTGAGAAAATCAATAGAGAAACACGCCCCTTAGAGGGCTTCTCCCGTGGTTTCATCCCGCTCCTCACGGAATAGGGTTCCACGTTAAAATCCCGCGTTCTTATTTTGTTCTTTATCTTTTCCATGTTCGCTTCCGCATTCTTCATATTTTATAACAAAAGATGATAGAATGGTGTGCTCTTGGATTATGGTTAGTGTTATTAGCTAATTTATTGATGAATTGGTATTAGTAATCCTTGCCGAACTTGACACGGGCTACGTCATTGTCTAAGGAATCATATGATCACAGTAGCCATACAACCAATAATAGAAGAAACACATAACACTCTTAGCCATCTTGCGGACACCCCTAAAACTACCACTTAGCCATCTTGCAGACATCCATAACACAACCACTCCATATGTCCATGGACAACCGCTACCATTGCTTAGCTATCTCGAAGAGGAGGTTGTTGCACATATTTAGGGATCCGGTTGATATCCTGATCGACGAGAAAATCAATGTTACCTTGTTCTTGTTGATAACTTTTCTCATGTTTCGTGGACTTTTTTGTTGAAGAATAAGTATGATGTCTACTCTATTATAGCCAAGTTCATTAATGAAATAAGTAAATCAATTTGGTGTCAATGTAAAAATGCTTCCATTTGATAATGCCAAATAGTTTCTTTCGCATGGCGTACATGTGTTTCCTCTCCTTGGGGGATTGTACATCAAATTACTTGTGTTTATGCATCTCAACAAAATAAGGGCATCGAAAAAGATATTGGCATATTATCGATATTATAGAAGAAGCACGCTCATACATTATAATGTCCCATCACATATTGGGGAGATAAGTAACTCATTGTCACCTTTCTTATAAATCATGTGCCCTCTTCTGTTGATGACCAAGTTCCCATTTAGATTTTCTAAACTGGAAAAGAAGTATTTCTTGTTCCTCTTAAGGGGTTTGGATGTGTCATCTTCATCCACACTCTTGGCCATTGTAGGGATAAATAGACAACCAAGGCAGTTATTCATAGGGTATGCAAGAAATCAAACTCGAAATCGTTGATATGACCCAAGATCTCATAAACAATACATTAGTGTGAACATTAACTTCTTTAAATCAATCCATTTTTGTTATAGCACATGTACTCATATGTCTTGGTCTCCTATTAACTTAAAATTTGCATTGATTTCTTGTTCTCATCCTTCATGGTCTCGGTGCAAACTTTAGTATTGGTAGAAACAACCACCTTCTGAGTCGACATTGCCTAACTCTAGGATAAATCCTTTGATGACAACATCCCTTCTTTCATAGACACACTTATAGGGTCTGGAAACAATCAGGCAGTTGATGCAACAAATTTCCATATAGCCCTAAGAAATGGGAAAGACATGCACCTTATCTATGTACCGATGTCTATTTCAAGCCTAGAAACATCCTGCAGAGGTTTTACCAAGGTCAAGTCAGTAATAGAGATCCTTAATAACCATTATGAGGTAATCTGTGACCCTAGATGGTGGCTTGTAATAGGAGATAGATGCCCTTATCTCTCATGGAACATGACAGTTAGCATATCTACATGGTGATAAAAGGTGGTTGGGTCTAGGTGAGTCATCACATTCAAGTACAAAGCTACGCTAATAGCCAAGCGATTTATGCTAGTATACGGTGTTGACTTCTTCAACACCTCTCGATTGCACGCATTTCAACGGTACATATTCTTATATCAAAATTCGTAATAACTTGGTTGGTCCCTCCACAAGCTTGATGGAATGCATTCTCTATGGTGATCTATAGAAGGTCATCTATATGAAGCAACCTCCCAGCTTTGAGGCTTAAGTGGAGTATTCGAAAGTATGCTAACTTAACAAAGCCATCTATATGCTTAAACAAAGTGCTTGAGTCTTGTTTTAGAAACAAGCAGAAGGTCCTAGAAAGATTGGGCTCTCGAAGTCATCATATGACCATTCTTTATTTGTGCGAAAGAATTGAAAAGGAACTATGACAATGCTAGTTTATGTGGATGACATCACTCTCACAAATAATGACTCTAAAAGCATTGCATAGGTAAATAAACAACTAGTCGAGCAATTCATGACCAAAGATCTAGTCCTTGAGGTAATTTCTCAGAATTGAATTGCCGCTTCAAGAGAAGCCTAATAATACCTCAAAGAAAGCATACTATTGACCTACTACATGAGATCAGGATATTGGTCTCCAAACTAGCACATATAACTATGAATCCCAGGGTACGCGTCTAGGTCAGAAGAGATTGAAAACACAAGTTGCTAAAAACAACTCATTAGAAAGTAAATGTATCTAACCATCACATGGCCATACATATTTGTTGTAGTTAGCTAGTTAACTTGGTTCATGGACTCTAACTTCAGCACACTTTTAAAAGTGAATGACAGTTTTGAGATATATCAAGTCCTCCATGAAAAGGCTTTGTATTCAGAAAAGGTGTAACCTTTGATCTCATAGCCAATTCTAATGAAGACTATGGAGAATGTATATCAGATAGAAAATCTACTACGGGTCTCTGTACCTATTTGGCAAGAAACACAATTACTTGGAGGAACAAGAAACAAATTGATGTTCCCCATCTAGTATTGAGAGCAAGTACAAAGCTATGGCTTATGCATCAATAGAGTTAGTATAGATTCAACCATACATATCTACATGTTACCCCTGCTGAAAATCTCATGTTTCATGAACGTGTTAAACATTTAGAAGTTGACTGCCACTATACCACAAATCATATACAAAGAGTGATGAGGTGTGCTTCCAATGTATTGCCTATAGATCAGTTTGCCGACATGTTTATGAAACCACTTAATTACATATAGTTAAAAAATGACGTAAAAAAGATGACCATGATTGACATATATGCTCCATCTTGAAGGTGAGATTTGAGCAATATTTTGTGTTCAACCTACTAAAGACTACACTAGTCTTTTATGTATATGGTGAGTCTCTTATATAACCATAACCCTAGGACTCCTCCTTTATAAGGAGACCTAGGGGCATATTCTAATATAGTCATTCTCCCATTACTCTCAAATGTCTGTCAGTAAAAGAAAGTCATATATCTTCTGGACAAAAAAGTAATGTTGGGATCTTGTGCATGCACTATTCCTATGGATCCTAATATTTGTATTCATGATGACATAATTGTTGGGAAAAATGAATCACCTTGTTTATTCCATGAACCCTAGGCTCTCTTATATAGAAGAGTAGCCTATGGGTAAATTACATAAAGCATACTATGAAGAAACAAAATAGAGAAAAGTACAGATACTACTATTATTGTATGCGTTAACACTCCCCCTCAAGATGGAGCATAGATATCAATCATGCTCAGCTTGGAAGCACACTTCTGAAATGGACCTCGTAGCAATGGCTTGGTGAATATGTCCGCAGTCTGATTCTCTGAGGTAACATGAGATGTAGCAATGAACCCTTTCTGAATCATATCACGTATGAAGTGACAGTCCACTTCAATATGCTTGGTCCGCTCATGGAATGCTGGGTTGTTTGCAATAAACAAGGCAGCCTGATTATCACATTCCAAGTTCATAGGAAGTGGTACATCTAAACATAGGTCTGTAAGCACAGCTTTCACCCACATCATCTATGTAGTAGCCTGGGCCATAGCCCTATATTCGGATTCAGCACTAGATCTAGCTACCACCGTTTGTTTCTTACTTCTCCATGAGACTAGGGCATCTCCAACATAGACAGCATACCCTGAGGTGGACTTCCTATCCTTGGGACATCCTGCATAGTCTGCATCTGCACATGCTAAGATAGAGATCCCCTTTCCTTTCTTGAATAGCAGACCTGCACCTGGAGAAGATTTGAGATATCTAAGAATCATATGTATTGCATCCATATGCACCTGGCGTGGTTGCTCCATGAACTGGCTCACACGACTCACTGCAAATAATATATCTGGTCTAGTGATCGTGACATACAACAGTTTGCCTACCAGTTCTCTATATCTTCTCCTGTCCACCTCCTCTGTGTTATCTTCATAAAGCGTCATGCTGGGATCCATTGGTGTCGTAGCAGGTCGACACCCAAGCATACTTGTTTCACTCAACAGATCTGTAACATATTTCCTTTGTGACATGACTAGCCCATATGAATTTCTAGCAAATTCAAGCCCCATAAAGTATCTAAGGACCCCAAGATCCTTAGTGACAAATTCACTACCCAGCATTTCTTTCGCCTGCCTTATGCCCTGCTCATCATCTCCTGTAATCAAGATGTCATCAACATAAACCATAATGACAATGATACCTCTCGCGGTCTTCTGTATAAACAAGGAATGATCAGCATTGGAGCGTTTGTATCCTTGTTTCTCGAAGAGATCCGAGAGCTTCTGAAACCATGCTCTGGGGCTCTGCTTAAGGCCATAGATAGCCTTATGTAATCTGCATACCTTGGAGCACTCCCCCTCAACAGCAAAACCAGGTGGTTGTTGCATATACACCTCTTCCTACAAATCTCCATATAGGAATGCATTCTTCACGTCCAACTGATGGAGCGGCCAGTCTCGAGCAACTGCAACTGACAGCAAGATCCGTAGAGTGGAATGACGTACCACAGGCGAGAATGTGTCAAGATAATCCACCCCGTATGTTTGTGTGAAGCCACGTGCAACCAGACGCGCCTTGTACCTGTCAATAGAGCCATCTGCATTTTGCTTCACTGTGAACACCCACTTGCAGCTCACTGGGTTCACATCTGGAGGTATAGAAACCAAAGTCCAAGTTCCTCTGGACTGAAGTGCTGCCATTTCTTCTTCCATTGCTAGCCGCCATCTACTATCCTGCAGAGCCTCATGATGATTTCGTGGAATATCTATAGCTGAAAGTGCCATAGCAAACGACCTGAAGTCTCCAGATAGCCGCTCAAAAGACACAGAGGCTGATAATGGATATTTGGCACAACTCCTCTTCGACTTCCGTAAAGCAATGGGAATATCCAAATCAGTTGTAGGCTCATCTGGCTCCTGCACCACATCCTGCTCAGAAATGTCGTTAGATCCATCAACATTAATATTTTCATTACATACCATAGGCGAGCTAGTGGACGAGTCATGAGCATGAGCTGGAGGAAGCCTGCGGGTATAATGGAACGGGAACGGTAAGATAGGCTGCTGTGGTGGTGGTGGTGGTGGTGGTATCTGAGGTGGTGGTGGTGTCATGTATATGGCATCAGGTGGTATAGGTGGAAGTTGCTTGTCTCCTGATGCTGAAAAATACATAACAGATTCAAAAAATGTAACATCTGCACTGATCATATACCGCCGACGCAGAGGATCAAAGCACTTGTACCCCTTTTGAGTTCTGGAGTACCCAACAAAGATACACTTGACAGCCCTAGGAGAGAGCATGTCAGTACCCGGCGACAACTGATGGACAAAAGCAACCGACCCAAACACGCGAGGAGTAAGAGGGAACAGATCCTTGTCAGGATGAATAAGTGAGAACAGAATCTGTTCATTCAAGACAGACGAAGCCATACGGTTGATTAGGTAACATGCAGTAAGAACTGCATCACCCCAGTAGGAATAGGGAACATGACTCTGTATAAGTAGTGATCTAGTGACATCAAGAAGGTGACGGTGTTTTCGTTCAGCAATCCCATTCTGCTGAGATGTATGAGCACAAGATGTTTGGTGAATAATCCCTTTTGAGGAGTAGTAATTGGCAAGAGTATTGGTGCACAACTCTAAAGCATTGTCACTTCTCACAAGCTTCACAGATGTAGAAAAAACATTTTGTATTTCATTCAGAAAATGGATAATGATATTTCCTGCTTCAGAATTATTTTTCATCGGAAATACCCATGACACTCTAGAGAAATCATCCACAAAAACTATATAAAATATGTGTCCCTGATGATCAGGTACACGACTCGGACCCCAGACATCAATATGAAATAACTCAAACTTGGAGGTACTACTCTGACCTGGACGACTGGGAAAGGACGACCTGTGATGCTTTCCCAACTGACATGCCTCACACTGAATAGGTGTGTGAGGGAGACCATAAGGTAAAACTTGACGCAACTTCTGAAGCGGTAAATGACCAAAACGCAGATGCCATAATAAGGTTGATACTTGTCCAGAAGAGGATGAGGATCCAGCAAAAGGAGTCTGATTCAGGCGGTATAGGACTCATTGCTCATAGCCACGACCAATCACATTACCCGTATGGATGTCCTGAAAAATCAAAGAAGATGGATCAAAAATTGCCCGACAATGTAGATCCTTTGTAATCTGGCTAATTGACAATAAATTCATTGAGAAATCAGGTGCATGTAGCACATTCTTGAGCTGCATAGAGGATGTCAATCTAGCCTCCCCCTGACCAGTGATGGGGAAATGAGTGTGATTGGCAATCACGACTGTCCGACCTGGAGGGATCTGAGTGTATCCTGAAAGCAGACTCTGGTCGCCATATAGATGATGTGTAGCGCCCGAGTCCATAATCCATGGTAAAGTATCTGATCTACTACTGTGGAATGCAAGTATACTACCTGAAGCACTGGTAGAAGCAGAGGCAGAAGCGGCAGCATCAGAATGACTCTCTGTAGTCGGTGCTGGAGTAGATGGTGGAATAATGCCCCTCAGACAGGCAACTAGATCCTCGAATCGTTGATCCAGAGTAGCAGCAGACGGGGGCTCTATCTGCTCAGCAGCTCGTGCAGATGCAGGAAATCCGTGCTTCGAGTAGCAGGTATCTTCATTGTGTCCAACTCGGTGACAATATGTGCATGTTGGCCTAGTGCGGCCACCCCTTCCACGAGGTCCACGTCCACGGCCCTAGTGATGAAATCAGCGACCTCTGTTTGCTGCCATGGCTGAGGACTTCTGACTCACATCTGTTGAGGGAACTGTGATCCAATTCAATCTATGAAAAGCTTTCTCCATGGGAGGAATAGTCGAGTCTGCCAAAATCTGAGATCGTGCAGCCTCATACTCTGGATCAAGTGCATCCAAGAACACACCCACCATGGTCGCATTCCTGTATGTCTTCTGTTGTTCTGGCGTGGCAGTAAGAGGCATGACGCTATAGAGCTTCTCGAACATCCCTCTCAGTGATGTGTAGAGAGAATGTAAAGGACGACCATTCTGCTTTATTGTGAATATATCATGTTGAAGTTGCAGAATCTTCGTCTCGTTCTTGGCCTGAGAGTACGTTGCCGCTAGAATATCCCACATATCCTTGGTTGTGGGTTGATGTAAGATGTCATTGGCAATTTCAATAGCCAATGTACCAGATAGCCAAACCTTGGCATATGCATCATCAGCCTCTCATGAGGCATGGACTCCAGTCTTCTCTGCAGGCTCAGGTTCGGTAAGAATGTGCTTCTTACCTGTTGACTTCATCATACTCATGAACTGCATTACCCACATTTCATAGTTTGTACCGTCCATCTTGACAATGGGCGATGGACCACGAAATGCGCCAATAGATGGCATATCAGCCTTGCTTTCTGACATACTGGAGATGGAAGACTGGAGCGATTGACAGACGATGAACTTCGTCTACACTGACATAGGCGGGATTAGTTGCATGTGTAGACCTCAAACAACTATCCCTATGAAGATGTGCGTGCTACGGTCTTCACGCGCACAAGAGTCACGCACTGGATCACTAAGAAGATGCGTGCACTGGATCACGCACGCAACAGTCACGCACAGATGGTCACGCGCATGAGGCTGCGCACAGGATTGCGCACCGGAGAACGCGTACAGGCGCTAGCGCTATGCGCATAGGCGCTATGTGCGCGCAGGCGCTGGAGGCGCTACGTGTGCTATGTGCGCTGCAGGTGCGCAGCGCTGGAGCAGCACACGTGCAGGAGGAGGCGCGCGAGCAGCAGCACAGCCGCACGTGTGGCGGCGTAGAGGCGGCGCCAATCGAGAGGGAAGGAGAAGGAGAGGCCGGCGGGTGGGGTGGGTTAGGGTTAGGGTTTCGAGAACTCCGGTCTAGGACCGTCGCTCTGATACCATGTTGGGAAAAATGAATCACCTTGTTTATTCCATGAACCCTAGGCTCTCTTATATAAGAGAGTAGCCTATGGGTAAATTACATAAAGCATACTATGAAGAAACAAAATAGAGAAAAGTACAGATACTACTATTATTGTATGCGTTAACAATAATGATACAAAGTATGTGGATGCCACATAGTATGGAGGGCTTGTTGGAAAGCTAACTCTGCCATTGTTACTTACGCTAGTATAGCCCTCACTATAAGCAACATTACCTAATTCATGGAGGCTTAATAAGGTGCTGCAGGATATATGATAATGATACTCATGTATCTTGTGCCTGCCCCAAGAAATGGACACTTCTTCCACCATAGAAGACCTCTTGGTATTATTATACGGATAATGCTTCAGCTAGATCTCGTTCTACCATTATAATTTTTTATTTTCATTGGAAGTCACTTGGTTACATAAAAAAACAAGAAGCAGGCAGTTGTCCAATCTTGTGCACATTCAGAGTACAGGGATATGTGTTCGGTCATTACTGAGGTCATCTAGGTAAGGTGTGTTATGATGATGTTTCTTTTGGATGTGCCTCTCACAATACAGTTATAGCAATATACTTCATCCTTATTTATTGCCTCCTCGGGAGATGATCAAGGATGCAGAAGTTGATTGCTATTATAATATAGATCTGTACGAAAAGGTTATGTGACCTTTATTGCCATTATACTAGAAATGCGATACATAAATGTTATAAGATCACTCCATATTTTTCTTCTAGTAAGCAAACCGCTAACATCTCCACCAACCCATTCCCCTGCATTGCCTTCCAAGCTGACCAAGATGAACGTCTATGCTCCAACACGAGGGGCCCTGCATTGCCTTCCAAGCTGACCAAGATGAACGTCTATGCTCACAACACGAGGGGAAGTGTTGTGAATTTATCATATTCTAAGGACCTTTTTTATTTTTTTGTTTTGTATGCAATTTTCTCTTTGGTCTTCTTTATGGAAAAGGCCATTGGGCTCTCGGTTTCAATGAATCATGTCATCATGTTTTCCTGTAGTGGGCCATTTGGTTTGTGCATGCACGCATGCTGGGAAGACTTGCATGTAAGAGTGGCAGGTGGCAGATTTGCATGACCTGTAGCAATTAAAAAACAAGTGCAGAAAAAAGATACTTTAGTGATATTTAGCATATCAGTTTTCTCAAAAATTCCAGTATTACTTGCATATTGAGTTGGGCATCAGCATCCTCGAAACATTGTTCTAAAAGGTCAAATGGTGATTAACTAAGGCTGACAAAACAATTAATAGACTTTTAAGCCGTGCAAGGTTTTGGCACTCAAAGCTAATAGGAACCGCAAACCCTCCAAATCTCACGGTACCAAATATAATAATACTACGAAACCAATCAAACACCATCCGATGGGCATTAGTAGGATAATTGGACTCTGAATCTTATTTGAGAAAGCGAGGACCTCATCAATTTTCCAATTGCTAAAAGGAGCATATGTAAATTGAAAATAAAATCAATATTGGGATGCCCGATAAAAATTCTAGAAAATGAAAAATGCTACTTCAATTCATAAAGTGAGCAAACCTGCCGATTAACCATCCTGCACACAGAACGTTCCAAGTCAGAAAGCACCTGATAACAATTTATTGGTTAAAATAACAAAAAAATCGACATGCACATTGCATAATAGACAACAAAATATCAGGCTAGAGCAGAAATATTTCAAGAATCAATCATTAGTGGCTATAGGTTGAAATAGACCAGATGTTGATGCCAATTTGGTTCAAGCGTTTGAAATAGATCAGATGTTGATGCCAATTTGGTTAAAGTGAAAAATATGGACACGGTTAAGCTGGAGAAGAGGGTAATTTATTAGAATCATGATGCAAAAATGGTCCAAAAGAAAATATAATATGCGCGTAGTTATGCTGAGAAAACTGTAATATTGAAAGATTCGACTACATGGATTCTTGCTTAAATACATCTTGAAAGATTCAACTATTTTTTACGTTGGTTGTAGACTACCTAACGCAACCCCCATAAGGCGGTATTTGATCCCAGGTCATTTGGGTGATAGATACACTGCACTACCACCAAACCATTTAAGTGGAACTGCACACTGCACACCAAGGTTTTAAAAATCGGACCGAACATTAAACCGGTAAGCCTTCGGTTTGGTCTAAAAAGGTCAGATCGGGCATTTCTATCGACTCAGAAAAAATCGGATCAGATTTAATTTACTGGTCTGACCAGTCGCACTGATTTTCTGAACCGATAAAACCGGATACATATAAAGGTGATGAAATGGAGATTCATCAGCAGGATAATTGGTTGTGGTTGTGAGCAGGGCGGCCTCTATCATCTGGTCCGAACACCCTATGCTAGCCTATCTTCTGGATTTGCCTCTCCAATCACGCGGCACATGCACTTTGGTCCGAACACCCTGTGCTAGGCCTAAATGTTCCTAGTGCTATTGAAAAGAAGAAGCATACATTTGCCTCATATCCATTAGCTTCACAGCTTTCCTTTAATCGTTTAACAGTGAATTTCAAGAAATTTGTTGTTGCTTGATCTGCCATGGATATACCACAGAATTATTAGGAGGCATTGAGAGACAGTCAGTGGCGTCTAGCTATGGAAGAGGAGATGTATGCCCTACATTCTCGTGGTACTTGGAGCCAGGTCCCTACTCCCACAGGGACATCGGTTGTCAATTGCAAATGGGTGTTTACAGTAAAACACAATGCAGATGGTACCATTGATCCTTACAAGGCTAGATTGGTTGCAAGGGATTTTTACTCAGATGTATGATGTGGATTATATGGACACTTTTTCTCTTGTTGCTCGACATTCTACTCTACGGATTCTTCTTTCAGTTGCAGTGGTACGTGATTGGTCTTTATTTCAGCTTGATGTTAAGAATGCCTTCTTGTATAGTGATCTTCATGAAGAAGTCTACATGCAGCAGCCTCTAAGGTTTGTTGCTGAGGGGGAGTGCCAACAGGTTTGTAGACTTCACAAGGCAATTTATGGCCTAAAGTAGAGCCTGAGAACATGGTTTCAGAAGCTCTCAGATTTATTTAAGAAACAGGTATTTAGAAGGTGAAATGCAAATCATTCACTATTTGTTCAGAGGAACACCTACATGAATTGTCATTATTATGATCTATGTTGATGACATACTTGTTACAAAAGATGATGTGCATGGGATAAAAAGAGCAAAGGAGTTTCTGAGACATCAATTTATCACCAAGGATCTTGGAACTCTAAGGTATTTCTTGGGATTAGAGTTTGTCAGGAATCAGCATGGTCTTGTTATGACCCAGAGGAAATATGTCAAAGATATACTTGTTGAGATAGGAATGATTGGGTGTAGACCTACCACTACTACTATGGATCCCAGTATGAGATTATATGATGAGGATACATATGAAGTAGACAAGAGAAGACATAGAGAAATGGTGGGAAAGCTTCTCTATGTCACTATCACTAGGCATGATATCTCCTTTGCAGTTAGTCGGGTAAGCCAGTTTATGGGGCAACCCCGACAGATGCATATGGATGTTGTTCATATGATACTGAGATAACTAAAGTCATCTCCATGTGCAAGATCATTATTAAGAAAAAGGGCAGATCTTACTATTTCAGTATATGCAGATGCAGACTATGCATGGTGTTCCAAGGACAAAATGTCCACTACAGGGTATGTTGTATTTCTTGGTAGCTCTCTTGTATCTTAGAAGAGTAAGAAGCAAACTATGGTTACCAGGTCAAGTGTTGAATCTGAATATAGGGCTATGGCACAAGTAAGCATAGAAATGATGTAGGTTCGAGCAGTTCTTGCAGATTTACATAGAGATGTTCCTCTTCATATGTAGTTACAATGTGATAACCCGGTTGAACTATTCATTGCAAACAACCATGCGTTTCACAAGAGAACAAAACATATTGAAGTGGCCTGCCATTATACATTGGATATGATCCAGAAAGGTTTTCTTTCTACCTCTCATGTCAGCTCAGGAGATTATATTGTAGATATTTTTACCGAGGCCCTGCTCAGAGGATCTTTCCGTGTCCATCCAAGCTGAGCATGATTGACATCTATGTTCCATCTTGAGGTTGAGTGTAGAGATCTTTTTATATCTTATGTTTGTTTCTCTATTTATCTTTTCTTATGTAAGTTATCCATAGGTTTCTCCTCTAAATAAGTGAGCCTAAGGTTTACAAAAGTAAACGCTTTCATTTTTCCCAACAATGATAGTAGCATGACTTTTTCATGTATTGACCAACTCTGGTCACGGCATACGAATTACCAGGAGCAATGACAATAAGATATAACACTTTGTCGACCAAGCTTCTGATTTTGTGTGGTTTTCAAGCACCGGCCCTGTGGAGATACTATACCCCTATGATTCTAATGGAATAAATGATGGTTTACAATGAAGTGAACTAGCATCTGCAAGAAAATCTAAATAGCACATTCTTTGTGATAATGTAGCCTTCGGTAGTGCAAATCACCTCAATCCCAAGAAAGAACCGAAGACTACCAAGGTCCTTAGTGGTAAACACATTATGAAAGATGGCATTGCTTTCGAGAATACATGCACTGTTAACACAAGGAATAATCATATTGTCTATATATACAACAAGTATCATGGTACCTAAGGAAACTAACAAGTCCTATAAAAGCCAAGAGAGATGATTTTTTAGATGAGTCTTTCAAACCAGGTCCATGGAGTCTGCAGACTCTGCATTAGACTATAGATGGCCTTACGTAGATGCCATGCATGCTCCTCCTCAGCAGAGTATCTAGGTGGTTAAGTCATATATAACTCATTCTAAATGTCTCTATAGAGGAAGGCATTCTTCACATTAAGCTCGAAGATGAGTCGATCTATGTTAAAACCAAGATATATAATTGCGTGAATGAACCTTATCCTACCCAAGGTTATAAAAAACGTGAGGCGTATCGAGGCGTTTTTCTAGTATTGCCTCGAGGCAGCATATCTAGGCGTAAGCCTTACTCGTGAAAGAAAATTTTCGTAAAATATAATAATTAATCGTAATTACAATATTCAAGTTCTAGAAATTAAATTGTTATGATTAAATATATAACTCCATGATATTTCAAGGCTAACATCATGGTTTAAACACCCAAGTCGTTATATAACTCTCTTTTTCTAAACTCTAAATATGTAAGAAGTCAAGTAAATAAGGATATGTAAGCACAATAATGGGCAACTCTCCGCAAAATTTAAAGTTTTGAATAAAATTTAACTAAAGGGACTAGATGTAACCTACCATTAGGTGAGATATGTGTCATTCAATTGAGAACGATAAGAGAGTAAGCAGTGAATATGTGAACACTTTTTACTTTACCATAATGATTGGGGGATAAAATACTTGAATATTGCATGTTATGATCTGTGATCATCTTTGTTCATGCATGATTTGATTTGTATTAATTTAGTCTTGATTGAATAGAAGAAAAGATGAGGCATGTTTACAAAAATATACTTTTCAAAATTTAGGTCAAAGTAGGGGACTTGCATCCAAACATTTTAATAAACAAAGCATTTATGTTTGATTCATACTAAAGAATAGTGGCATTAGATTTAAGCACTCAAGACTCAATTTTTTTGTTCGTGTTGATTTATAAAAAAAACATGCATAACAAAGTAAAAATAAGCTTAGTACGTTAATAAATTAAAAAAATACATTTCAGTGAATCATGAGATTAAAGACTTGAAAATACATGTTAAGAAAGATGAAAAGCTCACAATCAAAAAGAAAAGGAAAAAATATTGCAGAAAAAAATTAAAAAAACAACCCGTTCATGAGGCAGCGCCTCATAAGCCTCGAGGCGCACGCCTCATTGAGGTTGAACGAGGCTATAGCCTCGAGGCGTTTTTCTTTGAAAAACGCCTCGAGGCGTATGCCTCAGCGCCTCGAGGATCGTTTTTAAAAACAATAATCCTACCCATTGGAGGAAAATCAAATAATACATGACATATGTCTATATAAAGCTCTTTTCCACAAGTAATGCCTTAGTCTATCAATGGATCCATCAAGAGAATGTTTGGTGATAAAAACCCCTCTACAAGCAATTGGGGTAACCCCTGATAGGCATGGCACAAGATCCCACATGCCTTTGGAAGAGAATCCGTTTCAATCCATAGCTTCTTTCCAACCATGATCCAGAAGAGTGATATGATGGTCATGAGGAATGGCCATGACGAAAAACGCATACGTAAACAATTATCACATGTGGACAAACTAATTGTGGAAGTAGAATTTGACAAAAGGTGTAGAATACATTTCCTTCCAAACTTTCATAACACATGAGGAAGGACTGAAGAATCATTCCGATCTGCAATGGTGGGGACATCTGAAGAAGACTCATCAACCTGCAAGACAGGAACATGCAAAGGTATAAACTCATACTGTATTTGGTGCCTCCTCGTATAACTCTGAGATAAGAGGAACGTCCAAGAGAATATCACTAACAAACTTAAAGAAGTAAGTTGTCTATTTAAAAAATGTCACATCAGCAGAAATGTCGTAGCGATGACTAGTTGGGTCAAAGCATCTATACCCCTTTCAGGTTCTTAAATAGCCAAGGAAGACACATTTGATAGCATGAACAGATAATTTATGTCTAGTATATAATTCACAAACAAAGTCTATGCAACCAAAAAATCATGATGGAAAAGGACCTTCATGAGTAAGAAAAGGACCATCAAGGACGAATAAACCTAACAAAGTATGGCCTCGTGATAATGGCATCTCTCCAGAAGTTTTTGGGAACCTTCATGAGTAAGAAAAGTGCAATCAAATATCCAGAATGTGATAAAGTTTCCTTTCCACAACCATGCTTTGTCGAGAGGTATACATATAGGATATCAGATGAAAAGTGCCTACGTGGCAAAACAAGTGGTCAAGTCATGCTAAACAAATTCAAGAGCATTCTCATATTAAAAATTTTAACTCTCATTAAGATGAATGTTTTGATAATGTCAAAAAAGGCTTGATGATTTTATTTATCTCAGACTATTCCTTTATCAAATATACCCATACAGACTGAACAAAGTCTCAAAATATCATAATGGACTAAGGCAAAAGGTGAGTGACGAGGCTCAATCCTCTAGGGAAAAGATGATATCTGATGGTTACCAAACCGATAGGCTTCATACTGAGAAGTCTTCAACAATGTAAATTTAGTAAACATCTGAGAGAGAGCAACTAGGTAATTACGGTATATGTGTCGTAAGAACAGGTCAACAGAGATGGAGACATCACCAACAAATTAAGAATCATCGAGAATGTCAAGATAATATATGTCATTCTTCTTATGGGCCCACAAATAATCTACAATGTGTGGATGTCATGAAAATAACAAAAATGCTCATAAAAAGAACTCTACAATTGAGCAACAAACATAATCTATCGCATATAATAAGTTGAAGGGAATATTAAGGGCACAAAAAACTCCAAATAGTTTCAGTCTCAAATACAACTTCATAGTGCCAACCGAGGTGATCAATGAATGTGTTTTATTAGCTAGTCGAACATACTTCATGGGGGGAATGTTCTAGGGAGGTCAGAAGATTACCTCCTCCAGTTAAGTGAGTGAATGCTCTAGAGTAAATTATCCATGTTGGGGAAGAAGCATAGGCAGAATAAGATATTGTACCTAAGATAGTAGCAAGACTCGCATAGGAGTGCAATCAAACGAGAAGCATGGACATGTGCTCTTTTGATGCAACAGAGCATGGAGTAATCAATAGCATAATGTTGAATGGTTTGGCATGATTGTCCTTGATCAATAGTGATCTTTATAGCATATGCATCATAGTATAAATTAAAGGTGCATACATATCAGACAAAATCTGTAATCCGGTCCAATTCGATGCAACCGCATTGGATTGGTTTGGTTATATCATTCAAATGGATTAAACTAAATTATATTTTTTAAAATCTGTTAAAGTAAGGATTGGATTAGATTTTTACCAAAATCCGATAAAATCCAATTTGTTAATCCATTAACACCCACACATATATACAAACCTATATACATATATAATACCCATATGCACCTATTTCGAATTCCTATTAACGACATAATCAATATCATTCATGTCATTTTCCACATATCAATCTTGGATACGAGTCCTCATGATATCAACCTTTCTCCAAAATAATAAAGTATGGCTATATCTTGTAAAATTGTAATTCATGTTCAGTTATTCCCCTCCTCATTCTCTTTTTCATTTCATTATTGACCACCAATCTTCCTCTCAGTTCCTCTCAGTCCATTTTGATGATGCCCTCCTCTTGTACAATGCAATTTCCATCCAAGACAACACCATTGTCCCCTCCCACACGGTGTCATTGTATGTCTCAAACAACGTAATCCCCCTCCCACTTAATACCATTTGTCTTTAGTATGCTACCACTCTTCTGATATTTGTTAAAAGAAAATATGTTCGGGATAGTTTCCTGGTACATTTGCTAGATATCTTTGACCATTTTGCTTCTCACCTCTTTTTCTCCAGTTTGCAAGCTTATTTTAGGGATGAAAATTGGATCAGTTGCATAATCAAATGTTCCACACACATCTAAGAAGAAACAAACATTACTTCAATTCCTTTCATTTTTAAATTGATATACATTTTTTATTCATTTTCATAAAATTTGCATATTTTGACAATAGATAAAATCTTATAAATAAATTTCATTTCAATCTATTTTAAATGAGAGGTATGATGTTAATTGATGTACTATATTTAAGTTAGTTTTGTCTTACATACTTAATCAAGTATGAATGTTCTATGAATTCTTACCTCTTAATGGTAAATTATAAAACCTTGAAGGATGTTCTTGGAATGGTTGAACTTTGGCATAATATAACATTCTAAATTAACCATGGACTTCGAATTTTTTATTTATCTGACTTTCTTGGTATCCTTATTTGGCACTTAAATTATCCTTATTTAATTATTTGGTGAAATTAATTGCAAAAAAACAAAACAAAATAAAATTCAAATTCATTATAATTCTTCACTGCATTCCTATATTCTAACTGCAACCTCCAGATCTCTGGCGGCATCCCATCGCAGCCCCTAGAACTCGAGGAGGAACCTTCCTCCTCCCAGACAGCACCGACCTCTCAAGGCGCACAAACCTTACGCGCAACCCTTGTGCAAATCGATGCCCGGCCGCCCCTCCAGATCCAGGCAAGCAAATCGTGCCACCCTCTCCTTTATAAGGTCCCAAGCGACATCCCAGACAGCATCCACAGCAGGCAGTGATGCTGCCATCCTCTATCTCTATCTCTTCTGCAGCAAACGACGGCGACAGGCGCACCTCCCAGTTCGGTGGTGAGACCTCGCAGGTGGCATTGCTCCCGGGCGAGATGATCTCCCAGCACGTAGTTGGAGGAGCCCTATCGTAGATTAGTGCCCCAGCGAGTCCTGGTTGTGGCGCCTTTATCTCCAGCGACTGGGAACCCTAATATGCCCCACCCCCCTTTCGTTTCTCCTGGAGGGCGATTGAAAAAAAGAAAAGAAAAAAACACTGAGTTATTGTAAGGCATGCTTTGTATTGGGCCGAAAGTTAAAAGGAAAAAAGGGACAAGAGAGAGCCCATGTGGGTTATTAAAAAAAGAGAGGGTTGCTTTATATGAGCCAAAGTTGGGCCAATAAAAAAGAGGAGGTTGTTATTTTGGATAATTAGGGTGTGTTTTTTGAAAAAAATTGCAAAAAAAGGAGAAAGCCGTAGAAAAAGTGAATGGCTTAGTAAAAATGGGGGTGATGGCTAAAAAATGAAATAGTCGAGAGAAAAAATGAATAAAAAAATTTTTTGATTGAGAAAAGTCAGAAAAAAATGTGACGGCTTATTTGGTCTTCTCCCAACTTTGTCGATGTTATTTTCCGACAAGTATGGGAGAAATGGGGAGCATGTGTAGTGTCACGGGCCAGATTGTAAGATTATCTAGATTCCATATTCAGATCCAGAGACCAATCAGATTTCAAACTCTACAGTTTTTCAGAATTGACGTCAGATGTTCCCGAGTCTTCAGTTTCAGATATGCACATGTATGCGGTATTCTTTTCAGATGTGCACATGTATGCCATCATTTGTCGTGGTCCCCATCATTCTTGTTTTCAACCAGGGTTTTCATGTGATCTATAGGGACTCCAGAGTAGATTACCATTCCCTATGCCATGTTGGCTACGGTTTTCATATTATTCATAGGGACTCCAGAGTAGAGTACTATTCTCTGTGCCAGATGGGAGAGACCCAATTCTTCGACGAGGAGACTTCTTTAAACTCTATTCTCAAGCGATCGTGAACTCCAGTACGAGATCCTTCTGAGGTTCTTATGAGAGAGAACCCACTTCGAGGTCCTATGAGAGAGATCCATCTTCAGAAATCTGCGTATGGATAATTACCGACGCTCATTATTCGGCTCTTTTCAGAGATGGAGCAGTTGTCAATACATTGTGGCGGGCAAGAGTTCTCAGTGTAGAGACTCATTTCAGTTGCGGTGACTCGGACAGGTGCAGTACAGAGCACATGCTCTCCGACGAGGAGATTCAGTTGACTCGCATTCCAGCATGTTCGTCCTCACCTGCACAGCATGAGAAGCAACGTCCTCGACAGCAGCTGACAGTTGTGTGCATTGAGTTGATATTGTTTTGTAGTGCCATGAATTGTGAGTTGAATTTCTTTCTGTTTGTCCAAGATGAGCATTGCATGCTCCAGCTTAAGGGGAGAGTATTGGAGTATTTGGTTATGCGTCATTTATGTGGGAGATGGGTAAATGGATCTCTCCAGGATCCACTTACCCCATCAAGTTGTTTAGTCTCACATCTACCAGTTGTGGGATGTAGAAACTCAGTGGGGGCTATATATAAACCCTCACAGACATTGTATCCAGTGAGAAAAGTAACAGACTATCAACCCTTTGAGGCACTCTCCCGTGGTTTCATCATGCTCCTTAGGAAGTAGGGTTCTACGTAAAAATCTCTGAATTCAACTTTTATCTTTCTGATTTAATGCTTTTGTTTATCATTCTGCTTCTGCATTCCTATTATCTAACATGGTATCAGAGCCATGCTATTTTCTAGCAAATTATATATTCTTTTTTTTATTTTCTTTACATCTATTCATATTATCATTTTTAAGTCATCATTTAAATGTTGAGTGGTAGCGTACTATAAAGTATAAACGTGAGAGAGTAGACACTTGAGCGAGAAAATATAAGTGTCAAAATCCGACCCAATCCGAAATAGATTGGATTTAGATATTTTGATGGATTGAATGGGATTCAAAAAATAAAAATCCGTTAAGGTTGGATTAGACACAAAACTAAAATCCAATCCAATCTGATCCATGTGCACTCCTTATGTAAACTATCTATCACAACTAGATACACTGTCAATGGAAGTAAAATGTGTCAATGATGTATAGTACATTGCCTTTTATTCCACCGCGGAGCTATAGGGAGTTCAGATGGAGCATCAGAGCTGCAATGGTGGGGACACTCGAAGACAGCACAACATCTTGCAAATAAGGAACAATATGTAGCGTACAAGGTTAGAATGAACTGTGTGTTTCCTTTTGTAAATAATAGGTGGTGGTGGAAGCTCCAAGGGTATGTCACTGACAAACTGAGTAAAGTAGCCAGTCCTCAAGAACTAGAGAGAGCACTACATCTGAATGTCGTGAGAAAAGCAATTCCCTCTACAGCATGAGAAGGACTTGATTGTCTAAGGGCATGATAAGTAATTGTGTTGGGTCGGTGTAACCTCCTGTGAATAGTAATTGTTTGGATGGTTACAAGGGTTGGAGAGGATTGGAATGATAAACGTGATGTGATGTGGCATTATGTATTATATTAACTTTTTAATGATTATAAAATATTTTTACATTATTTTTTATTTAAACATGGTTAAAAAATATTATAACAAAGAAATTACGCGGTCCAAACAACCAACCCAGGAATGCAGGGATAGAGCAGGAGGTATGCCAGATTACCCCGAGGTAACTTGGCAACCAAACGAGTCCAAGAAAAGTCTCGAGTCGCTTCAAGCAAGCAAAAGTCACCTCGATGGAAAAGATAGTATTAGATGTGAGGAATTGATCCTTCATTGTCTAATAGCATGGATATACTCCTGCAAGAAATCTGTAAACTTGTCACTCTAATGGCCCTACCACTTGTTTGGCACAACATGTGGGATAGAAGATAGTAAGTTCCTCATATAGGCCAGTGATCTGTTGATAATAATTAAGTATCAAGGAATCTCCCTGAAAAGCAAACTATATCTGCATGTACGTATATATGAGGTGAGATTTAGTCATTTGTTGAGAATAAATCTGAGCAAATTCATCTCATACATCATTAGATGCCTCCTTCTACGAGAGGTTAGCTACAATGCAAGGCTACAAATTGTTAGCCATCCATGTCATGATCTAGTCATTGTCAGGCATACATAAATCATATTCTCGTCTTTAGCTGTGAACGTCTCCTTTGTTGAAATATAGATCTTCCTTTAACTACTCAATGAACACATTGAAGGTCCAATCCATGAGAACATAGTTATATGCACCCTTTAGTTTGATAGAAGTCCTTCGAACCACACTAGAAGAGGTGGATATTATATTTTTTGTCTCGATTGGAGTCAATCCTTGTGATCGGGGGGAGAGAGATCAAGGAGGTTTTGAAACAATCTATACACGTATAAAGAGTAGCAGTGGTAAAACCATTGAGGACAGTAGGAGGGTTCGTTGGACCATGTCGAGAACCGTAAACACACATACATGTAGGATGAGGAATTGGGGTGGTGTCGCTGTTGTGAGGCGACACTGTTGGGTGGCACACATGGAACATGTGACGCAGCTAGGGCAATATCCATGGGGCAAAGATACAACAATGCTAGCATTAGCAACATGTTTTAGGGCATGAACTCTGATTTAGGAAGTAGTGACTTGTCGTTGCATGAGACGAACTTTTCTACACAAAAACTAAGACATGGCTCAACTTTGGGAGCACATAAAGCATATCTTTCTCACATCAAAAGCATGAGGGGTACTAAAGTCTAGCATATTGTTGTGGCAAAGCCGTCTCCCACTACAAGTATGGTTAGCTACATGAATTCTTGCTCAAATCCATGTTGAAAGATTCGACAAGTTTTTACGCTGGTTATCAACTACCTAACGCAACCCACCACAAGGGGGGATTTGAACCCTGGTCCTTTTGGTGGTAGGCACACTGCACTACCACTAGACCATTTAAGCGGGTTAAGTCCAGCATATCGTAGTAAAAATAGAAATAAGAAAATGTGCAATCAAAGACAAGAGCAAACTTGGATTTACATGAAACCCTACTCAATAAGGAGACGGATGAAACCACCAGAGTAAGCCCCAAGGATTAGATATTTATCATGTTTTACTCTAAATGAGTAAAAGGGTGTGGGGCTCTATATATAACCCCACCAACTCAACCAAGTCTCACCACTTATCCATGCGAGACTAAACAACTTCTACTCAATTTGCCCAACTACCCAATTCTCTTAACAAATAGAGAGAGGAACACATTATGAAAGAAGCATGACCAAGAATATGGACAGCAACCTCCTCCTTCATTAGACCACAAGACCAAATATTCAACAAAAAAGGTCACATCCTTGGAGAAAGAGGGACCCATCCTCGTACAAGCTGCCCTAGAATGAAATAATTATCCCTTGCTAATGACAATTCCATATATGCCACAAACACCTTCCCATCACTGAGATCTCCCAACACAATGCATGTTCCCATTTCAAGATGCTAGAGATGATGTAGTCACCCCTCTAATGCCCCTTCCTACCAAATCAAAAGCATAGTAGTGTCCCCTAGCAAAGCCTCGCCATGTGACCAATCTCACCACACTCGAAACAAAATGCCCCCTAGCCTTGAAGGATGATATTATTATCAGTTGATGCTTTCCTCTTGACTTCTATCACACATAAGTTCAAGGACTAAGGACCACCATGTCTCTCATCACCCTCCCCACGTTGCTTCTCACCTCCTACTCTGATTAGAAAATCATGCTTATAATCGAGAAGTACACAATTCGATTTTTGTAAATGTAAAGCTTGTATAGGTCATTATGTAATAAAGAAAGAAATGAGGAGTTTTATGTAAAATGTCTTTTGTTGAGGGAATACAATGACTTGTTTATTTATGAGGCCCTAGGATTCTCTTATATAAAGAGTGACATGTTGGGAAAATTACATAAAGAAGACAAGAAGAATAGAGAATACATAAACGACCCAAAAGATAACTAATCTATCAACACTTCCCCTCAAGCTGGAGCATATATATCTATCATGCTCAGCTTGGAACATCATCTCTGGAAAGGCCCTCTGACTAACGCCTTGGTAAATACATATGTTGTCTGATCCCCTGAGCTAGCATGAGTGGCAGAGATGAGGCACTTCTGTATCATGTCTTGAGTGTAGTGACAGTTTACCTTGAAATGCTAGGTCCTCTCATGTAAGGTTAGGTTGTTGACTATGAAGAGAGCAGCTTGATTGTCGCATTAGAGGTGCATGGGAAGAGGCATCACAACTGTTAGGTCAGTAAGAACAAACCTGACCTACATCATCTATGTACAATCCTATGTCATGGCCCTAAATTCTGATTCTGCACTGGATCTGGCAACCACTATTTGCTTCTTGCTCTTCCATGATACCAAGGAACTCCCTATGAACACTTCAAAGCCAGAGGTAGACTTTTCGTCCGTGGGACATCCTGCATAATCTACATCTGCACAAGCTGTAATGGCAAGTGATGTACCTCTGCTGAATAGACTAGTGCCAGGTGAGGCCTTCAGATACCTCAAAATCATATGGATTGCACCCATATGTGCATGTCTCGATTGTTCCATGAACTGACTCGCTTTGCTTATTGTAAAGAATATATCTAGCCCGGTGATAGTCACATATAGGAGGTTCCCAACAAGCTTTATGTACCTCCTCTTGTCTACCTCATCAGTGTCATCATTAAACACTTCATGCTCGAGTCCATGGGAATAGGCAAGCCTACAGTCTGCCATGCTTGTCTCAGAAAGAAGATCTGTAACATAATTCCTTTAGGTCATCACAAGATCTCGTTGTTCCTGACAAACTCCCGTCCAAAGAAGTAGCACAGATTGTCACGATCCTTGGTCACAAATTGCTAACCTAGGAAATCCTCAACAGTCTAGATGCTCAGCTCATCATCCCTTATAACAATGTTATCACTAACATAAACAAGTATGGTAATTGTACCTCTCCGAGTGCTCTGAACAAACAGTAAATGATCGACAATCGATCTCACAAATCCTTATTGCTCTATCAAGTCCGAGAGCATCTAGAACCATGCTCTTGGACTCTGCTTAAGGTCATAGATCGCCTTGTGAAGCATGCAAACCTTCTGATACACCCCCTCAACGAGTGGATAAGAAACCTGTTGAGGCAATTGTAAGCTCCATGGGAGGTATGGTCACCCAAGTAAGGAGATGTGTACGTGCTGCCTCATATTCTAGATCGAGTGCTGCCAAGAAAACTCCAACCATCATGGAGTTCATGTAGGTCATATGTTGCTCTGTGGAAGTAGTAATGGACATGAAGATGTAAAGCTTCACAAACATGCCTCGAAGCGAGGAGTAGAAAGTATGCGCAGATATGCATACTGCTGGACTCGATATGTCAAACTGAAGCTGAAGAATCTTGACCTTATTCTTCACTTGAGCATAGGTCACTGCCAAAATATTCCACAACACCTTGGCGGTGGGCTGGTTCACAATATCGTTAGTGATATCTGTTGTGAGTATCCCAAAGAGCCAAACACGTGCATAAGCATCATCTTGCTTCCACAAAGTATTGTCCCCAGTCTTGTCTACAGTTGCCTTTGTCAGAATATGCTCATCATTATTGCACTGCATAAGGATCAAAAACTGCATGGACCACAATTCATAGTTGGTCTCATCTATCTTCCTGATGGGAGTAGCGTCCTTGAAGGCATTGAATGAAGAGAAAACAACACCCTTGTTCTCTGACATGATGAAAAAAGGTGGAAAATAGAACTAAACTGGGGAAGTAAGCCAATTCGAGCGAGTCTACACGATTATATGGAGGATTGATCGTGTAGACTCATACAACAATCCTCGTCACTCCTCCATCCACGTTAGGGTCGGAAAACGTGTTTTATATGTCTGAAATCATGGTTTCCGATCAAAGTCAGACCATTTCAAACTGCAGATTTGTGACGGATAGGAGAGAAATCGGCCTAGGGGTCATAGGAGGTGCTGCGATAGCGCATCGCTGCGATCGGGGGCCCACACAGATCTAGCGGCAATTGGGAGGGCCCCCATAGGTCCGTTGATGGTTGGGGAGGCCGCTAGGGGGATCCCAACAGTGCCTGACGGTGATGGGGGCCTCCACTGGTGGCTAGAGGTGTGACCGGTTGGTTGTTGTTAAAAGCCATGCAAGGCCCCCTTCAATGGTGGTGCTTGTTTCGAGAAAGGGATAGGGCACGATGGTGGGTCTAGGGCATGGTGGGGCACGAGAACTCCAGTATAGGACCATCGCTCTGATACAATGTTGAGGGAATAAAATGACTTGCTTGTAACATGTTGGGCAAATTATATAGAGAAGACAAGAAGAATAGATAATACATAAAAGACACAAAAGATAACTAATATTTCAACACCTTTTGATAAAGAAAACAAGTTGACACCAGTGAAAACTGAATGGTTCTGAATTTTAGTATCAAACAAAATGGGGACTTTTTTGCAAAGTCTACAGTTTTTTTCTGAGGACAACCGTCAAATATCCAACACAAACATAACTATATTCTCTTGTCACAAAAATTGCAGGATCATTATTTTACCAAATTCTATTGAGAATTTTAAGGCTAAAATTACTTTGACATCCAGAAGAACTTGCATATTTAGATCAGACATGAATATACTCATAAAAGTATCGTGTTATCCAAAGCATCTATGAAATTATGGTTTCTATTATTGAAGATATCGTACACTGCAAGATACAAACCATCATTTTCAAGAATATCCAACAGAAATTCATTTCCATAAATGAATAACTAGTTTCTCCAGCAAATATACTTTTATAGAATAATTTTGTACTACAAGATTAAACGATCATTTTTGGAATCAAAAGAACTAACTATTAAAAAAATAGATATAAACAGTGTACCTTTGACATAGATGTCAAAATATCTGCCAAGAAAAAGTCGGAGAACGTTATTGCCTGAATCACACAAATTAGATAAATTTAGATAAATATGTAACAGTGGGCAACAAATTTATAAAATGTGCTGATCTTTAAGAATTAAATATTGATCACGCTTCTCAGCTTAGCACCAAGAACAATGGACCTAGATACCCAGTATTATGCAAAAGCCATTGAAATGCAACTTGGGTCATATCTTTCCGTAACTGTTAAGGAAACACCGAGGATACAGAATATTGTCAGTGTAAGTATTTTTAATGTGCGCGTCAGTTATTGTCTGAATGCATGCATCATCATGCAAGATAAACCCGCATGCAATGACAAAAAAGATGGCATAGATGGTGTTTCTAACATTTTTGCTGAGTTTATGTGCATGTTTCGACCATTTACAAGTATTTTCCTCGTTAACGACAAGAATGAAACCCTTTGACAGGATCTATAGGAGCTGTCTATTTAGATCATGCGAAACTGTGCAATTGGAAGTTTGACAAGGAATCCTATAATAATACACCAATTACTAATACAACAAGCATGTTCTAGTCAATATCTATCTATACTTTCTTCCAAAATGGACAAAACTATCTGACAGTTGCAAGAAGTCCTTCCCTAATTAACCATGATTCAAAATTAACATGTAGAATACTTCCAAATTTGTGATTACAAAATAATGCAATTATTATTTTTTTGAAAAAAAAACAGGGCCCCCGTATAGGAGTGCATTCAAAAACTTCACCATCAATCACCAAAAAATATTACAATACAGCTAAAATAACAAAAAAAAACACCACAAAATACAAATTTATAAATTTCAACTCTCAACCAACATCCTAACATGCACCACAACATTTTCACCATCAAATCTATCCTTGCGAACCACCACCCCATTTATGGTGAGCCAGATCACCCAAATAATAGCCACACACTCTGATCTCTCCTTTGTGCCGCTCCAGTTCGTCTTAATGGAGCCCCAATGTCAACAGTAATGCAATTATTACTATTTTTAAAGAGATCGTATTAGAGAGGAGGGAGGAGAGGGATGAGCGAGCGAGGGCTTCTAAGTGAGAGGGTTCCTGGTGTTGGTTTGTGAGGGCGAAGGGGGTCTAGTGGAGGGGTGGGGTAAGAGGTCAGCAGGAGGTTTGCTACCATAAAAAGTAGCATGAAGGGCCCCAGTGCTTTCTTTGCATTGTGTGTGGACATCGTGCAGCATTGTGTGTTGGCTTGATCCATTGAATCTTATTGTGGCTAGGTTCATAATCGAGATTCCTGTTAGGTGAGGTGGGTCGTCAGAGGAAGATCGAAGGTGCAGTAAGCACTCGTTTCGTCACATCAACGCTCTGCCCGCCGTAGCAGGAGGCGTAGGGCGGATCATTGGTGTATCATATTCGGAGGTGGTGAAGGGAGAGATTCCTTAAGTTCAAGGTGGAGGAAGAATAAAGGTTCGATTGCAGGCCTGTTAATCGGATCTTTTGTTTAAGGAGTTGTCGACCTTTCTCTTGCTAAGGCAGACATTGAATGGCTGGGGAGCTCCTTTATAAGGGATGGGGTCATTTTGTACGACCACTTCATGTGTAGAATAGAACTTTCCCATTTGGAGAAGATGTTGTTGGAAGACCTTCCGCTCGATGTGCCTATTAGATGGAGGGAACCAAGATTCCTCGACGAGTAAACGTTGATGCAGTATCATATGGTTCTTGGGGTGGTTGGAGTTCAATCTTATCTACAGGAGCCTTGCCTCTTTGAAGCTTACCCTCGTAGGGTTGAGGGAGGTAGTAGAGATGTTGTATGATGTCATGATGTTGCGCTCCATAATGCAAGAGGCATTTTTTGCATGCTTCAGGTCCCCATCAATGAACAAGACAGTGTCGCCGGCGTACTGCAGAATGGGGATTGAAACACCATCCCCCATGTACCCAACACAAAACCCGTCCCTCGACGCCAGTCTCATCATCACGGTCAGTGCATCCGCCACAATAACAAAGACGAGAGATGCTAGAGGGCACCCATGTCGTACCCCCTATTGCGATTGGAAGAACCCCTCCTCCGGTCTTCCATTGACTAGCACCGAATAGGATGTTGTAGTAATGCATCTCTTCACCCAACCAATACACTTGTCTGGGAATCCTCTCTTTTGTAGTGATCGCCACAGGAAACACCAATCGATGCAAACGTACACCTTCGAGAAATCAACCTTCCAAAGGACTCCTTTCTGCTTCTTCCTCTTCCAATCCAGCACCAACTCCGACACTATCACCCAAGAGTCCACCATTTGCCTGCCCGAGACAAAGGCAGTCTGCTCAGTCTGCTCTGGGAAGATGATTCACCCCAGGACACCTCGTAAATGGTTCGTCAGCACCTTGGCAACAATCAGATAGATGGAATTGGACAAAGCGATAGGCCTAAAATCCACCACCTATGCGGCCCCGTCTTGCTTGGGTAGCAGGAAAACTAGCGTCATATTCAGGAACTCAAATCCTCGGTTAAACTCCTCGAACTCCCGTAGAACCGCCAACACTTCCAGCTTGACACACTCCTAGAACTCCTTGAAGTACACTGAGAAACTGTCGGGTCCTGGAGCCCCATCCGGATTCAGCTGTCACAGAGCCTCTCGGGCCTCCTCCTCCGAGATATTTTTTTAAAGTCATAAAAGGGGGTAACATGCTAAGGTGTCCTCCCCAATATATTAAAAAGGAAGAGAAACAACGAAGAAAAAAGAAAAAAGAACAACTGGAGAGAGTCAGAGAGATGCTCAGGCTTCCACAAAAGCCTTGGACTGAATCACAACATTCTCAATGTAGAATCTAGTACCCGAGAAAACCAAAGCATTTCTAGCCAGCCAAATACACCAAAACAGAGAGATCGGTCTCAAGAGCTCAAACCGCGGTCGTCGACAGGCCGAACGAAAGGAATCGCAGAAGGCGTCAAAAGACGACGTGATGACCCAATCAAGGCCCAAAACGACCCAAGAGCCAGTCGTGAAGGGGCAGGAAAAAAATAGATGGTCCACCGATTCAGCGCCCTCCCCGCACAGGTAGCAAGCCTCGAAGAAGAGCCAAGAAACCGCGCGCATCGGTCACGAGTCATTAAGCGCTTTCGCCTGAAGAGCCACAAGAAAAAACCAATCCGCTCCGGAAGGCGGAGATCCCAAATCAGAGAACAATCCTTGACAAGAGCCTCAGAAAGAGCAGGCAGTGGCCTGCGTATCACCGCATAGGCCTTCTAAACCGAGAAAGGGGAGCCCCTCCAGACCCAATGGTCCCTTTCCCCACTGGGGCCCTCACAAAGAGCCAAAGAATCGCACATCCGAAGGAAGTCCTCGAGCCTCTGGTCCGAAAAATTAGTGCAGAATCGAGGCATCCAATTCCCGTCGCACCATACATCAGCAACTTTTGCATCCCAGTCCGCCGCCAAAGCAAAAGGCCGTGGGAAGCGAATGTCGAGAGCCCCATCACCGGTCCAGTTGTCAGTCCAAAACACGAAAGTGAGGTCGTTGCCCAGGATGGGTCTGAAGAGCTCGTGGAATCAAGGGAGAACCGAAAGGATCGCCCTCCAGAACGAGGACGGGCGCACCCCCGTAGGGGGCACATGGGAGCCAGGGGTACAAGAACCCTATATACGACGAAGCAAAGTGCAGCAAAGATCTTCACCACTCCCCCAAATTTTCGAGACCCACTTCAAAATTAGTGCTTCATTCATAGCATCCAGCCTCCGAACACCCAACCCCCCATCCGCTTTCGACAAGGTAACCGTACCCTACTCCACGAGGTGCATACCCCTCGCATTCAACTCGCAACCGCGCCAAAGGAATCTCCTCATCACCTTCTCGATACGATTGCGTATTCCCTTTGGAAGAATCCGAGAGGACATGAAGAAGACTGGAATCGCCGCCATAACCGCCTTCAGGAGGATCAGCCTCCCCCTGGATAAGATGGAGGAACGCCATCCCGCCACCGGAAGCCAGTCCGCCAGCCTCGACCGGCCGATCGTCAACAGCATGCCAAGGTAGGGAATCGGTAGATTGCCGCAGCCCACACCCAAATCACTCGAACAGCCCTGCGCCTCCTCCTCAGAGAAAGCAAAAGGGACCAGCAAGGACTTCTCACGATTTTGGACGAGGCCCGAAAGCTCACCAAAGAGCACCAGCACAGCAGCCACGGTACCGATGTTCTCTCTGGCGCCCTCGACAAAAAAGAGGGTGTCGTCAGCGTACTGGATGAGAGGAATAAGGATATCGCCCTTGGAATAGCCCGAGAATAAGCCACCTTGCTGAACATGCATCATCATGTGCGCCAAAGTGTCTGACGCGATGACAAATAAGAGAGGGGCAAGAGGGCACCCCTGCCTGACTCCCCGTTGAGGTTGAAAAAAGCCGCCCTTCGGGAGGCCATTAACAAGCACTGCCATAGAAGTCGTGGTGACACAGCGCTTCACCCACGAAATCAAGTCGCTCGGGATGCCCCGCCGATGTAAAGCTTCCCATAAGAAACGCCAATCAAGAGTATCATAGGCCTTCGCAAAATCGACCTTCCAGAGCATAGCCTTCGTGCCAAGCCGCTTCCAGTCCGCCATGATCTCATATGCCAAAACTAGGCAGTCCCCAAGATGCCTACCCGGGACGAAAGCCGATTAATAAGGAGAGATAACGTACGATAGTACCCTGTTAAGGCGGACGGCCAACACCTTGGCCACAATAAGGTATAGCCCGTTCGAGAGAGCAATAGGTCGGAAGTCCTCGATACGCTCCGCCGCACCATGCTTAGGGAGCAGGACGATCAAACGCCCGATTGACCATCTCAAACCCCGCGTTACGAAGGCAAAACTCCTGAACCACATCGAGGACGTCCACCGCGAGCAAATCCCAGAAATCCTGATAGAAAGACACGGGGAAACCATCAGGCCCGGGATCCCCTTCAGCATTAAGGGACCACACGGCGGCCTTCACCTCCTCCAAAGTCACGGGCACAGTCAGGCTGGCGGCATGCTCCGGCTAAAGCCTCTCCGCCCCCTGGCCCAACCACCTCCACCTACGCCACAGGGCCCGAGAGGAGAAATCACGAAAGTGTGTGACAATCTTATGGCCCATCTCTGCATCCCCAGTAACCCGCTCATTGTCGATAACGATCGAACGAAGCGCATTAGCTCGACGCCTCCCGCTAGCAACACGGTGAAAAAAAACAGTGTTGGCGTCGCCTTCAACGAGCCACCTGTGTCCAGACTGTTATAAAATAAAGAAGAATGTGGAAGCGAACATGGAAAAAGATAAAGAACAAGAATAACAGCGGGATTTAACGTGGAACCCTACTCCATGAGGAGTGGGATGAAACCACGGGAGAAGCCCTCAAAGGAGCGTGTTTTTCTATTGACTTTCTCAATGAGTACAGGAGGTCTGAGGCTCCTTATATAGCCTCTCCAGAGCCTCCACGTCCCACCACTGGACGATGTGGGACTAAACACTGGATGGGGTAAATGGAACTTCTCCAGGATCCATTTACCCAGCTACAACACCATGGGCGCATACAATGAATGCTCCAACACTCCCCCTCAAGCTGGAGCATGAAATGCTTAGCTTGGACAAACAGAAATAAACTCAACTCAACGCTACAGGACACTACGGACAATATCAACACAACGTGCACATTGCTGCAGTCGAGGACGTTGCTTCTCATGTCGTGCAGGTGAGGAGGACGAACGGGCTGGAGTGTGAGTCAACTGAAGACCCGGAATCTGACCATCGAGTCTGAAACTGCGCCTGAAGTCTCCTCGTCGGAGAATTGGGTCTCTCCCATCTGGCTCAGAGAATGGTGCACTGCTCTGGTGTACCTATGATACCACATGAAAACCCTTGCCCTCAATGGCATAAGGAATGGTCCTCTGCTCTGGAGTCCCTATGGCTCACATGAAAACTCTAGCATGACAAGAAGAATGATGGGGACCTCGAACAAATGATGACAACATATGCTCATCTGAAATAAGACCGCATCCTTGTGCGTGTCTGGAACTGGACTCGGAATCAATTGTCGAGTCTGAAACTGAACTGTAGAGTCTGATCATCTGGCTGGTCTGGAGACTGATATATGGATCTGGAATCTGGATCAAAACCTACAACTCTACATATATACTCCCTATTTCTCCCATACTTGTCGGAAACTCAACATCGACAAAGTTGGGAGAAGACAAGATAAATAGGGGTAAACATGAAAATTCACAACAATTTCTTGCGGCTTTTCTTTTTTTTTTAAAGCCGACACATTTTTTTAATGACCCCCTTTTTTTTGTAAGTTGTTTCATTCTTTCTCGGCTTTCACAAATCCTTTTTTTTACTTGTGTACGGCTCTTTAATTTGTACGTGCCCTTTTTTTACTTTGCAACCTCACAACAATTTCTTGCGGTTTTTTTTTAAAGCCGACACATTTTTTTAATAACCCCCTTTTTTGTAAGTTGTTTCATTTTTCTCGGCTTTCACAAATCCTTTTTTTACTTGTGTACGGCTCTTTAATTTTACGTGCCCTTTTTTTTACTTTGCAACCTTTCCCCTCTTTCTCTTCTTCCTCTTCCTTTTTTTTAAAAAACATTATCTCTCGGCCCAGTTTTTTTTTTGTGGCCCAAACAGAAAACGACATTTTTTCATTAAAGGCACGCTTCCCTTACTAGGGTTCCAAACACGGGACCCGAAAGAAACCCCCGCAGCCCCTGTTGGTGGGCATTTGCCTTCATTGCCGCCGCCTGCAGCCTGGGATGTGCGCCGCCTACTTGCGGCGGCCTAAAAGACGCGCCTATGATGGGAGGTGTCGCGGAGCCTGCAGAGGGAGGTGCGATGCTGCCTGGAGGTCTTGTTGGGCGGTGCGGCAGCCGTTGAAGCGACACCGATGGCGCGGGGGAGTGGATGCCGCCTGGGAGGAGGAAGATCTTCGGGGAGAAGGTGCGGCGCCGCTTGGGTTGAAGGGAGTTCCGCCAGGAGAGGACAGGGGATCTGCACCAGGGCGTATGGCGGCGCGGGGAGCCAATCTAGAGGCGCACGAGGTCGTACCTATACCTCCTGGACTTGGAGGCTAGGGCTTCTGCTGTTGTTTCGGCTTCAGCGCCGCCTTTGGCTACAACACAATGGGCGCATACAACGAATGCTCCAACATAGACCTTTGGTGCCATTCCACCACCTTCTTGTCCGCGAGCGCCACCTGCAGGAGGGCATCCGCCCTCTTCGCGAGATCCTCAGCGGAGAGAGGGCCGGGAGTCCTCGAGTTGATCCAGACCCGCGATAATGTCCTCCGTGGAAACTCTGGCCGCCCAGCGGGCAGCGCGCGACTCCCTTCTAAACGAGCAGAGCCTCCCCCGCACGGAGACGAGCTTCTGGAAAAAATGCGAGACAGCCGAACCAGTGACGACCGTAAAGGTCCAATGCGAGCAAACCAACGCGTGGAACGACTCCTCCATAAGCCATGCCTTTTTGTACCTGAAGAAACCCATGTGCTCCAAGATCTCCCCCGAGTCCCAGATTAGGAGAGTGTGATCCGAACGAGTACGTACCCTGGCTGACGCAAAGCAAGAGGGAAAAGCATCCAAAAGCTCCGAGGAGGCCAAGAAACGGGCAATGCGGGAGCGAGATCCTGAGCTCCTCCACGTGTACGTAGTATCATTGGCGTCAATCACCTCAAGCTCGAGAGAGTCCACCAGGTCAGCAAAATCAACCGAACACGGGTCTTGGCCACCGCGCAAGCCCAGACGGTCAAGGAGAGCAACGTCACATTAAAATCGCCTCCAATTAGCTACGCGCCACCCAGGAACGAAGCCCTCGCCGAGCGAAGTTCCTCCCACAACTCCCATCGGTCGACGGCAAGGCAAGGCCCGTAAATGCACGAGACAATTAAAGACATTGTCGAGGAGAGGCAACCCAAAAGGACCGTCAAAACATGACACCTCTCAACTCCGATTGTAGAGCAAAGCGACGGTCCCTCCAGGCAACCATCACACCGCCCGAAGCCCCGACCGCGTCAATAACGCGAAACTCGGAAATAGGGCCATCATCAAAGGAGCGCCAAACGTCCACCGAGCAGGATTACAGCTTGGTTTCCTGAAGCAGGATAACATCACAGTCCTACTCCAGGAAGCGAGAGCCCGGGATCTTTCTTTTTTCCGGGTCACCCAGACCCCTGACATTCCATGTTAGGATCTTCCAGGGTTGCAATAGTCGACCGACTATCCCGAATAGTCGGTCCAACTATGCGGTGTGGTGGGGTACCCAACTGAACAGACTTCCAGTCGGCAATAATCGGCCCTACCAAATAGTCGGCCGACTATTCGGCCGACTGGCCCGACTATGAGGTCGACTGGAGTTTGACTCTTCATTTTTTATTTTTTTATTTTTAATTTTCAATATTTATAGGTTACATTTTACCACGGTATCGCCACAAATGTCAAATTCTATATGTCTATTATATTGATTGGTACTTTTATCTTGGATTCATGTTAAACGATGATTATATATGTATAAAATATAAGAATATATGTATTATAAATAATTTTTATATTAAAAAATACAAAATCGAATAATTCCGAATAGTCGCCCGAATACTGATTATTCTCTATTCAGTGACCCCTCTGACTGAATATCGAATACCGTCTTCTGCAACACTGGGATCTTCATTTAGCACCGTTGCAAGTTCCCTCGAGAAAGACAACTCCAGCCACAGAAGCAACTTTAGCCAGAGGATCCGAAACCGGCGGAAGCGCACCGACGACCATTGGTGCACGCGGACGCCTCCTGTATCTTTTGCCTATCCTCCCAGAATCAGATCCCGATGGGGCTCTCGACGAGGATGGCCCCAAGCCAGAGACCTCGTTCGAGAAGGAGAAACTACCAGAGGGAGCATTCGACGCCACAACCGCTTCCCGCGTCGAGGCGGCAAGAGAAAGGGGCTCACAAACAGAGTGTAAATTCCACGCGGGCCAGATAGACCCAAACAGATCAGTCGACGCGGGGGCGCCATTCCAGGCGCTGAGGCGACCATCCACGCCCTTAGTCGGGGGCTCCGAGCGGTCCGCAAGCGGGTCCACATGCTCGAAGAACGCAAAAGCGGAACAAGCCCACGAGAGAGAAAGCGGAAGATCCGAGCCCGCCCGGGGTCCGGCTTGAGCAGTAAACAGGCTAGGAGACGAACCGATAAAGAGGGTCGAATTGGCGAAATCCCCGAGCTGAAAATCGACAGGGGTGCACGACCCAAAACTGATCTTCTGAACAGCCGCAAGCAAAGGAGGCGCCCCCCCACCCCACCCCGAGGGGGCGGCAACACTAACGACTCGAGGGAAAACACGACGGTCCAAATCCCCAGGAGGCAAACCGTCCCCACAAACCGAAGACGATCCGACTTCCTCTGGTACCGGGATCGCACCACCGACAACTTTCGGGAGTTGGCCGACTCCGACGCTACCGCACAGCGGCACCGAGAAATCCTCCTGATCCAAGAGACGAATCCGTAGAGGGAAAGAGAAGCGCCCCACGAACAACTCCGCCGACGTGAGATCACAGGTGGACTCGGGGCAGTCCAAGAGAATCAGAGTGACCTCCGGGTCCAACCCCGGCAGCAGGCCACCCGCAAGGATACGAACAACCGAACCAAGGTTGCGCAAGGAGGGGCCTAAACAATGCACGGAGCGAGAGAGGAAAGGAACGCCCCTAACCTCAGCCACCCTCCGTGAGAAGTGATCTACGCAATTCAAACCCCCATCTGCAAATCGAGCAGACCTCCATACGAGGCCTCCCGGCCCCTTCCAGGCCAGCGGTTGCTCCCGCTGAGGACCCGACAAACCTCGCGCACAGCACCTCCGAAAGCCAGACACGACGACATCTCCAAGAAAAGCGTCGGCGAACTCCCGCTCAACGGCCACCAGAACTTCCTCCAACGATAGGGAGCCATCCTTCTACGACCCAACGAGTAACCCACGCAGGGCCGGAAGAGCGGGATAAAGCATTTCACCGCCTTCCGCCCTGTGAGCCGACGACCTTACAGAGTCCTTCGTAGGCCGAGTGTCAGCCCCCCCGAGCTCTGGAAATGAAACTTGAAACACATATTCCTCTCAATATATTAAGAAAATCCCCCTAAGGTTTCATTCAAAAAAACTCAAAAGTCATGCATAAAATAGGCTGGGTGTAGGTAGTTACCTACACCCTAGGCTTAGGCTCCCAGCTCCCATATAAATATATATATATATGGGGTTGATGGGGCTGCCCCCTAGGAGAAACCAACATGGCTGCCCCACCCCATTTTGGGGCAAATTTTTCTATTTTTTTTGAAAAATATCGTCAGGTATATTCATCCCTATATCCGTCCTATATGCCATTCGAATTTCATCAGAAACAGAGACTCCTACGGCCTCCATCCAGACAGAGTCGATTTAAAAAATTCTGCGATCGTTAAAAAAATTACATCTAGATGGAGGTCGTAGGAGCCTCTGTTTCTGACGAAATTCGAATGACATATAGCAGGGATATAGGGATGAATATACATGGTGATATTTTTCCAAAAAAAATAAAAAATTTTGCGAAAAATGGGATGGGGGCAGCCATGTTGGCTACCCCTAGGGAGCAGCCCCATTTTTCCCATATATATAGGTTAATGGGGCTGCCCCCTTGGGGTAGCCAACATGGCTTCCCCCGCGCCATTTACGGCGTTTTTTTTTATTTTTTTCAAAAAATATCACCATGTATATTTATCCATATATCTCTCCTATATGCCATTCGAATTTCGTCAGAAACAGAGACTCCTATGGCCTCCATCTTGCGATAGCGCGATGGACAGGTGCCACATCGGTGGCCCTCCTCCCCACAAAAGAAACATCGAACCGACGAGTTGCAAGCTGCAGCTACGTGTCCCGGTAGCCTGCAGCGGAAGCATCTGCGTCCTCATTTACGATGAGAGACGACTTCCCAGCCTTCCTCAGAAGCCTGGCCTTCCCGACCCCCGCTCGAGATCCGAGCGATGTACGGCAGATGTTCTTCTCCACTCCTCCGACCCCGCCTGAATCGCCCACTTCAGTCGCTCCTGTCGTTTCCACCGCTCCATCCTGCTTCCCATCCTGTCGTTTCCCCCCTCCTCCGAGATTGGCACCACCAAAGCCTCCGCCTCATGGGGGGAAAACACCCAAGCCCCCGCCCTCGCTACCCCCAATCCGCCCCTCTCGCTCTTCAAGAGAAAGCGACGAAGCCCTTAATCGCCTCCCTATCTTTGTGTCTCTCATCAACTACACTCCTCCTACCTCTATACTCCTTATGAAGTTCCACCTCCTTCTGCCATTGGCTACAGAGTAAAAGAACCGTGTATTATTGTCCCCCTCCTTCAGTCACTTCTACCTTGATCTCTGCCTCCATTCGACCTCCTTTTTACTATACTCCAGCCACACTTGGTTCAACGCAGCACAACTCTCGTCAACCTCATGAGGCTGCAGCTCCCGCGAGTCCTCATCCGCATCAAGGCGAGAGATGACCTCATGTGTTGCCGCCCCCAACTGTTGCCTCTGCTCACGGTTGCCCCTCTTGAACTTAATCAACCCTTCCATAGTAGCGCACGCTTCTCAGCCAAAACCATCGAAGTAGACCCCTCCAGCTGCACACTCTACCAAAAACCACGACCATGGCGCGGAAACCCTCCTCCATCAGCCAAGCCCGCTCAAATATGAAAAAAGATCTCGGTCTTACTTCCTCCCCAGAGGACCAAATAATCGGATTGTGATCAGATTGAGCTTGACGGAGAGCCCACGCGGTCGCCAAAGGAAAGGACATTGCCGCATCCTGAGATAGCAGGAACCGGTCAATCCGCGACCTCAATATGGTTTTCTCCGAGTGCAGCGGCACCCACCAGCACCTAAGATTTACATCCTCGCATCAAATATGAACTGCCTCGGCTCCATCGAGCCCACATCCATCCCCCCCCCATAGTCGAGGTATGTCCTCCAGCTGCAGCATCACATTGAAATCCCCACCTATGATCCACATCACGCCAAGGTACCTCTCTCGAAGCAGCCTCGAGTCGTCGATCATCTCCGACACTGCCACTGCACAGATAAAAAAATATTTTGATGGTGGAATTTGTTTGGTAGAAGAATTGGAGAGGTTAAGAAGAGAAAACTCGTCGGAGAACGAGAGATTTGAGGAAGAAGAAATATGAAGACCACGTGGGGAAGGAGAGAGACGAGAGAGAAAGATAAAGAATAAATCTCAATTTTTCCTATCAATTCCACCCTCTAACACAATAGCCAATCATCCCTTTATACAGGAGGGATGAGGTTACAAAAATAGAAACTCGAATTCAAATTGAAACTAATTATCCTAATTTGACTCTAACCGACTAACCGACTAATTTGAAATTCAAATCTTTAACTAATTAATTGAGATTGCAGGCGATCTCATTTATTTAATTAAGAATACGACAACTCAAATAAACGTAAATAAAATTAACGGATAAAATTTTAAATAAATGCAGCCCTATATTTCCTTTTTACGCTGCATCAACTCTCCTCCGCTTGAAAAATTCGGCTCCCGACGAATTGCAGGATCTACAGGATTGGAGGTTGATAAATTCGAATCCGCGTTCTCGGTCATCCCATGGAAGAACTGGTGTGGCACGAATGGCGGGATCCACGCGTGTGGCATGCGAGTGTTGGCGTCGCGGACTTCGTGGCGGAAGAGCAGGTGTGGCGCATATGCGGGCTCCCATCCGGGCTTTACCCTTTTGACGTGGTGCTCGAAGAACTAATGGGGCATCTTCATGACGATCAACTTGGTCCGTGGAGAGTCCATAGCAAAGCAATAGCACAAGGAGAGTAGAGGAGGAGATGTGTCCAATGAATGAAGCCATAGGGCCTTTAAATAGGTGAAACCCATGGTCCTATTCCTAATAGGATAAGGAGGTTTTCCAGACTACCTCTATTCAGCACTTCCTTTAAAATATTCCTGCTCCAGGGGGTTGGCATGTAAATTTCGTACCCCTTCACTTAAATAGCATCCATAGAATAATCTTTCCTTCAAATAACTATTTTGGTAAAAACTTTTGGGAGGGGGGGTCTTCCTGCAATTATTCCCAATTAGTTTCTTAACCCAAGTTTCATGGGGTTCGAACCCCTTAAATATCGGTCCTCTTGTTAGGGTTCGGCATTTCCTTCTCTGGCCGTAGCGGCGGCAGACGCTAGCGGGGAGCAAGGGTCGGCGGTGCCTGTGGGGTGGCCGGTGTGAGCGATGACGGTGCGTGGGACGCACGCGGGGGCAACACAGGGTGATAGGGTGAAAAGGGGCGATAGCGGGTAGCGCTGGGGACGGGGTTAGGGATGCATGGAGGAACTGATATTGACGTGGTGGTGGCGCTGAATGGGTGCTATGGCGGTGGGGCGGGAAGGTTGTGGGGTCGGAAGTGGTGGCGGCACATGGGGTAGTAGGGAATGGAATCAGGGAAGAGAGGGAAGCGGCGGAACAGGGATGCAAGGCGAGGGAAGAGGTGTGCGGGGAGAGGCGGTGAGGAAGGATTGTTGTATGCGGAGGGGTGGCGAGGAGAGGGAGGCGGTATGCGAAGAGAGGCGGCGAGGGGGGTGGAAGGCGGAGGCGCGAAGGTGGGTGCGCGAGAGGGAAGGCGGGATTGGTGGGTGCACAAGGGTGTCAGGGGCGACGGGAGGGGTTGTTACGGGTATGCGGGGGACAGTGGGGGGCCGGTGGCTGGGTCGCTGGGGAGGTGCGGGCGGTGGTTGGGGCTGGGGTTGCGAGGGTGACGACGGGAGGGGATAACGAGCCTGTGGGGGTAGCAGCGGGAGAGGGTGGCGGCGATGAGGTCGGGGATTTCGCTAGGGCTGCTGGGATGTCGGGGAGGGGGGTTGGCGTGATGGCGAGGAGGGCAGCGAGACTTGCTGGAGGTGCAGGGGCTGGAGGTGCAGGGGGTGTCAGGAAAAGTGATGTTGGTGGCGCAAAAGGCGCAAGGGTGGCTGTGGGAAGATGTAGCGGAGGTGCGGGGCTGTCAACGGGAATGGTAGGAGGCACAAAGATGTCGTCGGGGACCTGTGGAAGGGTCGTGTGTGGCCCGGAGATCGATTTTTCTAAAGATTGCAGATCTGGAAATACCTGGACAGCAGGGGAATCGACTTTTTCTTCTTCCGGAACGACCTGGACAGCGATCAATTCATTGACGACGGCCTTTTTTTCCTTTGGAATAGGTTGGACAGCGAGCACACCATCATTGGCGGCGAGTTCTTCGTCAACAATCTGGACAGCGGCTTCGGTAGTGGAAGACTTTGATAGGGCGACGCACATAGCCTGGAATTCAGCCACTAGATCTCGACATTCGGACTGGAGAATTTGGAACTTACGTCGTGCGTCCATGTCCTGGTTGTAAGCTTCTTCGACTTGTCGTTTCCACTCCAACTCATGATAATCTTTCGTCGCATGTCGGCGCGAACGTCTGGATGGATCGTTAGATCGTGAGGATGATCTGTAGGCCATGCTCTGATACCAATTGATGCAAAAAATAATTTTTGCACGGATAACAAAATATATTTTGATGGTGGAATTTGTTTGGTAGAAGAATTGGAGGGGTTGAGAAGAGAAAACTCGTCGGAGAACGAGAGATTTGAGGAAGAAGAAACGTGAAGACCACGTGGGGAAGGAGAGAGATGAGAGAGGGAGATAGAGAATAAATCTCAATTTTTCATATCAATTCCACCCTCTAACACAATAGACAATCATCCCTTTATATAGGAGGGATGAGGTTACAAAAATAGAAACTCGAATTCAAATTGAAACTAATTATCCTAATTTGACTCTAACCGACTAACCGACTAATTTGAAATTCAAATCTTTAAGTAATTAATTGAGATCACATGCGATCTCGTATTTAATTAAGAATACGACAACTCAAATAAACGTAAATAAAATTAACGGATAAAAATTTAAATAAATGCAGCCCTATATTTTCTTTTTACTCTGCATCACCCTGCCTTCTCAGCGAGATGACTGTGAATCTCCTACATCGACTCTACCGACAACTCATCAACCACCTCCCCCACCTGTCGCCTCTTTCACTCCTATCCACTCGAATCACAACATCAGCGTCGGATCGCCCCGCACTCCCTTTCGGGAGCACCATTCGTCATGATGCACGCTGCGGAGAATGCTCCAGAACAACGGAGACTAATCTATAATCAGATACCCGGCTCTCCCCCCTCAAACCCGACCGTGGTTCCTCCTTCGAGTCCCGCTCGCGCACCACCTCTACATCGGACATCCCCTCACATAGTTCGTGGTTGGTATCCCATGCCTCCCCCCTCCTCAAACTCCCCACCCTCAAGCTGATGCAAGACTTGTCCGCCTCTTCATGCACGTATTCATTCACCTCCACTTTGAAGGATGCATTCCTGATCTTCATGACTAGCTCCGTAGGAAGAACTGCCATCCTTGCAGCGAACTCCACCTTCACATGCGCATCCTCCCCCTTATAGAGGCCCGAGCATAGGATGGAAATCATCGCCCCGAAATCTCAAAGCAACGACTCTAGCGAAAGCACGTCCCTCACCCTCAACGGCACACCCCTCAACCTCAAGATCTTATAAAACCATCCGTATGAGGTGCCATCTCGGAGCGACGAGCGCCTCCACCTCACCAACTCATATAGCCTCTTATTAAGCAAGGGCAAACAGTCCACGAGGAAACACCGTGCCCTTCTACAGCTGAACCACATCTCCCCCAAATTCTGGACCCACCCGTTGCCCAATGTCTGTCATCACCTCCTGCACGCTGTAGCTAATCCGCTGACCCGAAATAGTCCCACACCAGGATTCCAACTAACGGGTGATGTTGGAATTATTGTATTATAAATATGGTTGTATCCTTTCGGGTTTTGTAATCCTTAACCCTTGAGGTTCCGTAACCTTTAACCCTTCAGGTTCTGTAACCCCTCAGGGGTATTTATGTATTTTTCCTTTTGTACTCTCTAGGGTTTTCTCTCTACATAAGAGACCCTAGCCCTATGGAATACATATCCTATTCGTTTCTCTTCTCCACATGGTATCAGAGCAACGGTCCTAGACCAGAGTTCTGACCTAAAATCCCCGCCACCACCTTCAAACCTCGCAAAAGCCTGCGCGGACCCTATTCCCTAAATCAGGGCCTTGCGCACGGCCCTCCAATCACCTCCAGTGCAGCAGCTCGACCCCAAAGGAGCATCTTCATCACCTACCGATGCCACCAAGGGGCACACAGCCCTCCCGCTAGTGCTACTTGCACTTTCAGGACCTCCTACGAAGGTCGTCAACCCCACAGCTATCCTCCATGGTACCGTAGGACTTTTTGGAGATCCAAAACACAACACGGACCGCTGCCAAGAATACAAATCTGTTGTCCATTGAGGGTTTTCAGCCCTTCTTCAAGGGCAAAAGTGAGTTCTAGGGAATTTTTCAGTTCTTATATGCATCGTTAGTTGATCAAGATCTTCTTTCTATTCTAAGACCACCATGACACCTTCTTCTACCGAGACAAAGCCCTTGGCCACGAATATTATGGCACAAGGCACTACTATCAAATTCAAGGACACAGAAAATTACGTACTCTGATATCGATCTTTTATGGTGTTCATTGGTGATCAGAGGAAACTCTACATTTTGACCAAAGATCCTTTAGATGAAAAGGACGAAGAGTACGACAACTGGCAGATTGACAACTATTTGGTTATCAACTTGATGACCAAAAGTGTTGAGGCTCACATTGCCTCAAATCTTCTTTAGAAAAATACGGCCAAGGAAATGTGGAAAGATCTCAAGCAAACATACTCCCAGAAGAAGACGAAGTCACGCCTTGTAAACATTTATAGGCGAATCTGGTCGCCATCTCAAGGTGATTCCACCCTCATCGAGTACTACAGGCATCTCTCCAGCCTGTATGAGGAGCTTGCAATATTCCAGCCCTCATGTTGCAAGAAACAGATACAAGAACGTTCTGACTGGCAAGTATACCGCTTCCTTGATGGCCTGCATTCTAGATACCATGCAGCGAAGGAGCAATTTGTTGTATCAGACACACTGCCAACAATGAAGGCCATCGTTGGCCGATTTGACGAGCTCGGGACATCCGCTGCCCGGCCTCCCATCTTACCTTCAAAAGAGAACTTTGCACACATCGTCTCATTTGGGCGAGGAGACAAATACGGCTTGCGATAGGACGCGGTCGTGATCCAAGTCGTGACCGTGGACGGGAATATGGACGAGGCCGTGACTTTGGTCGTGGTCGTGGGGAGACTCTACTGCCCCATGCACTCATTGTGGTAGGTGGAACCACCCGACTGAACGATGCTGGCAGAGATTTGGCGTACCTTCTTATCATGCCAATAATGCTTATGAGAATGCCCATGATGCGGAAAAGGCATCGCCTACCTCTAGCTGCAAGACTGTTCATCTTAATGATGCAGATTACTCACGCCTAATGCAGATCCTTCAGACTCCAAGGCCTACCACCACTAGTAACAATTGTTGCTTTGGCTACTCCTTCAGGTACAATAGCCAACTATGTTATCACTCCTACTTCAGCTTGGATTATTGATTCTGGTGCCTCTACTCATCTCACTGGATAAGGTAGTCTGCTCACCTCTTCCATACCATCTACCTCTGTGAAGTCAGTTCGAGTCGCTAATAGGACTCAATCACAGATTACTACTGTCTGAACTATGGAATTCTCTTCCAAGCTCCGACTTTCGGGTGTTCACTGTGCTCCTGATTTTCCTCTTAGCTTGTTGTCAATTCACAAGCTTTGTATTGAGCTTCATTGTCGTGTGATATTTGACCAGTCTTATTATTTTCAGGACATTCGAACGAGGCAGATTTTCGGTGGGTCATGAAAAGAATGGCCTATATTATCTTGACATACCCTCGGACTCCAATTTTGTTGGTGTTGCGTCCATCTCCGAAGATCCGCTCCTATGGCATATATGCCTTGGGCATCCCTCTGCCAAGGTCATCTCCATGATGTTTCCTGAACACTCTACACAAAAGCCCTTTCAGTGCGAGGCATGTGAATTCGAGAAACACCATCGAGCTTCGTTTCTTCTTTGTACTGAGTCTCGTAGTACTGTTGTTATTCATCTTGTTCATTGTGATGTTTGGGGACCTTGTCCAATCCGCACATTAAGTGGTCACCGTTATTTTATACTTGTCGTTGATGATTATAGTCGATCTTCTTGGGTATATCTAATAAAGGAGCGTTCGGAGATCAATCAAATTGTCAGAAATTTCTTTCAATATGTTAAAACTTACTTTTCTAGCATTGTTAAGATCATTCGTACTGACAATGCTCTCGAGTAAACCCAACATGACTTGACCACTTCTTTGCATCCCAAGGAACTGTTCACCAAACATAATGTCCATATACCTCACAACGGAATGGTATAACTGAGAGGAAACTCCGACACTTTCTAAATGTTGCCAGATCTCTTCTTAGTCAAATGAGTGTTCCTAAACAATATTAGGGAAATGCTATCCTTACTGCAGTGTATCTCATCAACCGTGTTCCTTCATCTGTTCTCAAAGGGGCAACTCTATTTTCCTTCCTTTACCCTACTGGGTTTTCTTTTTCCATACCTCTGCAATTTTTTTGTCCTATTGTCTCTGTTAATAACTTTCATGCAACTGACAAATTATCCTCTCGTGCCATCAAATGTGTCTTTCTTGGGTACTCTCGTACCCAGAAAGGCTATCGCTGCTATGATCTTGTTGGAGGTCGATACTATGTGTCTGTTGATATCACCTTCTTTGAGCAAACAAGTTATTACACACAGACTGTGAGTGACATTCCTCTAGACCTTCCTCCTCCGCCAATCGTCTATACTCGTCAGTGTACCTTTATACCTTCTACACCAGTGTATGTACCTTTGTATATCCCTTTTATGCAGGATGATATGACCACTTCGAGTGCTACCACCATTGTTGTCTCGGATGTACTTGGGGAACTTCCAATAGCTCTACGCAAGCAAAAAATGCAATGTACGTATCACCCCGTGTCACTTTTTACTTCTACAGATGGTTAATTTAGCTGTGACAAGAGATTTGCAGATTCTTTGAATGTTATTTCTGTTCCAAGAGATCATTTCAGTGCAATGCACGATCATGGTTGGCGACAAGACACGCATGAGGAGATGGATGTACTTACCTCCCGGGACACATGGGATCTTGTGACGTGCCACCCGAGAGTTCGTCATATGGCTTGTCGATGGGTCTTCACGATTAAACACTCGCTTGATGGTTCTATTGACAGGTTGAAAACCAGACTTGTTGCCAAAGGTTTCAAACAAACCTTTGAAGTTGATTATTTTGAGACCTTCTCGCCTGTTGTAGAATGGGGTCGATACGTATCATTCTCTCTGCAGCTGCCAACAAGGCTTGGCCTATTTATCAACTTGATGTGAAGAATGCCTTTTTTTATGGTGATCTTAAGGAGGAGGTCTACATGATGCAACCGCCAGGGTATGTAGTCGAGGGGGAGCATGTATATCGACTACGCAAGGCCATTTATGGCCTGAAGCAAGGCCTAAGGGAATGGTTTGACAAGCTCACTACGAAGATCAACATACTTGATTTTTAAAGGACAACATCTGACTACTCTATCTTTGTTAGACGACGGTCTACTGGCACGATCATCCTTGTTATCTGTGTTGATGATATGGTTATTACAGGAGATGATATAGATAATATTCAGAAGACCAAGACCTTCCTCCAGAAGGTTTTTGTCACGAAAGATCTTGGCCAACTTCGTTATTTTCTTGGCATCGAAGTAATACGCACAATAGAGGGGATCCATCTTTCACAGAGAAAGTATTGCCTCGATATTCTGACTGAGGCAGGACTTCTTGGATGCAAGCCATCTGGTATCACTGGCAGGATGTTCTTTTGGTCATTCGATATCTGAAGGAATCTCCCGGACTTGGACACTTCTATGGGGTGAATGGGCACACTAATATCTCCGCCTATACAGATTCTGACTATGCTAGCTCTCCTGAGGACCGTCGATCCACTATAGGATATGCCATGTTTGTTAGGGATAACCTTGTCACTTGGCGAAGCAAGAAGCAGACAGTAGTCTCCAGATCCAGTGCAGAAGAAGAATATAGGGCAATGGCTCAGGCCACATGTGTGATCACATGGCTTGTTTCTTTCCTAACAGAACTTGGCATGTCAGTCGCCACTCATGTACCCTTATACTGTGACAACAAGACTGTCATGTATATCGCCACCAATCCAGTTTTCCATGAGCGGACAAAACACATTGAAGTTGATTGGCATTTTGTTCGTGATGCAGTACGAGGATGATGAATCAGCACTCCACACATCTCCACTGAACTTCAACTTGCAAACATCCTCACAAAGGTACTTCCAAGGAAGCGTCTTATGTACTTAGTATCCAAGTTAGGCATGATTGACAAATATGCTCCAACTTGATGGGGAGTGTTAGAATTATTATATTATAATTATGGTTGTAACCTTTCGGGTTCCTTAACCCATAATCCTTCGGGTTCCGTAACCCCTTGTAGCCGTTGTGGGGTCATCTCATGGCCGAAGCCCCCCACCTCCAAAGCAACTACTACCCCCCCCCCCCAGTGTTTCCTTTGATGACCCACCCCTCCGCACTGAAAGAAAACTACTGCATTCATGCACCTCGCCTCCAGATGGCCCCTTTCGCCACATTTGAAGCACTGTCGGAAGTCACCTTGCGAAAAGGACAATGGCCCATGCCTCGGACGAGACGTGTCCCATTTCCTGACCGACCTTCGGTCCCATCCTGGGACTGTGGGAAATGCCCCTCTCCCTTCGACAAAGCCTCCTGCCACCCCCCATCCACCCACTCCGTGCAGGCCTCCCTCCAGCTTCGGAAGCCTACTCCCAGACACCAAAGGCCGTAAAGACCCAGACCGCCACCCCCCAAGCACCTCTCTCGCCGCCCTTCTCGGAGCAGGCCCTCCGCCAATACCCCTCCCATCCCAGCACCTCTTAACAGCACCTGGAACACCCCCCCCCCTCTTGCCTTGTTGTAGCAAGACCCGAAGAAGTTCCCCCCACAATCAAAACCCCCCGCCACACTGCCTCTTGTCGTGTGCCTTCGTCCACCTCTGGCAGCACCTATTGCCCCAGACCCTCCACCGCCCTGCTAAAGATCCCTGGCGAAGAATTGGCCCCTCCCAAACCCGCTTCTTGGACTCTCGTCGCCCCCAGGATACCACTGAAACCCTCGCCCAAAGCTTAGAGATCCGCCACTAGGAGCCTTGCCTCGCTGGAAAACACTGAGACCTTCCTCTGGAGAAGATTTAGCCGCCACTAGAACTCCCCCCGTCGTAGGAGACCACACAGACATCCGCCCGAAGCAGAGATGCCTGCCGTCGGCAGGCTCGCCTCGCCCGACCAGCCTGCTGCTGAGGGGGGTCGCCGCTGAGAGGGGCGACCACTGAGATTGTCCTCCAGGACCGCCATTAAAGGGGCGTCGAACTGACCATCTCTGGACCCTGCCGCCCCCTTCGCATCCTCCGTTGGCAGCTTCCCAAATGATGAAACCCTAGGGTCGCGCGTCGCCAGGGGAGCTCCTGAGCTAAACATTTCCTCGAAACCCAAGTATGATCAATTCAAACGCCGGATGTAATTACCTTACTTTGCTTTTCTTCAAAATATTTTTTGAAGGGGTCCTTAAAGGAGATCCATCCCATCTTTCCTAAAAAACAATTGTCTAGCAACTTTAACTCCCAAATAAAGTTGCAGTCACAAATCAGAGTGTCATCTATAGAGTCATTATTTGAGGAATTTGCTATTTTTCAATTTGTCATGTTCAAGCAAAATACTAAGACATTCAATAGGCAAACTTACAAATTTCTAGATGGACTTGCTCCTAGAAATTAAACAATCAGAATTCAACAACTTGCATCCAATGTTATTGCCAATCTGGACACTATCTCCAGCTTCTTCTTTTTTCAGAATTGGCTAAAATTTTTACTGCATGTCAATATCTCTTGCTTGTGACACGATGAAAATTTGTTGTTTTCTCATTTCCCTCTGTGATCCATCTAACCATGTATCTCTGCTTCCATCCAGTCAGCATCTTCTTCTCTTCCTCGACAAAGGTTTTTTGATGAGCAACCCTCTCAGTGAGATCAGCTTCCCTCGGGTGTCTGTCATCCTCCTTGTCCAACTTGTTAATCCCCACCTTTGTTGTCAAGTGGCAGGCCCCACAAAATTCATGAATCTCCATCTTATATGAGCGAAGTCTTCTACGCAAGGAGCACAATGTTTGATTCACAAATTGTTTCATGTTTAACCATATTATGAGATTTCCTCCCAAGTGGAGGAACTAAAGGTAGAGTGGTTATCATCCACTGGCCTTGGCCAATAAGCATCCACTGGAATTGTGATTCAGGAATCAGGATCAAGGCAAAGAACGTAAGCAAACAAGTATGGTTATAGGGATTCTACCGAATGCTAGGATTCATTCTGACTAAATGCATGTAACACACTGTAAGAAAGAATCAATGCACTCAGACATCTGCAAATGATTTCCTTACTTCGATCTTATATGGATGCGACTTGTCACCGCGTGACATGTATATGAAACATTAGGCTCTTGTAGTGTGACCTAATCTCTTTCTTTTTCTATTTACAAGTTCAAGTTGAGCCACCACTCAATATACCAAAATCCCATCTAGCTCATGATACCATCGGGTTATTATCTTCATATCAGTCCAATTACACTTACTCAGTTTCCATGCTCAACTTAATTATCAATTTATGCTGTTTCTTAGTTTTTCTGAATTCTCGTGAAAGATGATTATCCCCTATCTTAAACAAATATCAAGTTATTCGGCAATGAAACACATCTTGAGTCAAGAATGCAAGCCATCAGTGCATCGGTTATATTCTCATCTCTACTTCTTGTGTTATCCTAGCAACATTAGATTGACTATGAGTTACTTAGTATAAGTGCAATAGTCAACCTTAGTATGTTATTAAAAAATTTCGACGCATTAAGAGAATAACAAACACTTTAAGGCAATTCCCAATTAGAATTTAATGGATTATAATCCTATTAGTTAAAGATAAAATATTACATGTTCTAGATGGAGGACATAAGAGTCTCTGTATCCAATGAAATTGGAATGACATATTAGGGGGATATAGTAATGAAAATCCATGGTGGCATTTTCCAAAAAAAATAAAAAAATTGCCCAAAATGGCATGAAGTAGGTAAGGTTGCCTACTTCATGAAGTAGGCTCCCTTTCCTCTATTTATAAAATCATAAATTTATATATTCACCAACATATTGACCATATATGCTATGAACATGAGAATATATAATATTCTTTGCAAGATTTGCTTTGAATTCTAACTTGAATTGTCATCCACATACAATGCAAAGCTTATTATAACCTCCATTAATGTTGGTAGGGTGAAGTTTTTGTTGAGATACAGTACCTCCCTTTATGTGAGTAGCATATATTATTAACATACACAATATACAATATGTTTATGTTGTATTATATATGATATATGACTAACATATATATTGATATGCTTTGAATCCTAACCATCTAATTTTCTAAACCCATTTAAAGAGTTGTTGTATGCGCTCTCCTGTAACGCCATACCCTACCAGTCTGGGTGTCGACGAGCCCAAAGGGCTAGGGGGAGCATGTGTGCTCCCCTTGTGAGGGTTGCAGAGGGCAGCGCCCCCATCCCGAAACAAACCTTTATACGCCTAATACACAACTTTTTGGATATAGGATAAACATATATATATATATACACGAGTATATAACAAATTAAATTGTGAATAATTAATATTATACTAAAGATGTCATAAAATTTTATATATAAAATATTGGGTACCAAACATGTGCAGCCCGAGGCAGCGTCTCGACGCCTCAAAGACCACCTCAATGCCTCGAAGGGCACGCCTCACCTGGTCTGCTTGAGGTGAGCGCATGTTTTAAAACTGTTATAAAATATGAAGAATGTGGAAGCGGTTGATAAACAGAGCATAAACAAGAAAGATAGAACATGGAACACCATGATTTAACGTGGAACCCTACTCCGTGAGGAGCGGGATGAAACCACGGGAGAAGCCCTCAAAGGGGCGTGTTTCTCTATTGCTTTTTTCAATGAGTACAGGAGGTCTGGGGCTCCTTATATAGCCTCTCCAGAGCCTCCAAGTCCCACCACTAGGCGGTATGGGACTAAACACATGGATGGGGTAAATGGATCTTCTCCAGGATCCATTTACCCTGCTACAACTCAATGGGCGCACAACCAAATACTCTAACACTCCCCCTCAAGCTGGAGCGTGCAATGCTCAGCTTGGAAAAACAGAAAGATACTCAACTCAACACTACAGGACACTACGGACAATATCAACCCAACGCACACATTGTTGCAGTCGAGGACGTTGCTTCTCAAGCCGTGCAGGTGAGGAGGACGAACGGGATGGAGTGTGAGTCAACTGAAGACTCGGAATCTGATCATCGAGTTTGAAACTGCGCCTGAAGTCTCCTCGTCGGAGAACTGGGTCTCTCCCATCTGGCACAGAGAATGGTGCTCTACTCTGGAGTACCTATGATACCACATGAAAACCCTTGCCAACATGGCATAGAGAATGGTCATCTACTCTGGAGTCCCTATGGCTCACATGAAAACTCTGGCCTCTAAAAATAAGAATAATGATGGGGACCTCGAACAAATGATGGCAACATATGCTCATCTGAAAAATGACCGCAATCATATGCGTGTCTGAAACTAGAGACTCGGTATCATGATCGTCGAGTCTGAAACCGAACTGTAGAGTCTGGAATCTGAATGGTCTCTGCATGTGAATCTGGAACATCTGAATATGGATGGAAGAAGACCTGTGACTCTGCATATACTCCCCCTTTCTCCCATACTTGTCGGAAAATATGACATCGACCAAGTTGGGAGAAGAAAAAGAGATTGGGGGGGACATACTCAAATTTTCTTGCGGTTTTTCATTTTTTTTAAGCCGTCACTATTTTTTTCAACATTTTTTATAAGTCGTTTCAACAATATTTTTTCCGGCTTCTCTTTTTTTTCTCGACTAAGCCATTCAATTTTTTTTTACTTTTCTCTTTTTTTCGTATGGATTTTTTTTGTACGATTCCATTTTTTCCCGCGTACGTTTTTTTTACGCATTTTTTTTAAAAATCACACCTTTTTTTACACAATCCCCCCTTTTTTTTCTCTGAAACTGCTCTCTTCTTTTCCCCTTTTTTTTCTTTCCCCACTCTCTCTTTTTTTTTACTTTCTGCAGCTCACATTTGGGCTAAAAAAACAACATTTGAGCCCAACATATGGGTTTATAATATAACCCCCCTCCCCTTTTTTATTTTATTCAACACACGGATCTAGGGTTCCCATCGTGGGAACCCTTTCTCTTGTGCGAATCACGAGCGCCGCCTGCGCCAAGGGAGTCCGAGGCGCCTAGAGAATGAAGTATCATCGAGTTCCGCCGCCTCTGAGCGGCACTGCTGGAGGACTGGCAGGGGCTACGACGAGCCTGCACGCAGAAGACGGAGATCTGCGCCGCTTGGGAAGAACTGGCTGGTCTGGAGATATGGTGTCTGTTGCCTGGAGCATGCGAGATCGAGAGAGGGAGGCCACCCAGAGATGGAGATGGCAGCGGGAGGCCGCCCAGAGATGGTGCTGTCGCGGTGGGGATTGCCTGGGCTCACGAGTTGCAGCCATCGGATTTAGATGTTGCCTGATCTGGAGGCGCACGAATGTGTAGGCGGCTCGAGATTGCCGCCATAACCGAGATGCCGCCAGGGGAGGGAGCTAGGGCCTGGAACTGGAGCGGCGATGCCGCTTGTGTCGATGCCGTACTTGGAACTGGAGCGGTGATGCCGCCTGAGTCGATGTCGCACGGGTCGATGATGAGTGGGTCGCCTGGGGGTGCGCGAGGGCCTTCCGCCAGGAGGGCAGGAGGGAGATGCGGCCTCCCGCCTACAAATCGAGATGGAGAACCGATGTTTGACCTATGGCATCTGCAACCTGCTAGAGTTGTTGCGTGGGGATCTGGGGCATGTTTCCATGCCTGGCTGCCGAGAGATCTGCAGCACCACGTGGAGATGATCCCGCACTTGAAAACAATAACGATAATTAGGGTTTCAAAATGAAAACCCTATATTTCAAACGATAATCGACTCACTCGACAAAACACTTTCCACAAATAAAACTTTGAACAATAATCGAGACTCGACAATAAAATAGAATGATTCCTCGAGAATCGATCCGCTCTGATACCATGTTATAAAATATGAAGAATGCCGAAGCGATTGATAAACAGAGCATAAACAAGAAAGATATAACATGGAACACCATGATTTAACGTGGAACCCTACTCCGTGAGGAGCGGGATGAAACCACGGGAGAAGCCCTCAAAAGGGCGTGTTTCTCTATTGCTTTTCTCAATGAGTACAGGAGGTCTGGGGCTCCTTATATAGCCTCTCCAGAGCCTCCAAGTCCCACCACTAGGCGGTATGGGACTAAACACATGGATGGGGTAAATGGATCTTCTCCAGGATCCATTTATCCTGCTACAACTCAATGGGTGCACAACCAAATACTCTAACAAAAACCATGGGTACATGTACATGCATTGGTACAGGAAAAGGCTTCTTTCAAGGACCCTTCACGATCCAATGTCTTCCTCTGCCGCATCCAAAACATAGGGTGGTAGTGTATATGCTACAACCGATGACCATGATGATTACATCTGAAGCAACATGGTCCATGTTTAGGTAATAGATCACCCATCAGCCTACATCGCCCTCATCTTCCTCCAGCCTCAGTTTTTTCTCTGACCTTTGGCCTTTCAGACCCAACTCCCCCTCTATCACTCTCCACCATCTCCTTGTCTCTCTCCCTCGCCGCCATTCTTATTCTCGATTTGCAAGCATCATTCACTGATCCACCAATTTTTACACCATCCTCCTAGCGGCAGACACCTCCACTTGTTGCACAAAAACGTGAGCGACCATGTTTCTAAACTGTCCTAGAACAACCAAACACTTCTAAATGGAAAACTAATCTCAGTTGCACACCCTTGAATGAATCCCAAGACAACGGTATATGGTTTGACCTAGATCACGGAAGGTCTCATACAGAACTTAGTGGAGGAGCTCCAAAAAAAACCATAAAAGCTACAAAGCGATCTATACAAGAGCGAGATGATAAATTACAGCACATATACTTGCCACTCGCAGAGTTCGTCGCCTCAAGAGCCAACTCACCAACCAAGTCTGAAAATGCTCCAGACCTGTGGTTCAAATCACCCCTTATATGTGGCCTATCATCAAAAAAAGAGTGACATTAAAGTCATCTACCGCTAATCAAGGGATATTTGGGAATCTACTCCTCGCCATATGAAGTTCATCCCAAAGTGCATTCCCAGAATTAGCCACAGATGGACCCTGAATAGATGACACCATTACCCGGACTCCGTCCGAAACCCGCTCAAGGATCACCGATACCGCTCTAGTGTCCAACGATTCTATCAACTAACCAGAAATTATCATTGTTCTAGACCAGTAGGATTTCCCCAACCGAAGCCTCCTCTCAAAACTCCATCAATCGGGTGCATGCAACATCCTATATTAGTCTCTAGTAGGCAAGCTGTATCCGCATGCCAGGACCCCAAGAGGGATCTCACCATTGCCCTCTTCTCCTGGTCCCCCAAACCCTGAACCTCCCACATAATGCTCTTCATTCAGAAATCAATGTGTCCACTCAGTGATTAGCACACAAACACACTCTACTACATGTGCAAGTTAAATATAAAAATGGTCAGAACCAAACAAGTGTTGAAACCTTTTGAAACTAAGACATTAGCTATATAACTTAAATAGAATGTTATCTTCAAGCAACCCCTTGCTGGTTAACAGTGATCTAGAAAAGTTGATTATAACAGAAGCTAATACCAAATAATATATAAATCTGAACTCCTACTAGCTGAAGTTCCATATGTAAGTGTCATTCAGCACACCTGCTTCCTTAACGTATGCAAAACAAGAATAAGATTATAAGCTTTATATTGCACTCCACCTTAAAAAACAGTTCGTACTCAAACTTCATTTCAACAGTCAACTACCAGTAACTGTTTAGAGGCACCATAAAACTAAATTTAGACAGAACTATAAATGCAAAACTTCGAAGATAATCTTTGTTGTGCTGGAAAATTTTAGATTTCTAAACAAAATTAATTTCTTAGGTAAGCTGAGATTTTAATAAGAAAATGAACTTCACCTGTAGAGGGAAAACTATACGCCAAAGAGTCTTCAGGAAGTAGTATCGAGAAGATAAATAAAATATATCAAACGGGAATATAAGAACCATGAGGAGAACAATATACAGAAGAACCTGTCATGCCAATGATACTTCTAATGGTTATGGTATGAACTAAATTTGAATACCTACAGAACGAAATGACAACAAATAAAATGTTATGCACAGGAACTTTTCCTGCTTTTTCAGTAAAAGCAGACACCTTATAAAGGATGGTTTCCATTCATCAGATATTACTATAAAGCAGTTACTGAATATTAAAATAATTATAATGAGTATTCTGAAACATGTGACTATGTGAGGCGCTCCAAGGTTCCAAGGGTCCAAAATGATGGAGGTATGAGACACGAAAGGCACTAGAAACATAACGTGCGTGTATACTGATTAGAAATATTATATTCTATATAAAAATATGTGTTTTCAATTATAAAGTATAGTCAAACTAATTCTACACCAATACATAGAATGTATTCGGAACATATGGAGATTTTGAGACATCTTGCATAATCTGCATCGGTGCATGTTGTAATGACAAGGGATGTCTCTTTGCTAAAAAGCAATCTAGTACCATGAGAGGACTTTATGTACCTCATAATCATATGAACTGCATCCATATGTGCATGTCTAGGTTGCTTTATGAACTGGCTAACTCTACTCATTGCAAAAGATGTCGGGTCTAGTAATGGTCACGTATAGGAGCTTCCTAATGAGCTTCTTATACCGCCTTTTGTCTATCTCCTCTGTACCATCATCATATAACTTCATGATAGGGTCCATGGGAGTATGGCAAGCCTGCAATCTATCATGTCTGCCTCAGAGAGAAGATCAGTGGCATACTTCATCTGAGTCATAACAAGACCCTACTAGTTACTAGCAAACTCAAGTCCAAGGAAGTAACATAGATTGTCAAGGTCCTTGGTTACAAACTGTTGTCCAATAAAATCCTTAATTGTATGGATACCATACACGTCATCCCATGTAACAATGATATCATTAACATAGATCAGTATAGCAATTGTACCTCTCTAAGTCCTCCAAATGAACAGTGAATGATCTCCAATCGATCTCACAAGCCCATGTTACTGTATCAAGCCTGAGAACTTCTGAAACCATGCTCTAGGACTTTGCTTAAGGCTATAGATAGCATTAAGAAGCATGCAAACTATTTGACACTCCCCCTTAGTAGCAAACCCAGGTAGTTGTTGCATGTAGACTTCCTCCTATAGGTCACCATAAAGAAATGCATTCTTTAATTCAAATTGGGATAAGGACCAATCAAGTATCATTGCGGTTGAGAGAATGATCAGCAGTGTAGAATGATGCCACCGGAGAGAAAGTATCATGATAGTCCACTCCATATATTTGGGTGAACCCACGAGCCACAAGCCCCACCTTATAGCGATCAAAAATGCCATATGTACGGTGCTTTATTGTGAACGCCCACTTGCACCTTTCCACGGATGCCCATGTAGGAGCAAAAACCAAGCTCCACATGCCACATGATTGTAACATGGCCATCTCCCTGCATGGCAAGATGCCCCTAATTATCTCGCATTGCCTCATAATATGTTTGAAACACAATCAAGAAAGGAATCTTCTCTTCTAAAACTAGGGATAGCATTCGGTTCACCAAGTAATAGGTTGTGGGAACCGCATTGGCTCAAAAAGAATGGGAAGCATGCGTCTGAATAAGGAGGGTCATGCTCACATCAAGTAAGTGATGGTGTTTGCATTCCGTAACATCGTTCTACTGGGAAGTGTAAGCACACGAAATCTGGCGTATGATGCCAAGAGATCTACAGAACTCAAAAGGTTGTAACATACAGAACTCCCAGGCATTACAGAACTTACAAACTTAACAGTGGCGAAAAATATTATTTATTTCAATAATGAATGATAGACCCAACCTCGGACTTGTTTTTCAGAATAAAAACTCGTGACAATCTAGAAAAACCATCCACCATTATAAGATAAAACATGTGTCCCTGATGACCAAGAATACGACTAAGACCCCAGATGTCAAAATGAACTAAATCATATAAATGACTGCTACTATGATACTAAGGACCAGGGAAAGAAGACCGATGGTACTTCCCAAACTTGTAAGCCTCACACTGGAAAGTGGGTCGAGAGGATATCTATGGGAGGACATAGCACAACTTCTATAGAAGAGAGTGGCCAAAACGTAAATGCCACATGTAATAAGGTAAGACGGATCGAGTAGGAGTGGAAAAAGCACTAGCATATAGAGACTAGACTAGTGTGTATAGCCCCCCTTGCTCACGTCCACATCAAGTCACCCTGCCCATGAGTATGTCCTAAAACACAAGAAAGAGGGGTCAAAATGACACGACAATGCAACTTCTTAGTGATTTGACTAATAAAAAGTAAATTCATTGAAAAATCAAGTGCATGTAGCGCATTCTTAAGTTGTATGGATGGTGTCAAGTGGACCTCCCCCTGTTATATAACGAGGAAATGGTTCGGCGACTAATGACAACAGATCTAACAGGAAGGACAGATCTAAATGAAATAAATTGAGCTTTGTCACTATGAAAATGGTGGGAAGTACCAGAATCTATGACCAACTCTATCATATCTACCATGCGACAATTGGTAAGAGTATAAGTTATACTTGAGGAGCTAGAAGATGCTCTAGCAGTGGCTGCAACATCAGAAGAACATGTAGGTGCACTAGTGGTACCAGTATTAGGAGTCATTATCTCCCCCAGATGGGAAACAATATCATCAATCCTTTGATCGATGTTAGAAGCAGAACTAGCGGTGGGCTCAACCTGCTCAGCTACACGTGTAGATATCGAGTATATGTGCTTCTAATAGCATGTCTCCTCTGAATGGTCAGGATGATAGCAGTAGGTGCATGGACCACATTGACATCTGCCTCCTCTGCCACGGGCACCACACCCTCTGAACTGAGAAGTACCTCTTCTGTCGCGAGATGCAACCATTAGTGAGGAGGTCTAAATGGTGGAAGAGGATGGGATAATGATCTCGTTGAGATGATTGTAAGCTTCTTTCATAGCTGCACCAGCAAAGAGCTGGGTATATGTTGTCTCGTACTCAGGGTCTAGAGAAGCCAAAAAAACCCCAACCATCATGACATTCCTGTACGGCATCTGTTGTTCAGTAGATATAGCCACTGGCATAAAGTTGTGAAGCTTCTTGAACAGGCCACGAAGCGAAGGGTAGAACCTATGTAGCGAACGATCATTTGTTTGGTCGTTAGGATGTCAAATTGCAACTGAATAATCTTGACCTCATTCTTCGCTTGACTATACCGGGCTGCCATGGTATCACACATTTCCTTGGTCGGGGGTCGATTCACAATATCATTGGCTATCTTCATGATGAGAGTCCCAAAGAGCCAAATACACATGTACGCATCATCATGCTTCCATGAAGCATTCTCTCCATCGTTATCTGTTGGCTCCGGTAGTGTCAAAATGTACTTCTTGTTATTGCACTACATCAGGATCAAACACTGCATGGATCATAACTCATAGTTGGTTCCATTGGTCCCATCCATTTTGATGACGGGAGTTAAGCCCTTGAAGGCATCGAAAAGATGAGAAGATATCACCCTTGCCCTTTGGCATAATGAAAAAATGCTGAAACGGAACTCGATCGGGGCTTATAGACTGATTTGAATGAGTCTACAAGAACATATAGAGGATTGCTTATATGGGTAGACTTATACAACCATCCTCTTCAATGTTGGGTCCATGCTAAAATCGGAAAGGTGACTTAAGAGTCTGAAATCACATTTCCACGCTCAAAAGCATATTAGAAAGAGACCTTAGTCATTGAACCAACGTTGATGATGGCCTAGATAGAACCCTAGACCACCATAAACATAAATGGGGGCCTTATAGCGGCACCAGTGACACTGGGCTGCACCTAGGGGCAGTGTAGGAGGCATGTGAGGGTCCCAACAATGTTGGGAGGCAATGCAGGAGGCACCAATGGCGTTGGGTTATGCCTAGGGGCGGAGTAGGAGGCGTGCGAGGGCCCCAATAGTGTTGGGCGGTGATGCAGAGCAGCACCAATGACGTTGGGTTGCATCTAGGGCATTGCAGGGGGGCTCGGAGATCACCACTGGTGGTGCTGCACCGATGGAAGGCGTACGCATGGTGCGCAGAGGTCTTCGATGTCGTGCGACAACGCTAAGGTGGAGGGGAGGGGGTGGCGGTTGGGGTTAAAGCACGAGGTACAAAAACACCTATTTAGAATTGTCGCTCTGATACCATAAGTAGAGAACTGAATGAATTGATTCATACAATCGTATTGAGGAAAATTACATACTAAAGACGGAAAAAGAAATAAATACATAAAAGATGGAAAGATAGGTATTCTCTCAGCAATCAGAGCCCAGATCTTTGGGTGCCAAGGATTGTGATTGGTTATAAAGGTCACTTGTGGATGGAAGAGGGTATCGAGCACGCTGCATCAAGCACACTAGAGAGAGGTGCATCGACATTGGGATCTACGATGACAACATGTGGTGATCAAGAGGAAGAGTCGTCTCGAACGATGTGGATAGTGGGAATTGGACGGTGGTCCTTGGTGGCCACAACCATGAGGGAAAAGAAAACCTGATAAGCAGCAGACAGTAGCGCTGATGGGCCCTTAGTTGCAGATAGCAGGAGGTGATGATGACAAGAGCTCGACCTTGTTCAATTGAGTTTAATGGAGGCAGTGGTGTATTGTCGAGCTGTTCAACGATATAGCAAGAGATATGTAAAGTCATGCCGAGTCACTGAATTGGGGATGGATGAGGATGGGGAGAATGGAGGAAGGTATCATTTGCAAATATGATGGAATAAAAAGAGTAAATTTTTTTTTGACGCTCAAAAAAGGGGGAGACACTCGATGGTGTTCGCCCCAATATATTAAAAGGAAAGAGTGAAGAGTTTTTACAAAAGAGAAGAAAAGGAGAAAAAACTCTACAAAAGGAGAAAAAACTCTAAAAAGAGTAAAATTGTCAATGGTAAACAAAATATGTGATTGTTAACCGAGAAACTTGATGGAAAATATCACAGGGTTTTTTTAAATATCACAGGGTTATGTAATGGTAACAAGTAACAACTATTCAGAGTACTATAAGTAATTCGGAATTATCAAGGGTTCAGCATGTAATTGTGAAAGTATAAATGGTAATGTGTGTCACAATTCCTAATTCAACCGGTACTCTTATCCTGTTAATTTACGATCATACATGTATAAACATATAAAATTCAATGAATCAGAAATATAAATTTTATTTTTAAAAAATAGCAAATATATAAACGAAAATATCCAATTAATCACCCTTGTACAATTTATTCTTTTTTCAGTGAATCTTCCGATTGAGTATCGAATACAAACTTTTGCGACACAGTTTGTAAGAAACCAACATCAACATGGGCAGTGTCCATGGCATGCAACATAATGAGTACCTCTCATACCACTATAAAGCTATGCGGCCCAAATCAAAGAGGGTATGGTAGCATTTAGTTATGATTTTGGTAATAGCAGCAGTGCTCCTCAAATTCTACGTTTCGCACTTTTTTTGAAAGAGAAGCATATGATTTATTAATTGACAAGCATATGCTTTATTATTAATAGACACTTCAATTTAATAAGCATAATTACATTCGGCAACATGTGTGGACTTCAGATGATCAGGTCGGTGGACTAGATGAAATGGATGTTAAGCATATCTAAAAAGTAAATACAAGAAACACTTGCAATGTTGCAATTTTGTTTTTGTACACTAGTTGAACTAGTTAAGAATCTCAATTTACTCTTCGCTTCAAGCTCATAAAGAATACAAAGATCCAAGCTCATAAAGAATACAAAGATCGCAGAAAGGATTATTTATTCGAAGGTTCATTTTCTAGAATTCTATAGATGGCTCTCTTGCAACATTGGATACATAAGCGAATCATAAGCCGGAGATTTCTAATATGAACAGTATACCTTGAATTCTGCGAAGCTGCTTACAAATCTATATTCGTATTAATAGATGTAAAGAAAATCCATTCTATGAGGTATAAAGTTAGCATCCATAGAGGCACTAAAAATGCGTGGATCAATGTATATAAACAAATTAAAAGGAAATATTCAAAAATAAAGAAAAAACAGGAGTAAGAAAGATATTACACAGGCTGTGTTGCAGCTAGTGATACTTCCTTGTGAGAATATAAATAAAGATAGGCTGTCATGCTGGTGGGAACAACTAGGGTTATCCAAGTAGCACACTGTTCACATATAAATCGAAGATCAAAGAAAAGTTTGTTGAGGAATTGAATTTATGAATGCGAAGAAAAGTTTGTTGAGGAATTGAATTTATGAATGCGTTGCAAGTACAGAAACTTTGGTCCGAAAAGTTCGATTTAAGTTTCAATTAGGACATGGCATTTGAAAAGAGCTAACAAGATGTAAAATATGAGATTATTTGTTAAAATAAAAAGTATTAAGATGCTGTATATTTGCTAGCTTCAAAAGGCTACAATCATGGGCCCTTTCTCACTCCTTGGATTAGTCTATCCTTTCTTGCAGCCTACCACCATCTTCAAAAAAAGGAGAAAAATGCTTTTCAAAAATCAAATAAGAGAAAGGATGAGTAGTAGTAGTAGTAGTAGTAGTAGTAGTAGTAGTAGTAGTAGTAGTAGTAGTAGTAGTAGTAGTAGTAGTAGTAGTAGAAGACAGTGGCCAGGGTAGTGGGTTGGATTGATGACAGTGGCTACGTTTGGGTTGCCACCAGCATTTAGTGCAAATAAATGAACAATCAGGTGAACTTACACATATAGATGAATGTATACACATGTAATTGTTAAATGCATGCCTACATAGTATCACAGTATACATGATTTTTTAATATATGGTGTGATTTTTTTGGGAAAAAGGAGCCTACATCGGCGGGTGCATGTAACTACCTACACCCAGCCTATTTTTTCATTATTTGTTGATTTTTTTGAAATGAAACCTTGGGGGAATTAGATCACTATATATCACCATGGTGTCATTCAAAATTAAACTTAATTAGAGACCCCTATCATCTTCATCAAGACTGCCTAATTTTAACGGTCTCAGAATTGCTGGAAATGACCTCTTCTAGATGAACATGTTAGAAATGTTTGTTTTGCATGAAACGTGAAACACATATTCTACTCAACATATTAAGTAAATCTCCCTAAGTTTTTAATAAAAAAGTAAAAAAATAATGGAAAAATAGGTCGGGTGCAGGGAGTTACCTACACCTCAGGGTGCAGGCTCCCTGCCCCCGATTTTTTTAGTCAAATTAATATATAGTACGGTGTGTAAGAAGGAAAATATACTATAAATGGTTTTTGTTGGCTTTTGTATTCAGTTCTGTTTGGGCCCTTCAACCATTCTTTCTTTTTGGTCCAAATCACTGTGTGTGTATATATTAATAAAATTATTACTATAGCTATTACAAATGGCGGGTGAAGAGGAGGAAAAGTTTTGGCTTTGACCGTAAGAGTCAAAAGAAGTATCCAAGATCAAATTTTGACTAAAGCAAACTGTAACAGACATCATTGAGTACCATACTTGCATAAAAGCAAATAACCACATTGCACATGTAGGTATTGTTGAGAGAGAAATTATGAATATTATGAGCTGTTTTGGGTTATCCATGTAGCTGACCCTACTTAATGTGGGACAAGGCTTTGTTGTTGTTGTCATATTATGAGTTGTCCTAGGTTATCCATTTAGCTGACCCTACTTAATGTGGGACAAGGCTTTGTTGTTGTTGTATTATGAGTTGTTTTGGGTTATCTTTCTTATTCATGAAGTATGTAGTCATGCATGTAATTTTCCTTTGAACATCTATGAATAGGTGCGAAGTCCCATAATGAATTGTTTTGATTTCTGTTCTTTGTGTTGTATCATGTGGAGATCACAAATCGGTGTTTGTACGTGCTCACTCAACATTTTTACTTGTACACAAAAAAAAAATTTTTTAGGCTCAAAAAAAAGGGGGAGACACTCAATGGTGTTCGCCCCAATATAATATAAAAGAAAAGAAACAAAGATAATTACAATGAAGTGGGGAAAAGGGGAAAAAAGTGAAGAACACCCGAAAGAGGAAAAGAAAAAGCAACCGAACAACACCATCCCACAAGAACAAGACCCACAGCCTACACCGCACACCAGTCATCCAAAATGCGCGAACAATGGATAATAATATTTTCCCGATAGAACCGTTGACCGGAGAAGAGAGCCTCGCTCCTTCCCAGCCAAATGCACCACATCCTTGCAATAGGGGCCAAAAAATCTCTCCTAGCCCTGTTCCTGTGGCTCAATAAGATCTCGCAAAAAGCAGAAAGGTTGTCCGACCTCGCCCAAGCCAAATCATCCTAGATCCCTCGAACCAAGTGGCACCCGAAAAAAAGGTGATCAATAGTTTCCACCTCCAAATTACAGAGGATACAATTAGCATTGATGTTATCGAAGAATCTAGCACAACGATCATGCGTCACCAACCTCCGTCTGCGAAGAAGCCAAAGGAAGAAACCAATGCGCTCAAGCAGCCGCAGACTCCAAAAAAACTAACAATCGTGCACAAGGAGATTAGCATCGGTCGGAGGGGGAGGAACCAGCGCCCGATAAGCCTTGCGCGTGGAGAAAGAACCGTCCTTCCAAGTCTAGTGATCGACGCCCTTGTTCGGCCGAGCATAGTCACGAAGGGCGTCCAAGAGAGAAACGAAATCATCAATCCGTTGGTCCGAGAAATTCGCGAGAAAGCGCGGACACCAGCAACCATCCAACCAGCAATCGGCAACCGACGCATCTTTATCAGACGCTAAAGCAAACAAGCGTGGGAAGCGCTCCTTCAAAGGACATCTTCCTGACCAATCGTCAATCCAAAACTTGAAAGAATCCCCCTTCCCCAGCACCGGGATAAACAGCGAAGCATTCTTCACAAAGGCATCCAGCACATTTCGCCAAAACGGAGAATGACGAACGTTCTCCCCCCCCCCCCCGCGTCAACCCCAGACTGGCTTCGCCCAGAAACTCCCTGAGAACAGAGATGAAGAAGTTATCCCCCTTCCCCCAAATTCTACTCACCCACTTGAGTAGAAGAGCATCATTCACCACCTCCAGCCTCCGCACACCCAGGCCACCATTCCGCTTAGACTTAGTAACCTCATCCCAAGCCACCAGATGCAACCCCTTACCCTCCTCCCCCTTCCTTCCCCACAAAAAGCGTCGCATACAACGCTCGAACCTCAAACGAATCCCCGTCAGCATACGACGAACAGAGAGGAAGTATATCGGAATAGAGGCAAGCACAGACTTGAGAAGAACAAGACGACCCCCTCTAGATAGCAATGCCACTCGCCAACCAGCAAGGCGCGTTTCCGCACGCTCAACAATCAATCGCCAATCCCGGATCCTGACCCGCCCCACCACCAAAGGTAAGCCAAGATAATCAATAGGAAGCTCACCAGGAGGAGACCCCAACAACCGTCCGCACTCCGCCGCCTCCTCTTGCGACATCCCGAAGGGAATCACCTTGGATTTAGAGCCATTAATCCTCATCCCCGATAATTCGCTGAAAAGGTCAAGCGTGATAGCCATACCGGAGACCTCAGGAGTGCCACCCTCAATAAAGCAGATAGTATCGTCCGCAAATTGGATTAAGGGCATGCAGAGTGCACCCTTACAAAATCCGTTAGACAACCCAGCCTCAATTACGCGGTCCACTATACGCGCCAGGACATCCGAAGCCAACACAAAGAGGAGGGGAGCGAGGGGACACCCTTGGCGCACACCCCTTCTTGGCTGGAAGAAGCCACCGACCGTCCGACCATTGATCAACACCGAGAGGGAGGCGGTGGTGACGCACCTACGCATCCACGAAATCCAGACCTCAGGGAATCCACCCCTTCTCAGAACAGCCCACAAGAACCGCCACTCCAAGTAGTCGTACGCCTTAGCAAAGTCAACCTTCCAAAGAACCCCCTTCTTGTGATCGTTCTTCCATTCAGAGACCAACTTCGAAGCCACCGCAATGCAATCCGCAATCTGTCTGCCCCTAATGAAAGCAGCCTGGGCCGGAGAGACAAGTGAGTCCAGAACCCGAGCCAACCGTCTGGCTAAGACTTTAGCAACTATAAGATAAATACCATTAGAGACGGAGATAGGCCGATAGTCCTCGATACGATGCGCCACCGTGGATTTAGGGATCAAGACAATGTTGGCCCTATTAATCCGACAAACCCAGAGTTACCCACATAAAATTCGGACACCACCTCCATAACATCATTGGCCACCAACTCCCAGAAATCACGATAAAATGCCACCGAGAAGCCATCCGGACCCGGGGAGGAATCAGCATTTAGGTCCCATACAGCCTCCTTGACCTCCTCCAAAGAGATAGGGCGAGTCAAAAGCCCAGAGTCGGAGGCCGACAGAGAAGGCGTCCCAAGACCCAGCCAGCGCCACCTACGCGGGGAGCAATTCGACGAGAAGCGCTTGAAGTAATCCACGATGGCAATCCCCATCTCCCTCTCCCCGCAAACCTGAACACCATTAATGGAAATAGCCCGCATCAAATTAGCACGCTTTCTACTACTAGCCACACGATGAAAGAAGGCCGTATTCGCATCACCCTCTTTGAGCCATCTCAAGCGCGACCGCTGTCACCATTCAATGTTCCTTTTCTTGTCCTCCGCCGCAACCTGATTTTGAGAAGTGAGCCGTTCGAGAAGCTCCTCAGGCAAAAGGTCCCGCTCGCTCTCCGCCCGATCATGGAGCGTAATGACCTCCTTTGTCGCCACCCTGATAGCAATACGCGCCATCCTGGAATCCTTCTTGAAGACCGCACGCACTTTTCGCAACGACGCAAGCTTCTGATCAAGTCTGTGAGCCGCAGACCCCTCGACCGATGCATGAGCCCAATGCTCCTGCACCACCTCCTTGAAGTTAGGCTCCAAAAGCCAGCATTTCTCGTAGCGGAAGAGACCCCGCGCCCGATGGCCCTTGCCAGACTCCCACATAATGGGAGTATGATCGGAGAAAGAGCGAGGGCGAGAAGACACCGCGCAAAGAGGGAAGGCCTCCAACAGTTTCCTAGAGTCCAAGAACCGATCGATTCTCGAACGTGTAGAATTATTCCTCCAAGTGTATGAAATATCATGAGGGACCAAACCCTCCAAAGCAAGCTCATCCAAGATCTCAATAAAATCAATCGACCCCGGATCCTGACCACCCCTGCCCCGGGGGCGATCGGAAGAGTGAAGCGTAACATTGAAATCGCCCCCCAAGAGCCAAGGAAGCCCCCCGAACATAGTAGCCGCCGCGTGAAGATCCTCCCACAAAGCCTTCCTCAGAACATGACAAGTTGGGGCATAAATACAAGAAAATACCATAGGCTCAAGTGAATCAGCCCGCGTCAACACAACCGATATCATGTCTCCCCGCCAGAATCGAGGTGAAAGAGAACACCGCAGAACGCCAAGCAATAAAAAATTCCCCTGCCGACCCCACCGCATCCACCACACGGAATTCGTCCAGGGAACCTGCACCAAAAGAGCGCCAGAGGGTAGCATCCACCCCTCTCAATTTCGTTTCTTGGATAAGAGCAATATCACAGCACCATTCGGACAGTCGCGAGCCCAAAGAGCGACGCTTATCGGCCTCCCCAAGGCCCCTAACATTCCAAGATAAAACCTTCATTAAAAACCATCAGAACTTCCTCCAAGGACACTGAGACCAGCAGCATCCGCCACGGCTTCCCGCTGAGTCGCACAGGAATGCCTCACCAAAGAACCCTGCCGAGAGCTTTTACGCCTCCTGTACCTCTTCCCCGTGCGCCTGTCAGATAGGCCCCCCCATCAGAAGCATCAGCCACATCCGAAGAGGCACCCAAGGGGGAAGCAGTAGTAACCATCGCCGACAGATCCCCCTGGTCCACAAAAGTTGGGGGAGAGGATGAAGGGTCGTCAGGCAGCGCCAGCGGAATCGAGTGAAGCACCTCCAAGTCTGAATGTCCCCGCAATTCCTCGATTTGGACCCGGGGCAAATCCGCACAAGAGTCAGGAAAGATAATCGGGGCACTCGGCATCCACGCCCGCGGCCAAGATCCGAAATTGAGTGATCCGCCAACATCCAAAGGACCACGACCCGGCACAGGACCCGAGTAGCGAAAATGCAACGCACTAGCCGACAAAATCGGTCGAAAATGAGGAAACGAATCCTCCTCGGACGCCCTCAACTCAGAGAAACCAGGTCTTGCAGACGAAAGGCACAATAGCCGATGCTGCACGTCGAAGGGACAAGAAGAGTCATGCATGGGGTGCGACGCTTCGGAATATCCACCGAAACGCGCCAGCTGGCATCCAGAAGACGAAGCGTCGTTCCCAGCCCCCGAGACCAACGGACCGGCCAGCGAAGCCACCCGATCAGGATCAGCCACCGGCACCGGCGAAGGGGCGACGATCGAAAGCTCCACCTTGAACCGCCACCGGCCAACTTTATGGAGCCGAAGAAGATCTTGCCAGGCGCAACACGGAGGAAACCCTTGCTGCACTCCATGAGGACCCGAGTAACCTTCCAATCCGCTTCCGGCGCAAGCCCAAAGCAACCTCCACCTTGTACACAAAAAATTAAAAATAATCTTAGTATTTCTGATGCCCCACTACCACCAAAGCAACCTTTGCTTCCCTCCTGGTGTCCCGGCAAGCATTCCCGTGACTACCCACACTTCCAGGATCGACTTGCACCCAAAAAGCCCGCTAGGGTACGCCGACGCTGCATGCACCTTTGCACATCTAGTGCACTCCCAATGACTGGCCTACTTCCAAAGAGTGAACCAGCACATATTGTGTTTGTATAATCCCAAGCATAAATAAAGGAATGATAATCCATGTCCATGGACTTCTCATAAAGAAAGAAACGACCATCTGTATCTTAAGTTTCCCTTGAGCAGCATGCATGCAAAGTTTCGGTACCCTGAAAGAGTCGAGCAAGCCTAGCACCAGTCGTCCCTCTCCCACATCGAAGCAACCAAAGGACGAACTTCACCTGAAGCGGCACCTTCTAGTACCAAAAAAATCGCTTGTAATCTCCTACATGGCCCTGGTGTCAAAAACCACCTCACCACACAAGGCATTGTAGGCTTTCTTAACCAAAAACCTACAATCACACTAGGTCCAATAACTCATCCAGAAGGATTGTTATAATCAGCTAAACAATCCATCAGAGACACGAGCTCAACCAGTCTCTGATCGATAAAATCGCATCTAAAAGTAGGATTCATCATCCCAAAGTCCCACCCCATAGACATCCAAATCGGTTAGACATCCAGATCAGACACCAAGGCAACCAAGCAAGAGAACCGCCCACAAAAGTCTATGTCCTCCAACCAGTCGTCATACCAAAAACTAAAGCCACATCTATCACCCACAAACAACCGTGGGAAGGGCATGACATCCGGCAACACATAGCATATACCCCTCTCGAACGTTGATGGAGAATTACCAACCATCAGGCGAACAATAAGTCTAAAGAAGGCTCTGTAAATCTTCTAAAGCAGAGAACAATGCAAATCATTGCTATCACCCCAAATGTAGCAAATACATTTGGATAGAAGCACCTTATTTACCTCCTTAAACCTAAGGATGCCAAGTCCATCTTCCTTTTGCAAAGTAACCGTGATACCAATGGAGTCACCAGAAAATGATCAATCATATGAAAGATTCAAGTCTTCCTCAAATGCCAGTCGGATTAAGTCTAGAAGAGGGGGGAAATGAGGATAGCAAGGAACACATATTTAAGTAGCAACAATCTTCTGCCTCTAGAAAGTGAAAGATTTCCATCATACCAACCTCTTCTCCATCTTTATGACCATAGGTAGACAGACAGTCTGACTGCAAAAATCTAGGACACTAGTGGAAGCCCAAAGAGAAGGGAAAGGAGGCATAGGGAGTCCTCAACCAAGATTAACAACATGAAATCTACCATGACCTCATACCGATAGGCACAAAAGCAGTAGGCACAAAAGCAGGCTTGTGCATATTAATTCCATCTCTGAGATGTCACCAAAGAGATCGAAGACATATGCTGGCCTCTGCCATTGGATTCCTATCTTCCACAAAGAAATCATGTCATATGCATACTGCAAGATAGGCACAGAAAACTCCTCCTACGTTAACCAGCATAATGGCCTCCTCTCGCATCTCTATCTATATAGCCATCAGAGTATCAATAACCATAGCCAACAGGACTGGTGCTATAGGACATTCATAACTCACCCCTCTATGAGGCTAGAAGAATCCACCAAGAGAAAGCTCATTGACCAAAACCGCACATGATGATGTAACAATGCACCACTTTATCCGGGAAATCCAAATATCGGGGAAAACACAACGATGTAACGATGCCTAGACAAAATGCTAATCCACGCAATCATGGATTTAGATTAGTCCACCTTTAGAGTAACCCCACAAACTTACGCAACTTCCGGTCAACAATAATCTCAGTAATCAGCACCAAACTGGGCATCGGTTGTCTTCCAAGCAAAAAGGCACTCTATGCGAGAGAGATGACCTTTCCAGGCATATCACTCAGACAATTGGCGAACAGTTTTGCAACTATTAGATAAGCGGCGTTAGAGAACACAATAGGGCAAAAATCTTCCACTCTGCTAGCAACAACTTTCTTGATATCCCGTGACAACCGCTTTGATGTACTCAGTCAAGGCTTCAACCACAATGTTCTTCCCATAGAACTCACCACCAATTGAAATAGAATGAATCAGGTTTCAGTAACACTGGCCATGGAGTAAAAACTCGTGTACTAGCATCCCCTTCTTTCAGCCACTTTTTCCCTTATCTCAGCCTCCATTCCACCTCGCTCCTTTGATATTCCTCTTATATAATCTTATATACAGCATATCGGTTAAGAAGTTTATCATCAACCAACAATTGCTTATCTTCCAAGAGGTCAAGTCTGACACTTTCCTACTAAGCAAGAGAATGCCTCTACTCCCGGTGTAATCGAATCTCATTCCTAAAGGAAATGAGCATCTTACGGATCTCACTTGACTTCATGGCCAATCTTTTAGGAGTCAATCCTTCCACCTCTAGGTTACTCATGAACACAAAAATCTTGTCATGAAAATCACTCTCTAGTAACTAAGACTTCTCGAGTTTACAAAAGGACAAGGGAGGATTCCCCTTCCAGATATCGAGACAAAGGAAAGTGAGGTTCGACCTCGACCGAGAAAGGAAGTAAACAACCAATAGTGGAAGCAACTTTGAGCGTAAACATCAAGCAAAAAATGATCAATCCTCGATTTAGATGAAGAATTTCAACCGGTAGCATCTAAGATCTGGAGAGCCAGCTTGTCTGCTACCTTAACAAAAATAAAGGAGCTAAGATCCATATTGCCTCTCTCCTTCGATCCATCCTTAAAGTTGTATCGTGTTGAAATCTCCACCTACAAGTCAATCCAACCTCAAAATCCCGGCATGCACCTCCCGCAAATTAGCCCAGATTTCAGCATTTAGAGAAGAGTTCGACTGATTGCAGACATATGGTACCACCATTCTAGGCACCATCCCAAGCACAATCGAGGACCATAGTGACAGATCTAATAATAAGGAACTCGGCTTCCTTGTTGAATAACTCCATATTCCATCAAACGACCATACCACTCAAACTATCAATCATGTCAATGGCCCTGAAATCAGAAAGACGAGGGCCTGAAACAGACCTCCACTTCATTGTATCATAAAGGTCAATCTTGGTCTCTTGCAAGTAAAGGGCCCAATCACTGCTCTTTTCTTCTGTTGGCCCAAATTTCTCAAGTTCCAAGTCACGGACTAGATTGAAAAACAAAGGGGTCGGACCTCGCAACCTAAATCCCATCACAACTCGCAACCTCGCTCACAAATAGTAAAATTTCCGCTCGACTCCATTCTGCCAAAGAGAAGACAACGGCCACAGCCGATTCTTCACCCGCGAGATTGATTCCCGATTTGAACCTAGATCATATGCTTGGCTTCAAGAACAGAGTGAACCTCAGATATCACCCCAACCTCTACCATGGGAAGAGGCAGATCATTCTTCACCTCAGATATCACCCCAATCTCCACTGTGGGAAGAGACAGATCATCCTCCCCTTGGAATCTGTCTCCAAAAATTATGTATCCCTAGTTTAGGGTGTCAAATCTTCTTCGCTTCTAGAGAAACTTAGCTGCCCATCACTAGACCTCCTGACAAAGAACAAAACCTCCTTCAGGGCAAAACCCTGGGGCCACCTCAAAAACCACTAGAGTCGGCAGTCACCTCAGCACCCATGTCCATTGCCATGGATAATGAGACACCCATAGGAGCTACAAGACACTCATTGATAATCGAGTATGTGCCAGATTGGGATCCAAAATGGCTCCTTTGGTCAGCTTGTTAGCAGTTACAAGTGAAAAAAACAGGTCTTATCTTATTAAGCTCTAGAATGGTCGAACCGAATTTTCTTTCAAAACAGCTTAAAGACGAGGTCACAAATGAAGAACCCTTTACGGCATTAAGGAATAAATACAGTCTTGAATGTACCCAACTGCACTACGAATACTGCTAAAAAATCAGCATCCGTCAATTCCTCCCCATTTTCAGACGCAAATTTCCTGCAGATTCCCTTCTGAATTTGGCACTAATGCTTTCTCAGCCATCGTTGACTGTTCCACTGCCAATCGTGTCCTTTCGAAGATGTGGCCATCAAGGAGCTCGATCCAAAGCAGTACCTCGAATCATCCAATTCGCATCTCCAGTTGCAATAGGCATGACACAGCATGTTCCTACATCAACACCACCATCCCCATGGCTCCCTTAAGTGCTTGTCATTGTTGTACCAAGCCTATAATAGTTGTAGAAATAGTTAGTAGTGTTATTATCTCTTTATGTAGTTTGTCGTTATTTCTTTATTTTCTATAGACATCTCTGTAATTTACCCTTAAGGTCTCTCCCTATATAAGAGAGCCTAGGGTTTTCTGAATAAACATTGAAGACTCCCTTTCTTCTAACATGGTATCAGAGCCGCCTTAGGGCTCTCCTCCCTTCTTCTCTCTTCTAGCCGCTGCCTGCGGCTTCCATCAGCCCCAACGGCACCCAGCTGCCCTTCCTAGCGCTCTCCCCAGCCCCCAGCCGCCCTTCCCAGCGGCACCCAGCCGCTAGCGGCTCCCAGCCGCCCTCCCCAGCGGCCCCGCCGCCCCAGCCAGCGGTACCCAGCCGCCCTAGCGGCCCCCAGCAGCCCTAGCGGCACCAGCCTGCCGCCACCAGCCGCCCCAGCGGCCCCAGCGGCACCCGCCTGCCGCCTCCAGCCGCCCCAGCGGCACCCCCATCTGCCGTCGTAGGGCTTCCAGTGGCCTCCAGCAGTCTATAGGCATCGTTCTCGAGGCGATTCAAGGGCTGTAAGCTTCCTTGGAGGCGTGCCCTAGACCCCTCTTCCTCCAATTTATGGATTTGAGTGCGTAAAAGTCTACACACGTACTCAAATCCGATGCAGTTGGTGTAGACATTCATCACCGTGTCTATTTTCCCTTCGTCTTCTTCGAGCAGCAGTATGACAGAATCGAAAGTCGATTTGCCCTCCACCGGCGCATTCAAAGGTCCTGCGCCAATAGTGAAGATGGACGGGTCTAACTATGAGCTATGGGCTATGCAGTTCATGAGCCTCATGAAATCAAATGGTAAGAAACACATTCTTACCGAGGATGAGCCTGCGGAGAAGACAGGGATCTACGCCTCATGGGAGGCCGATGACGCTTACGCAAAAGTCTGGTTGTCTGGTACGTTGACAATGGAGATAGCTAATGATGTCCTCCATCAGCCCACTGCTAAGGCTATGTAGGACATACTTGGTGCTACATACTCGCAGGTGCGAAATGAGACAAAGATGTTGCAGCTTCAACATGACATCTTTACGATGAAGCAGGCTGGCAGACGTCTCCATTCTCTATACACATCCCTAAGAGGGATGTTCGAGAAGCTATACAGTACCATTCCTCTGAATGCTACTCCGGAGCAGCAGAAGACGTTTCGGAATGCCACCATGGTGGGCGTTCTACTTGCTGCTCTCGATCCTGAGTATGATGTTGCACGGTCACAGATTCTAGCAGATGCAGTAATTCCTCCAGTGGAGGATGTCTACAGAAGGCTCAGTCGCATTCCAGTTTCCTCCAGCTCTTCTATTCCACCCCCATCTGCGATGGCAGCTTCGCGTGGGAGAGGTGGATCGCCTTCTGGGCGTGGTCGTAGACGTGGTCGTGGACCTCAAGGAAGAGGCGATCGCTTCAGTCAGATGTGTTCGTATTGTCATAGAACTGGACACTCAGAGGAGACATGCTACTCAAAGCAGGGGTTCCCAGCATCGGCACGGGTTGCAGAACATTCACAGTCTCCATTACCGTCTACTGCAGATCATAGATTTGACGAACTTGTGGCCCGTCTCCGCGATATTATGCCACATTCCTTTGGTGATTCATCTGGTGGCTCTTCAGATATTGCTGCCACAGCCTCTGCCAGTTCATCCGCCGCAGCTAGTACCTCAGGTAGATCATCAGCACTCATACCTTCTCATGATATATCTGACTGGGTTATCGATTCCGGAGCCACACATCATCTTTGTCGAGATAGAGGATGACTACAGGCCTACAGGGATATTCCTCCAGATCGTTCAGTACAGATAGCAGATGGTTCCCACTCACCCCTTGTTGGCCAGGGGGAGGTTTTCTTATCCTCCACTATGCAGCTATAGAATGTTTTACATGCCCCTGAGTTCTCACTGAATTTGTTGTCTATTAGTCAGATTACAAAGGATTTGAATTGTCGTGCTATATTTGACCCGTCTTCTCTCATTTTTCAAGACATACTTACGGGCAAGGTGATTGGTTGTGGCTCTGAGTAGAACGGGTTATATCGGCTGGTTCGGGAATCCTATGCTGGCGTCTCCTCTCACTCCGCTGGATCAGTCTCACCTTACATTTGGCATCTTCGTTTTGGTCACCTTCCGCTCCAGAAAATGCGCCATCTTCTGCCCCAGATCTCTCCAAGTTCATCGTTTCGCTGTGAAACATGTCAGTTGGGAAAGCATCATAGGTCGAGCTTTCCAGGTCGTCAGAGTCGGAGCAGTAGCTCCCCTTTTGAGTTGTTACATATAGATATATGGGGTCCGAGTCGTGTTCCCGATCACCAGGGACACAGGTTTTATCTTGTGGTAGTAGATGATTTTTCTCGTGTCTCTTGGGTATTTCTTTTGAAGAATAAATCTGAAGCAGGAGATGTTACCAAGAATTTGATTAATGAAGTTCAGAATGTTTTCTCTTCAGTCAAATATGTTCGGACTGATAATGCCCTAGAATTTTGTACACGCTCTCTTTCTCAATTTCTGTCATTGAAGGCTATTATTCATCAAACCACCTGCGCATATACGTCCCAACAAAATGGTGTGGCGGAAAGAAAGCATCGCCATCTCTTGGATATTACTCGTACCCTGTTGATTCAAAGTTGTGCTCCTATTTCTTTCTGGGGGATGCTGTTCTTACTGCATGCTATCTGGTCAATAGAATGTCGTCCTCTGTCCTTGGAGAGAAGATACCCATCTCTCTTATTTTTCCAGACAAGGAGCTATTCTCACTGCCACCACGTATCTTTGGCGCTGTGGCGTTTGTCCATCGTCTATCTCCTGGACTTGATAAGCTCTCTCCTAGAGCAGTCAAGTGCGTCTTTGTTGGTTATTCCAGAACCCAGAAGGGATACCGGTGTTATGATCCTACAACCAATAGGTACTTTGTTAGTGCGGATGTCACTTTCTTCGAGTCGGTTATGTATTTCTCGCCAGCTGGGGACAGAATGGTACCATCCACCATCACTGATGATATTTATGTTCCACCACCACCTGCTCGTATTTCACCTGAGTCGTCTCCTGTGTCAGTTACTATGGCAGCACCACCGCCACCACCACCCATTCCACAGCGAAGCATATCACCATTTCCTAACCACTACACGCGTCGATCAGGTCCTGCTCAGACAACAGATCAGCCAATCACTACGCCTCAGGTTTGTTCAGATGATGTTACTACTGACGGGTCAGGTTCGGTACATATGCAGGATGACTCATTACAGGTGGACCCAGATGATGATCTTGATGTTCCGATAGCTATTCGGAAACAGAGACGACAATGTGCATCCTATCAATTTGCTTCACAGGTTTCCTTCCACCGAATCACAGGTGATTTTCAGAAGTTTGCCACAGCATTGTCTTCCGTGGACATACCACGGACATACCAGGAAGCTTTGCAGAATGAATGATGGCGATTAGCAATGGAAGAAGAAATGAGGGCCCTACAGTCTCGTGGCACATGGTCTTTGGTCCATGCACCTTCTGATGCATCCGTTGTGAGCTGCAAATGGGTCTTTACAGTCAAATACCATGCAGATGGAACCTTGGATAGGTACAAAGCACGCTTGGTCGCTCGTGGGTTTACGCAAACCTACGGTATGAATTACATGGATACATTCTCTCCAGTGGCGAGACATTCTACCCTTCGTATTCTCTTATCTGTTGCTGTGGTCCGTGATTGGAGTATATCTCAACTAGATGTCAAGAATGCATTTCTGTATGGAGACTTGCAGGAGGAAGTCTACATGCAGCAGCCACCTGGGTTTACTGCTGAGGGGGAGAAGCAGATGGTCTGTAGACTTCACAAGGCGATATATGGTCTCAAACAGAGCCCCAGAGCATGGTTCCAGAAGTTGTCCAACCTGATTGAGCAACAAGGATTCAAGAGGTCAAATGCCGATCACTCATTGTTTGTCCAAAAGTCATCGGCAGGTACGGTTGTTATTATGGTCTATGTGGATGATATTCTTGTTACAGGAGATGATGCACAGGGCATAGAAAAGGCGAAGGCATTCCTTGGCCGTCAGTTTGTTACAAAGGATCTTGGGACCCTGAGATATTTTCTGGGGTTGGAATTTGCAAGGAATGCACAGGGTTTGGTAATGACCCAACGGAAGTATATTACAGACTTCCTGACTGAGACTGACATGGATGGTTGCAAACCATCAAGTATTCCCATGGATCCCAGCATGAGGCTGTATGATGGTGATACTGATGAAGTAGATAAGAGGAGATATAGAGAGATGGTGGGCAAACTCCTCTACATCACCATAACTCGCCCAGACATTCAATTTGCAGTTAGCAGGGTGAGTCAATTTATGGAGCAGCCAAGACAGGTTCACATGGATGCTATACACATGATACTGAGGTATCTAAAGTCTTCTCCAGGGTCAGGGCTGCTATTCAGAAAGGGCACGGACTTATCTGTCTCAGCATGTGCAGATGCAGATTATGCAGGATGTCCTAAGGACCGAAAATCAACCTCAGGGTTTGCAGTGTTTGTTGGAGGCTCTTTGGTTTCTTGGAAAAGCAAGAAACAAACTGTTGTGGGAAGGTCCAGTGCCGAATCCGAGTATAGGGCCATGGCTCAAGCCAGTACGGAAATGATGTGGGTTCGCTCAGTACTAGAAGATCTACATGTAGTTGTACCTCTACCTATGAAGCTTCAGTGTGACAATCAAGCAGCATTGTTCATTGCCAACAATCCAGCTTTCCATGAAAGGACCAAGCATATTGAAGTTGACTGCCATTATACTAGGGACTTGATCTAGAGAGGATTGATATCTACTGCGCATTTGAGCTCAGGAGATCAGACTGCATATGTATTTACCAAGCCACTGCTCAGAGGACCGTTTCAGAGATGTTCATCCAAGCTAAGCATGACAGATATCTATGCTCCACCTTGAGGGGGAGTGTAGAAATAGTTAGTAGTGTTATTATCTCTTTATGTAGTTTGTCGTTATTTCTTTATTTTCTATAGACCTCTCTGTAATTTACCCTTAAGGTCTCTCCCTATATAAGAGAGCCTAGGATTTTCTGAATAAACATTGAAGACTCCCTTTCTTCTAACAATAGTCAAAACCTCCTTGATCACTGCCAAAGATCGATATGGCAGAGGAATCCTAGAGACGTGTGCTTCCCATCACACCATCATCTTTGAACTGTCGTCCACAAATTAGAGGTGATACCAAAACATTGAGGTCATCGCTCCCTTCAAACCCACAGACACAACAGATCCATCGACTCTCCAATACAATTCACGGATGCATGACACACAGGTTCCTACATCAACACCACCATGCCCATACCTAATGCTTGTCATCATTGAGAATCTCCACCACCAATCCCATAGTAGACAAAACCTCCTTGATCGCCACCAAAGATTGATAGAGCAGAGGAATCCTTAGGGTTTGTTTGGTTGCAGGGTTGGGCAGGGTCGGGTACTATTCACAGGGCTGGGTGAATAGTAAACTGTGAGGAGGAGGTACCCCTGTGAATAGTACCCAACCCAATCCAACCCTGCCCAACCCTGCAACCAAACGGACCCTTAAGATGTGCATACTTTCTTGTGGCACATTGAGATCTCCAAACATACCTTCTGACAACGTTGTTTCCCTGCATAAATCCGCCTATATGCCGATGCCAAGAACGAAGAACACATCTCATGTAGAGGAGCACCGACCGCAACCTTCAAACCCCTCCTATAAGTCGGTTCCCTCATCCAATCGACGCTCCACCTCAGACCATGGAGTACCTGCTAGAAAGGCACCCCCTGCTTGAAGAGACAAGCCCTACTTAGGAATACCACCTGAAGTAAAGCACAAGCAGAATTAATCTCACCTCCAAAAAATGGACATGGCCCCAAATAAATTCGATTCACACAGAACGGATCAGAACTAATCTGGTAAGCTCATAAATGGATGCCTTTGCGATGGGATCTAGATCCCTCGACACAAAGTTCAATAGCCACAGATGTAAGTCCATGTGGCATTAATCTATAATTTTGACACCCCAACCGCAGTTGTTCCATCCCTAACTTCGAAAAAAGAAAATGAAGCCTCTTCCGATTTCAAATCCCACTCCTTATATCTTAGACCTTCGTCTGAGGATTGACATTGCCTTTTACCCATCTCCATCGACTGGTCGCTACTGCCATCACTGCTCACAATGACATCCATTTTTCATTCCTGTCGTGACCCCCTAAAGGGACCTTCCTTTGTCTTCAAACTTGACATTTCATATTTAAAACTCCACCCGTTCCTTATTCAGAAAAAACTCCACCTATAAATCGACATACCACTGACACCAGAATAAGATATCCTAGCTCTGCAAATCATATCAACAACCAAGTCTAGCCCTTCCCCGCGAAGGAGTCCCAAGGAAACAAACCTCAAGGTCCTATATAGCAAAGCCAAAGCACCGAAAGAGTAGGGGCCCCTACATCTAAGCCAAACACCATGAACAACCCTCTAAGCACTCAAACCAAAAATATCATTGTTGGCAACCGTAGCCGCAATCACACCACTAACAATTGTCTCCATGCTTGATCCTTCTCCCTTAAATCTTGTCCAACCTTTATCAGCAGGATGCCTCACACTCAAAACATGCCATCCTCAAAAAGAACTAGGTCCTCGAAGAAAATAAGGACAAGCTTCGTCATGGATGTTCGAACCGATATCGATTATACCTTCAGCAGCCATTGCCCTTTCACCATCACATTGCTTTTCACGAGTCAGACTCCTACCAACATACAAACTCCAATCTGATCACCCACCTTGCAAAATTAAAGCAAACAACTAGACTTTGACATTCCTTGGCAAAATGACTCTGCTCCCTCCACCTAAGGCAACTATCATCTGTTCGCTTAAACCACTCCCTTGCACACATTTTCTTCACATCATGTCCTTTCCAATCACCTGAGAAGAACTCAATTCCAACCTAAGCTGTCTAATCCGAACTTCCACCCAACATTTACACTTACCTCACATTATCCTCACCACCAGGGTTAAACCATTTTACACCATTTTTTAGTTTCACCTTGTCCTTAATTTCTTTGATTTATCATGATTTTAATATGGGTCATTTTATTACTACCACTACTTTCAAACAATATTTTAATTCAAGACTACTAATATTTCAAGTTTTATGCATATTTTTCTCTACAAATTGAAGTTTATGTCTCGACCACCTCGAGGCTACGCCTTGCCTCGATTCCGAGGGAAACACCCCGTTCCACCTTTCCTTTTTTAAACATTGACCACCACGGGTGTTTCCCCCTTTTGTTTAAAAAAAATATTACACCAAAAATAAAGTTAATAGCTGAACAATTTTAGTGAAGAATACCTTCCATATTTCCCTATAAGTAAGGTGATTGTAGTCAAGGTCGAATACTTTGGGATAGATCACCGATGACTGGGCAAAAACCCACAAATTGGCCCCCCAAAGCCAAATCATAAGATTCTGCATGAGGAATAGTACAGATGCATTACTACACAGATTAATATGACAAAAAATGGACAAACCCAATTAAAAACAATATCCATGAGTTCCTCAACTATAAGAATATCCCTAGATTCACGAACTTACCACAAGAAGCAGGGGATTATAATACAGAAAAACCTCATACAGAAACAAATTCCTGACTCTAGCATCCATTCTCATCACAGAGTCAAAACCAATCTGAAAAAAGGTATACAATATATCTGGTAAGAAGAAATGCATATCTACCAAATAAAGACTATCGAAGTTCCACATGATGAGGATAAAATAGCATTAACCGACCTTGCAACAGATGATACACCATGCGAGAAACAGCAACATCTGCAAATGTAACATTTTAAAAAAAATCAGAAAAACCTTACATAGTTACTGAAGAAGCATGTAATACAGAAAAACTAAACAAAATCTCTTGAACATGTAGCAGCAGATATCATCAGACAGGATTCAGGAACTGCTTATCAACATTAACTGCAACATATAACAAGCCAGGTAGAACTTTAAATTAGGTTACATGAACGATAAAGAGTAGAGCTATGATATACAGTTGAAAACAACATTTCGGAGCCAACAAATCCATGTACAGACATCACTTGACCAGTGCGGAGAAAATCCTATATTTTGTTTATATTATCTGGGTTAAATTACCAGTGGGAGAAAGAATAAATTACCACACTTCCCTACTGAAGTAACTATTGAGTACCACGAAATGAGATGGATACAAGACCATGAGAAAATAGAGGTTGGACGGGATTAATTGTTAATTCTTAAAGTACCAATATCAAGTTAAAGGAATTTTAGACATATGAGGTAAATACATTAGATAGGCTGTTTGTCAACCATAAAGTTCAAATTGGAGAAAAGAATCGTTGAGAATTTTCCAATTAGCCTAAAATAATGCTGAATTGGCCGCAGAATTGACAGAAGAAATCTATTTCTAATTATTACATATGTCTTGACAATAGAACAGCTGCAAGTTCAAGTACATATGCAGTGCTTTTGACCGTAGAATGAAAAACCATGCTTCTAGGAGTTTGAAGCATACGTGATTTGGTGTACATGATGTTCAACTTAAAGTTGAAGCATAAAGAGGTAAGGAAAAAGATCATCGAAAATCATATATGCTGAGGTAAGGAAAAAGATCATCGAAAACCATATATGCTTGGATGTGGATTCTAGTGATGAATGGGTGTCAGAGCTCCAAAGTTGTATTGTTAAAGCATATCATGAACTTGATGCAAACACTCCCTCCAAGATGATGTTGTAGAAGTCGAGGAAGAACAAGAGAATTCTTGCTGGAAGAAGAGGAAGAAAGGAAAGATAATACCAAATATTATGTCGAACTTATTTGGTTATTTTAAACATAGTAACAATATTTTTAAATTAATAAAAGTAACATTAGCATTATCTAATTTATGTAAAGCAGTAGCCGGAGTTATTAGGAGGATGTATATTCAAGATGTCAACAATGAAATTAGCGATGAAGGCGAAGATGATGCAAATTTGAAGTATATGGAACACTCATTAGATGGTCCAACAAGCAGTAGTTCTTCATATGATGTTCCTCTCAATGTAAATGTTGTGGTTAGAGGCAATGTTGATACATAAAATTTTGATTAGGATATGGACAACCTATCTCTTTCTTTTTTTTGGACATGGATTAGAAGTCGAAACTTAAAGCAATCTACAATGTGTGTCATTAGAGGGGGAAAGTCCAATCAGCAACATCATTCAGGTTTAGAGAGTAGGAAAATCTTCTCCCGATCATCTCTCTTCCATTTATTTTTTTGAAAGAAAAAAGGGCATGTACCATAAAGGTGCACGCCTAAAAGCATCACCATTGATCACCAAGCAAAAATTACACGTCTAAACTATTTACAAATCACAGTCTTCTAATGACTCCAATTCACTACCAACGTGCTACTATATGCCACTACATTTTCAACCTAAAAATGCTCCGAATAAAAAAATAATACCATTTTGGGCCAACCAGATCGTTGAGATTGCCGCCACAGCCCTTGACCTATCCACGTCCGACTTGGTCCAATCTGCACCGATAGACCACTAGAAGCTTTTAACAGTGTCAGTCTGTAACGCCTGAATCCCAAGCCAGTCCCAAATATCTGTCAAACTCGCACACTTGAAGAAGAGATGATTCGCTTCCTCCCTAAATCTTGGGCATTCAACGTCAATCCCCTAGATTAAGCGCGTCAGTCTTACCTTTATCAGTAGTCTTACCCTCCTGAAGATCAATAGGAAAACCTTCACCTTGGTAGGGACCTTCCATTTCCAGATACGCATGCAGTTCGCCGCACAACCCCCAGAGTCAAACGTCGTGGGCCCCCTCAAGGCTCTATATGCCTTCTTAATCGTGAAGGACCCATCCCGCCAAGTCCAATGATCTCGGTCGTGAGTAGGACATCCAGCATCATCAATCTCCAAAAAGCATGGCCACGAGCTCCATTACAGGTTGCTCAGAAAGGTTGGATCTGGACCGCAGGAAGAAAGAATGTCCATCCCAGGTCTCAGCCAGCGTACTATCTGACTGCTCTGCTAGCGCCCTCAACCTTGGAAAACGCACGTTTATGGACCCTCATTCGCTCTAGTCATCCGTACAGAACCGGAAACTAGTTCCATCACCAATCGCTGGTCTCAACAAAGCATGGATATCCTGCGCTACACTACAGATGCTCCTCCAAAAATAGGACAGTACACCGATGACGACGCCATTGTGGTCCGGAAGAGAAAGCCTAGGCGCATAGATCCTCCTAATAAGGTTGCAAACCAGACTATCACAATCACCCCAAATACAAGGGACCCACCTGCCAAACAAAGCTTTGATCATCTACTCCAACCCACGAACTCATATGCCCATGTCCTCTGATGCAGCGTGGAGTCAACATATAGGGTCGAATATTTATCTAATGTTATCGGTCAATTTTATTTACGTTTATTTAAATTGTCGTGTCTTTAATTAAATAAATGAGATCGCCTGTGATCTCAATAAATCAGTTAGAGATTTTTGAATTTCAAATTAGGTAGTTAGTCGGTTAATTAGTTAGAGTCATTTTAGGATAATGGGTTGTCAATTGAAATTAGTTTTCTATTTTTGTAATATCATCCCTCCTATATAAAGGGATGAGGGTCCAATGTTTGTAGGCAGTTGAAGTTTATTAAAATTGAGATTTTATCTCTCTCCTCTCCCTCTCTCCCCACGTGTGTTCTTCGCGCTTCTTCTCCCTCAACCCCACGCATCCGACGTGTTCTTCTTCTCAACCCCTCTATTTCTTCCACCAAATAATTTCTACCGTTTGAAAATTTATTTCCCGCGTCGCGCCGAAACCGATCCGCATCAATAAACCGATCCGCATCAGAAATCCCTATAAGCTAGTGGACGTGTTGGGAACTTAGTTACGATGCATTATACAACACCGCGTGCCTACGGAAGCACCACAACCCTAAGGCATTATTCACATCTTAGAGTCATAGTGTGAGGTTATACAAAGACCAAGACCTCAGACTATCCACCAAACTCAAAAAGTTAAATAGAATTAAGAATCCAATCAATCATCACATTATCAGCCTAATATCGAGATCTACAACATGATAAATGACAAGATTATAATATCTATTTACGGGCTATTAACTATTATATGAATATATATATAATCTATAAGGAAATTGGAGAAATCATATATATGGCATTAACCACGTTACAAGAATAAGACATATAGAAAGTAAGGGATAAAACATGAGGCATTCCTTTAAAATAGCTTGAAAACCTTTTTCTACGCAAGTAGTGGTAGATTTTCATTCATACATGCCTATCTACATGATTTCTCTTGCACATAATAAATTGCTTGCTATTCTAAATTGCAGGTTGTATTCACATTTGTGACATCCTCTTCTTCCCTACATATTTTGGCAGGCAAGGAGCCTATAGCACAGTAGCAGGTTGATGACTTCTGGAGATCGTGTTTATACTAGACGATATGGTTTCTTTTGTCACTTTTGTCTCAGCTTTTTGTTCAGTTATAATGTAAATGTTCTCTTTCTCTTCAGCACATGTTTGGGATATTATATGTACTGCCAGTCTTTTGTACATGATGTAAAAAAATATGCAGATTAATGAAATACGATGATTGGTGACACTTGTCTTTATTGGTCTTATTGTTATGAAATGTTGATCGAATGTTATATAATGTAGCAACGCGAAAAATTTTCTCTGATTTTCTTCAACATAACGTGATCCCTTGTAAACGAAATAGTGCGAATGCGGCTTAAACAGGTGCCCGAATCCTAAGGGTGTCATAATTCGACCTCCTCCTCTTTTTAAAGAAGGTCAAAAGCTCCCTTCTTGAACCACCCTAAGGACGAATCCCTCTATGTCCAGCCTATGGACGCATTCCACTGCTTCGATTGTCCGCATCGCCTTTTGTTCTCATCTTTTCCACAGCCGCAAGAGCGTCAAGCAGCCAAACCGATGCAATCCCCGACAGCGCAGCCCAACCACCGGTGTTCCCCTCACATTCCTAGATATTATTGATCGAGGAACCATACATGGGGACTTCAGACACCCAAGCCTCCCCCCCTGAGCTTCCCGAAGAAGCACACGCATGAGTTGTAAAGCCACTGCATCCCACAGCTACCGATGCCATGTGCTCTAGTGAAGCAACTAACCCCTCTATATCTGAGCATGGGGCTTGAGGAGATCCCAGCATTTCCCCAGCAACAAGCTGCAGCAACCCAAGTTGGTCCATCGCCCCCAGAGAGGCGCACCTAGGACCAGAACCCGACATCGGGCTGCACCATGCTGAAGAAGTGCCCAACAAATATACATGGTTCATCCGAGGGCCCGACGAAACTGCCTGGTTGAAGAGATGTTCTGTGCTCAAACCTGACCGAGCATCCATCTTGTTCGACCGACCCGCATGGGTGTAATAGGATCGACAAAAGGGCAAGGGTTCAATCGGGTGCGTACCCAGATTCAGGTTCATCCGCTCACGGTACCCGACAGAGAGCCCCTTATGAGACCGGCTCAGCTCACGAGGCATTGACACATGTCTCCTCGACTCACGCAGACCCAACGATCGTGGTTTGCATATGAGGTTGTTGGATTGTGCGCTTCTCACAGCCATCCGCATCCCCCGACCAGTGGTCTTCACCGGAGATATCCGCCGACCGAGGCGAACTGTCACCTTTCTCTAGCACAGCCACCCATAACGAGAAAAATCTCCTTTCGATCGGAAGCAGGACCCGTAGAGGAATCCGAGGTCGCGCTCCCCTCATGGCAAGAACCAACTCCGAGCCTTCCATCGGTCACAAGACGGAGCAGAGAATCTCCACAACTTCGCCAACATGTTTGAGCATCCCACGTAGTAGCTCCAAACTTCGACACCTCAAGGGAACGCCGACCACAGCAGCCTTCCATGTTGACTCCAAGACCTGACCCCACCGTCCTTAAGGCACGATCACCTCCAGGTGATGCGGTCCATCAACTCCTGTGATAAGCCGCACTCCAAAGCCCATGTGATAACCTCCTTCATCCCCGTCGCTAAAAGGTCTCTGATGTACAACGGACCCTCGTGCATCCACACCGCATCCACCAGTGCACCACCACCTCTCGCAACCTCAACCATCTCGTACATCCTTTGCAGGAGAACAGCATCCCCTTCCCCCAATCACCAAGCCCTCCAGGAGCGCTCCCTCCACCGCCCCGACCGCCAAGTGCTTCAGCAAAAAGATCCAACCAGTGAAGCCCAACATCTCTGGAGGTGAAGCTCCCAACTCAGGGAAACTCTCCGCCGAGCCATGCATAACCTCCCCCAACCGAGAAACCTCTCCAGCGCCCGTCATTTCGACCAAGTGCCCCTAACAGTGCACTCCCCCCTCTTGTAACCCATCCTCCCACATCGAAAATACAGAGCCACCTCCGAGCTGCGCGTAAAAGCCAATTGGTCCGACGCTCCGCATCGGAAGCACCAAGATTTCTCTCCCCCCATCAACTCCACTTTCCGCCCCACGTCGACCTTTGCCTTCTTCTTCGCGCTTGTGAGGTCCAGGGGCCATCCCCAACGAGGTCCTCTATCACCACATTGCCCTCCATAACCACATTGCCCTCCATCCTGCCATCAGCCTCCACCCCGCCAACACCCTCCACAAGAGCAGCCCTTTGAAACTCGTCATCGGTCCCGTTGTACGATTGGCTCCACTCCCACTCTGTCCACTATTCTCGCTCTAATGGCCTGCAGCATGATCGGTGCCGCTCCTGCTCCCTCCACCGCTCTCGCCACTCCCACTCCCTCTATCACTCTCACTCCTACTCAACATCCCTGAACATGTGCCAAGATCAAATCTCTATTCCGCCACAGCCTCCAAAACTTAAAATATATATTATGTTTTGTAATCATTATATTAGAAGTAGAATACTAAGGATTACATCTCAAGGTGATCGAGGTTTAAGCTTTGTATTCTTATGAAAAATGTGTAATTTAACAAAAAATTGTAATAATATTAGGAAGACAATATTGTCTACCTCGATTCCAAAGAAACCATCTCGTTCTACCTTTCATTTTTTTAAATATTGTTCCTTCTGACCCTCCAGAGCACCCTATAGCTAACCAATTTTTCCGACCATCCACTTCCTCCTCTTATGCCACCACACCTTTCCATCCTCCGCAGGGTCATCTCCCCTACAACCTATTTAAGCGGCTCCACACAAGACAGTCGCAACGCCTCCATCAGGAGAACTCTCGGTATGGGTCCAAAATAAGGACCTAGGGTACTTGAAATAAGGAGCCCAGATCCAAACAAGCCCCCATCCGAACAATAATAACATCCCATCCCAGAAGAGAACTAAAGCACTACAAAAATCCACCTTCAGAAATGAACCCACCAACATAATCCAACCCTAAATAAGAAACCCAATTAAGGAGTACACTCGACTTCAAGTCAACCTCCATTAGAGATCTGATTTTACATGAATCATTCAAATCAGTTAGACCGAGAAGGATCAAGTGAACAACACCTCGAACCTCATCATTCAAGTCGAATGAATGTTCCTTCCCTGATACACCTCGAATCGAGCAGCCATTCTTGGAAAAAAATCTGATGCATCCTCCGCCACTATCAACCCCACCTTCGTCGCAACCGGCCATGCCAATGATGCCTTCGTAGGCATTAGCTCTGCCTCCATGTGCTCCACCCCAACCACCATCGCCATATGTAGCTCATCCTTCGTAGGCAACCATCATTGCCTCCTCACTCACCTTCATCGACACACCAATCGCGAACTTCGTCCAGCCAACATCAATGTTGTAAAAGTCGGCTGACTAGGTCAGCCGGTGGGGCAGCCAACTAATTAATAACCGATGGCTCAATGGTCGATCGACCGATTATTTGGTCAGATTACTCGGTTGACTAGTCAAGCGATTTTTATTCTGTGGTTTCATTTTTGCTTTTGTTAAGAAAACTTATTTGGATATGCTTAATGTTTATTTTAATTCAATTATTTCTTTTATTTCATTATGATATAGAAAATGTAGAAATCTATGTAAATATATAAAAATATATGTATAAAAAATGATGTTTATGTATAAAATAAATAAAAATTTTAAACCTGATTAAAACTCGACTAAATCTAATTAATTGCCCAACTATCAATTAATTCTTTATCAGCGATCTGGTCGATCGAGTACCGACTGCCTACTTCTGCAACCTTAGCCAACACAAAGGAACTAGGCCGGTGACACAGACCACAAATCACCCGCAACCTCAACCACCATATCTAAGCTCCACACCATCTTCAGTCTATCACTAACCACCGCAATGAGATCGCCAATTAGGGATAGAATGCTTTTAATAGTCATAAAATATATGTACCTCATTGGGACCCCCCCTAAGGAGAGAAATCATCACGCCAACAAAGGACTAGTACCACCAAGAAAAAAAGGGCAATGCCATGCCATGGTCACAGCTGCAATAGCATAACCTCCCTCTTCGGGATGTTATCTTCTTCCTATTTCGAAGGTAACATACGCAAATTAACTTGCCATCGAGTTGCACCACATCGCCGTTAAAATCTGAACCCAGCAATATCCATAAGTCTTTGTGTGCCCAAGATGTTCCTGACGTACCCAACTATCACCAGGTTTCGCTCTCACATGGAGGTCGCAGACACCTCCACCATGATTTCTTCGAACTAGACTCCCCTCCTTGGGCAACCACTACGACGATGACCATAACTCTAGAAGCACACCGCATCGAGATCACAAGTCTTAGCAAAATAATACTCACCCCCACAACGAAAGTAGTAGACGAAATTATGTTGCCAATGATGCCCACGATAAACAATCGAGGATCACGAGACATAGAGCATGACCACAATGTTGAGAATAGGAATGTTGCTAGCATCCACATACATCCCCTCCTCTACATGGGTCTCCTCCTCATCCTTCGACCACATTTCCCTTTCCTCGCAGTCTATCCATGATGGCCATTGCTCAATATCTCTTCCACGAAGCCAATCTGTCATGTACACTCCTGCACCCCCTCTTGGTCGATCCTCTAGCAGAATCGTCTCATGTAACCAAGCGTCAAAAGATAAGATCTAAAGATTATCAAATTTTAAAATAATGTTAAGAATATTACTATTTCTTCGGGTAAATATTCTTCCTTTATAGCCTATGGAGGACCAAATGTTCATATGGTCGTAATCATGGGCGTAAGGAAGGAGGTAGATGTTGCCACATATACCATCCTAAGCACTGCAAGTACACAAATTGTCATTTTGAGAAGTGTTGGAAAAAGTTCAAGAAGCTTGCAATGGCTAATTATATATCCACTACTTTTGCATATACCATCCTAGGTTATAAGCATGGCACTCCATAAATCATTTTTTTAAGCTACTAGTTTTAGCTCTGCTTCATTTGCCAATGGATGGCTACTAAGGAAACTCTCACCTCCACAGCCCTATCTAATTGGCCTCATGTGCACAGCCAATAACCGATAAGAGATATAATGACTACTAACTAAAGACTTTTCTACTTGCTTTTGTAAATCAGGTACACAAGGTATGTATTCCCATCTTCTTAGAAGGTAAAACACTTTCTTGAGAGTTATTCAAGAAAGTTACATGTGGATTTTACTATTCCTAGCTTAAAGTCGCAAGGAATGCTTTCCTAATTAAGAAGGGTGTCAAACTTTTTTTTTTTTGAAACTCCAAAAATGGGGGGCGCACTCGACGGTGCCCACCCCAAATTTATTAATAGAAAATAAAGGAAAGAAAGAGACTTACAGTGGGAGAATACAAATGGTAGAAGGGAAATAAAAGAGCGTGACCATAGTCGGACTGGACCTCCAAACCAATGCCCCGACAAAACACAAAATAACAATTAAACAACTGACCAGTCACGGACCAACCGAGAAGCAGAAATTAGGACATTTTCCAAATAGAATCTCTGACCAGAAAACAGCGCCTCATTCCTAGAAGTCCAAATGCACCACAGCCGAGCGATAGCAGAGAGAATGTCGACCCTACATCTAGCCCTCGAGCGAACCAAGCAGTCGCAGAATGAAGCGGCGTCCGTAACGTCAAGCCAAGGCAGATCCACCCAAATGGCACGCGAAGAGCCGCAACCAAAGAATAGGTGGTCGATAGTCTCATCCTCCAGGTTGCACAGACCACAAGTAGGCACAGCTGAAGGGAAGATAGCGGCACACCTGATACGAGTGAGTAGACGCCCACGACGGAATAACCAGAGGAAGATGCCAATCCGCTCAGGAACCCGGAGACCCCAAAAGAATTGGCAATCCCGGATTAGCGAATCATCACCCCCAACCAAGGCCGGGAGAAGGGCCCTGTAAGCAGCACGAACAGAGAAAGGGCCATCCTTCCAGCAAAGGTGATCACGGCCCACCGAAGGCGAGGGCGAGACCGCCAGAATCTCCAGAAGGGCCATAAACTCAAGTTGCCGTTGATCAGAAAGGTTGGCCACAAAGGAAGGCCCCCAAGCAGCACCATCCCAATAAGAAGCTACCCTCGCGTCCGGGTCAGCAGCCAACGCGAACAACCGAGGGAAATTATCCTTAAGAGGCCCCCTACCAGTCCAATCATCGCCCCAAAAATGAGTGAGGGAGCCATCGGCCAACTTCATGACAAAACGACCACGGTTGCTGGCCAGAGCGAGACCAATAGCACGCGAGAAGTGAGAGGAGGAAGCCAAAAAGCAGCCATCCGAATCCAGCACTAGCCGACGGTCAAAACCAACAACCATCCTTAAGAAGTTAAGCAACAAATTATCCTCCGGCCCACAGAGACGAGAGACCCATTTAAGAAGAAAAGCCTCGTTGACGATAGCCAATCTCCTCACCGCCAACCCTCCCTCCCTCTTAGGCCGAGTGACATCATCCCAAGCAACCAAGGGAACGCCGCTACGCACAGAACCCTTCTTGCCCCAAAGGAAAGGCCGCATATAAGTATCCAAGCGTCGACGAATCCCCTTAGGCATCCCCTTCACAGAAAGGAAGTAAATAGGCAGAGAAGAGAGGATCGATTTGAGGAGAACCAGGCGCCCGCCCCGAGAGAGGAGAGCGGCACGCCAACCAGCCAAGCGGGCAGCCATACGATCCAACAGCGGCTGCCAATCCCATAAGCGAGCCCGGCCGATAGACAATGGAAGACCAAGATAGTCCATGGGAAGAGCACCCACCGTACAGCGCAAGATCCTCGAGCAAGCATCAACCTCCGCCGAGGAAAGAGAGAAGGGGACCAAGGAGGACTTATTGTAATTGATGTGAAGTCCAGAAGCCTCACTGAAGAGCTCCAAGGTGATCGCCATACCCGCCATATTCGACGCGTCACCTTCGATAAAACAGATTGTATCATCCGCGAACTGAATAATCGGCACAGAAAAGGGCCCCAACGAGCAACCACGGGTCAGACCAGCAGCGACCACCTTATTAACCATTGTGGAGAGGACGTCCGCAGCCAAGACGAAGAGCAAGGGGGCAAGGGGGCAACCCTGCCGAATACCCCGGCGGGGCTGGAAGAAACCCCCCGCCAAACGTCCATTGAGCAAAACCGACAAAGACGCCGTGGAAACACACCGACGTACCCAAGAAATCCACAACGGGGGGAATCCCCGCCTCTTAAGGACAGCCCATAGAAAACGCCAATCAATAGAGTCATAAGCTTTAGAAAAATCGATCTTCCACATGATACCCCTAGTGCCGCTCTTGTGCCAAGCGTGAATAATTTCGGACGCCACCGCATAGCAATCGCCAATTTGACGGCCCTTGATAAAAGCCGCCTGGGAGGGCGAGATAAGCGAGTCAAGAAGCGGGGCCAAACGGCGCGCCAAAACCTTAGCAACGATAAGGTAAATAGCATTTGAAATGGAAATAGGCCGGAACTCCTCAATCCGGGTGGCAGAGGGGGACTTTGGAATGAGAGCAATACAAGATTTGTTGAGCTTGTTGAAGCCGTTATTGCCAGCACAAAATTCGTGAGCAACCGCCAACACGTCCTGAGAGAGTATATCCCAAAATTCCTTATAGAAAAACACGGGGAAGCCATCAGGCCCCGGGGCCGCATCAGAGTTGAGAGACCAGACCGCCTCTTTCAATTCCTCCAAAGAAATCTGACGAGAAAGGAGATTTGCATCCGCCTGAGGGAGCACCGCAGCCCCCCTCCCCGACCACCGCCAAATGCGCGCAGGCCTGCGCCCAAACCACCCCTTAAAAAAGTCCGAGACAGCGACACCCAACTCCCGCTCCCCCTGAACCTGTGAATCGTTGATGATCATAGAAGATAGGAAATTAGACCGCCGGCGACCCGAAGCCACCCTGTGGAAAAACGCCGAATTCGCGTCACCCTCCTTTAACCAACGCAACCGAGAACGTTGGCGCCATTCAATCACACGCTTACGATCCTCCAGCTTGACCTTGTCCAGAGCATTTGCGCGAGCCAACAACTCATCATGAGTAAGATCGCGAGCGTTTTCAATACGGTCGAAATGCAAAATCACTTCCTCAGCCTCCACCCGGGATGCGATGCGAGCTGAGCGGGAAGCCCTTTTAAAAGACGCCAGCATTCTTCTGAGAGATGAAATCTTGTGGTGAAAGCGTTGGGCGGCACTACCAGAAGGATAAAGTTGAGACCAATGCTGACGAACCATCTCACGGAAGCCAGGCTCCAGGAGCCAAGATCGTTCAAAGCGGAACATAGAATGCGGGCGGGTCTCCTCCCCGTTCGACCAGAAGATGGGGTTATGATCAGAGAACGAGCGCGGTCTCGAAGCAACAAAACATAAAGGAAAACAATCCATTAGAGAGTTATTCGCCAAAAACCGATCGATCCGCGAACGCGAGGAGCTATTCCGCCAAGTGAATGAAATGTCGTTAGGAACCAAAGATTCAAGAGCCAAAGCATTCAGAAACTCCAAGAAATCCTCAGATCCCGGGTCGAGACCACCGCGCCCACGAGGGCGATCCTGAGCATGCAAAGTAACATTAAAGTCCCCGCCAATCAGCCAAGGAACCTCACCAAAAGCAGCAGCATCCTCCCGCAAGTCATCCCACAATTCACGACGGGCAATATGACATATAGGGGCATAAACACAAGAAAAAGCCAAGCAGTTATTAGTCCGACCACAAATTAACAGCACCGATATCGAGTGACGCCCCATCCGACAAGAAGAGAACGAAAAGCGGGACGAACGCCAAGCCAAAATGGCACCGCCCCGAGCACCCACGGCGTCCAGCGCCCGGAAATCATCAAGCTGCCCAGCTCCAAAAGAACGCCAGAGAGAGTCATCCAACGAGTGAAGCTTCGTCTCCTGAATGAAGGCAACGTCACAAGACCATTCAACGAGTCGGGATCCCAAAATGCGCCTGCGATCCGCATCTCCCAAGCCACGAACATTCCAGGACAGAATCTTCATTAAAACAACCAAAAAAATCCCCCCAAAAAGCCAGAGGCCCAAAAAATACCAGATACGAGTGGCCAATCAAACCCCCACATGCGGATGGACAACCTCAAGGCCCGCCGCCTCAGCAACTGCGTCACGAAGAGATTGGCATCCAGAGATCATAACAGAGCTTGAGGAGAGAAAGCGCCTTCTAGAGTAGCTTTGGCCAAAGCGAGAAGAAGGAGACAGCCCTAGTACGACAGAGGCCTCAGGAGAAAGGTGGGGCTCCTCGCCGAAATCAGAGATAAAGGGATTCAAATTGTCCTGCGCACGTGGCTGGCCCATATCAGCCCGATAGAAGAGCACAGCCTCCCCTCCGTCCGACGACTGCTAAGCAAAGTCGGAGAAGAAGAGCATCGGACGGGACGCCGTCGAAGAAGAAGAGGGAGAACCTTCCAAGAAACCTGAAAAAGGTACAGCACGAATAGGGCAAGGGCAAGGCACATTAGGCGCGGAAAGAAGATGCTCCGATCCGAGAGGGAGATCCGAACCCGAGACCGGATCCACCAGGGGCTGCTCCGAAGTGACTTGAAGAGGGGCCCAAATCGAATCAACCAAAGGGTCACAAGGGATGAACGATCCGACCTGAGAGGAGCCCACTTGCAATAAATCCGCCGACATAAAAGAGACATCCGTGGAAGACGAATCAATGTCGAGAATAACAGCATCAGAAGGCAAAACGACTTCTGGCAACTGAACCGCCACGAAGTCATTGGAATTCCCCCAATCATGCGGGAACCGAAGAGGCGCCCCACCCGCACGTGAGGAAAGGATCGTGCATGACGCCGCATCGGGAACATCCCCATGACGAGACACGTGGCGGGCAGGAGATGAACCGGCTGTCGCAAACGTCGCCGGAGACGCGGCGCCAAAATCCCGCCGCCCGGCCACCACAGAAGGCGCCACCGTCGTCACCGGCGGAGGAAAGAGAGAGAGCTCCAGGGAGAAAGTCCAACGACCCAAAGACAGCTTGTCAAACCGGGTCTTCCCCGCCAGCTCCGCAAAGAACGCTGCCGGAGCTTCCACCATGACCCTGCAATACCGCCAATCAGCACCTGGGGCGAGGCCATCATCAATAATCTGAAGGACTTGGCCCCAACGGGAGAACGCCTTAGAGAGAGCATGCACCGTCCGAGACAAGAATGGCACCCCCTTCACCAAAGCCACCCGGACCTCCGTCGAGAAGACCCCACCGTCAGAGACCCGCACCTCCCGCCAGAGGACACCAACGATATCCCGGGAGTGAATGAGTCTCTCCCGCTGATCCGGGGAGAGACCCCTAACACAGCAACGCACCGCATCGAGGGAGATGAAGTCCCCTCCAAAGTCATGACCCAGGAACCCAAGAGTAGCAGCTCGAACAGCTTCCCAATCAACTGAAGGAGACCGGAGCACCCCAACAAGCACCGAGGCAACAGAAGGCGGGCCCGAACGAGAGGACGAACCCCCCGCCCCCGCGCCAAGAGAGATCACATCAGGAACGGCCCCCCCCAAAGAAGACGACGGGACCGCCCGCAGAGGGTCCCCAACCACCGGAGAATCCAGAAGGGCGGCTCCCTCCACCTTGGAACCAAGCGAATCCGAACCACGAGAGGAGAAAGGCGGAGCCGAGGAATCCCCACCCTGAGCCTCGCCACCAACACCAGGCACCGGGGGAGAAGGGCCCGCATCCGCCACCACCTGAGCGAAAGAGCGGGAGTCGCGAGCACCAAGCCGATGAGGAACGCGGACCGACAAAGGCTGAGCAGGTCGCCGCGGCACCGGAGGGGACAAAGCAGCCCAGCAGGAAGCCCTCCTGTGACCGACCTTACCACAAAGAAAACAACGCGGAGGAAGAGGACACTCGGACGCAGAATGCCCCCGATCAGCACATCTGAAACAACGCTTACCCGGTTTTGCATGGGAAACCCGCGTCCAGCCATCGTCGCCAGCCTCCGCCATAGCACCGAGAGACCGCGAGAAAGCGCGGTTCTCCCCCACAAAAGAGGAACCCCGCGCCTTAGGTCTCCACGCCCTCCGAAGAACAGGAACCCACCGATCACCAAGACCCCCTCGAGAAGCAGCCACACGTCCCACCCGAGAAGACCGTCCGGTCCCATCAGCCGTACGACCCCAACGCTCCCTACGCACGTCGCACTCCCAGCGCACTCCGCTTCCCACTCCGCTTCCCACTCCGCTTCCCACTCCGCTCCCCATCCGTCCACTCAACGGTGGCCGGATGCTGGGATGGGCGCGATTGGTGCCCTCTAATCTCTCTCAAACTTGTAAAAGATGGAACCTAAAAATTGCTATTCAAAAGTTAAATACAAAAATTACGAAGACCACGACTGTTGTAGGATTCTGGGATGGTATAAGACATTTTCAGCATACAATCTTTCATATAGATAGAAGACTCTAACGGAATTGCGGAAGGAGAATTTTAGAATGTTGTTCTAGTCGTGTTTTTATCCATTGGGATCTCACATAAAATCTCTAGGTATCCGTAAAGTAAAGTTTTATTTTTGCACTATCTTACTGCACAGTTCAACCGATGCCACCCCTCTTGTGTGTACTGATCAATTTCCATTTCTACATCTACGTGCTAGAGAAATTTATCTTTGAGTTTCGATATTTAATATTTCCATTTTTAACCTTCATATGTTGAGAGTTATTTTGTTTTTGTTTGTTTATTACATCTCTATTATTATTATGTAATTCACCTCTAGAGTTTCTCCTCTCTGTATAAGAAAACCAAATGGCCCTCTGAATAACCAAGCTATTATTATACATGATATTAGAAAGACAATCCTAGACCAGAGCAATGAGCCCACGTCCCTTCCCACCATCATTCGACATCCTGTCTCGTGCAGCAGCCCCTCGTGCAGTCTCCCTCGTAAGCGGGGCAGCCCCCTCAATGCCCTATCTAGGGTGTCGCAGGCCCTAGCCATCGCTTGAAGTCCCCAATGCCATCGCCCTAGTCTCGACATCATCGCCAGCCACCTCCTAGCATCCCTAGCAGCTCGTTTCAGCCCACCGTGCAATATATTGTTGCTTCCTAGGTCTTCGTGAGGACCTTCATCATTGCCTATTGTACTGAGTCACTACCGAAGGTCTCTCGCCTCAGTTTTGCGCCTCCTAAGGTCACCGAACAATTTGACTTTAGGCCGTTCATGGTGAGTTCAGACCTCTAGACCCATTTGTGTGGCCTAAAGTGTTACCAAAGTTGATAGGAACAGTTATATCTTGAGTCTACACACACAATTGCTTCCCTATATGAATGTGTAGACATTTAAGATCGGCCTACAGCCCCTATTGCCTCCTTCATCGGCTTCTTTATAATCATGTCAACGAGTAAGATTGACTTATCATCCTCTGGTACCTTCAAAGAGCCAATACCCATCGTCAAGATGGATTGGACCAATTATGAGTTATGGTCCATGCAGTTCATGAGCATTATGCAATGCAAAAACAAGGAGCACATTTTGACTCGGCTAGAACCAGTTGACAAGACAGTGGAGAATGGAAGCAAGAAGATGTTTACACGTGTGTATGGTTGTTCAATACTCTTGCTATAGAGATAGCCAACGACATTCTTTACCATCTTATTGCCAAAGAAATGTGGGATATCCTTGCAGCCACATATTCACATGCGAGGAATGAGACGAAAATCATGCAACTTCATGACAATATTTTAATAGCCAAGTTGGATGGTTGTCTATTTCATGCTTTCTACTCCTGGCTGAGGGATATGTTTGAGAAGCTTCACAGCTTCATGCCTCTAAAATCTTCCGAAGAGTAGCAGAAGGATAGGAACCACACTAAGTCAGAGTTTTCCGACATCACTCAACTTACAATACGATGCTACAAGCACGTAGATTCATACGGGTGCCTCTATACCTTTCATGGATGAGGCCTACAACAGACTAAGCAAGATCATGATGCCTTCTTCAGCCACTACTCATACCTCCTCTACGATGGTTGCATCTCGCATCAGAGGAGGTCCAGCTCAGTTCCGTAGACATGGTGTCCATGGCAGAGGTAGTGGATGGTCGTCCGCTTCATGCTTTCTACTCCTAGCTCAGGGACATGTTGAGAAGCTTCCCAGCTTCATACCTTTAAACGCTTCCAAAAAGTAGCACAACGATAGGAACCACACTATTGTCAGAGTTTTCTGGCAACACTCGCTTTCAATGCGATGCTACAGTAGACTAAGCAAGATCACGATGCCTTCTTCAACCGCTACTTAAACCTCCTCTGCAATGGTTGCATCTCACAGTCGAGGAGGTCCAGCTCGGTTCCGTGGACATGGTGTCCATGGCAGAGGTAGTGGATGCATACGCCAATAGTGCACCTATTGTCACCGTTCTGGCTATTCTAAGGACACCTAATACCAGAAGCACGATTATTTTGTGTCTACTCGTGTTGTCGAGCAGGATGAGATTGTTTCCACTTCTCCTGGATGAAGCACCCTCGAATATGTCTACAAATTATGTCAAGTGATGGAGCACGGAAATAGCTTCAAAATGACATATTATATGCTAAAAACAGAGTTCGTATGAAAAACATATGATAAAATGAAGTTTCAGGGACTGAAATGTAAATAAAATAAAGTTTATGCTTCAAATAGGTCCCTGGAGGGGATTATCTGCGGGGCCCCTCTGAAATTTACCCAGGTGGGGGTATGTTTGCAAATTCTGAAAGCTATAGGGGCATCCGTGCAATTTTCCCTGGACGCATGTGCAAGGAGGCTTGGAGGCGAGGCGGAGGCTCGGGGCTTCCGAGCCTCGATGTGTGACCACTACCTCTTTGACGGTGCTAGTTAATGGCCAGTCGAAGGGGAGCTTCTTCCAGCCGCAGAGAGGAATTAGACAGGGATATCCTTTAGCTCCTTTGCTTTTTATCATCGTCATTGATGTGCTTGCGTGCTTGGTTGATCGGGTCCAGGGCGATGACCTCACCCGTGGATACTCAAAAGGTGACATGTCTATTCCTCTTCTTCAATACGCGGATGATACCATCTTCTTTATTGAGAGTGGTAACGGTGAGGCAAATGGCATGGCAACCACCCTTGATCTGTTCGGTGAGATGTCAGGCTTGATAATAAATCATGCCAAATTTACGATGATCCCTTTTGCCATGTCGGAGGAGGAAGCACAGCTATGCAGCTTTGAGCTGCGTACGGATTGTGGAACGCTGCCTCTTCGCTACCTTGGGATACCTTCGACATCGGACCGAATTAAGATGGCAGATTGGCTACCCGTTATTGAAAAGTTGGAGAGTAATCTTACTGGGTGGAAGTCCTCTATCCTTTCTAGGGGGGACGCTTGGTTTTGATGAAGGTGGTCTTCTCTGCGATCCCAATCTTCTTCATGTCTACTCGACTTTTGCCTGTGGAGATCTGTAAGCGCATTGACAGGTTAATGAGGAGATTCCTGTGGAGAAAAAGTGGGCAAGAGGTGGATGGCATACATTTGGTGGACTGGGATACCATCACTCTTCCCAAAGATGAGGGTGGTCTTGGAATCAGACAAATTGATGCTATGAACAAAGGCTTACTGTTGAAATGGGTAAACAGAATTTGGGGAAGTGTTGAAGATATATGTTGTAAGCTGGTGCGTCAAATCTACGGTATTTGCAGTGCCTCGCCTTCTAGAGTACCTTCTATGGCCTTGTCGTCTTCTTTCTGGAAGGGTATTCTTTCGATTCTCTCGCGTTTCAGTGAACTCTTTCGGCCAGTTCTGGGAGATGGGCATTCTTTTGCTTTCTGGCTAGATGATTGGACAAGGGGTGGATCTCTTGATGCGTATTTTTCGTGTATGTTTGCCTTAGCTTCGGATCGGGATACTAATGTCGCTAGTTGATGGTGTGATGGAAATTGGATGCAAAATTTCCGCGCAAACTTCTCGGACCAATGCTTAGAAGAGTGTCTTCTTCTACTGGTTGGAGGCCCTACGGGAGGTCGGGATCATTGGGTTTGGAGGGGAATCCTTTTCCAGTACGGAAGGCTTACGGAGCGATTTGCATACCACCTCCCGTCCGTACGACTGATTTGATTAGGTACTGCAACTTTATTAGGGGCTTCAGTTGCCTGAGAGAGTGGGGTTTTTCATTTGGTTATTTAGACGAAAAAGACTCATGACAAGAGATGCCAGATTCTTTGGACAAATATCTGATAGGTGCCTTTTGTGTGACAATGGTATTAAATCTGTGGAGCATCTTTTCTTCATATGCTCGAAAACAACGGTTTTGTGGGAAGACATGGGTCTGGACTGGATTTGTGGGCGGAGCTTCGACAGCTTTTGGGCTTCCTTGCGACGATCGCATAATCGACCAAGGAGAGAGCTGCTCCACCCGATGGCAGTTTTGTGGTCCATCTGGCTGTCCAGAAATGCTCTTATTTTCTGGGGTCAAAGGTTCTATCTTGAGAATGTATGTTTTCAATCTAGTGGTCTGGTGGAAGAGTGGTTAATGTGAGGAGTGTGTTTTTGTATGTCTTTCTTTTCGTTTTGCTTTTTTTAACCTATTAATATAATTCTAGGGTGGACGTTGCTGCATGTTTCCCCCTTTGTTGGCTTAAAAAAAATGATTGGAAGTTCGACAACTTTGTCTCCCATCTGAGGGAGACTATGACTCCTATATCGGCTCTACTAGTGCTCCTTTGGGCCCTTCCGACATCAATGTCTCTACCTCTGCCAGTACATTAGGTATAGCTTATGCCCTTGTTCGTTGTCGCATGGTAGACAATTCATAGTGGATTATGGACTTTGATGAATCTCATCATCTCTGTGAAGACAGAACACGATTCACTTCTTTTAGATCAGTACATTTATGCGGGTCGATTGTCATTGTAGATAGGACACATTCCCATATTACACATAGGGGGAAATTTGTTTAACACCATCTATGAATCTACATAATGTACTTCATGCACTTAACTATGAACTTGTTATCTATTACTCATATTACCAAGGATTTGCATTGTCGTGTCATATTTGACTATTCTTCATTTGTGTTTCAAAATACACTCACAAGCATGGTGATTGGATGTGGTCATGACTTGTGAGCAAGGGGATATGTAACGATCAGAAAAAAATAAAAAAAAGATACAGTGGCATTGGACGTAGGAGGAGGTATCCATCCGATGCATTTGAACTGCATCAGCAAATCACATACCCCATAAGTGTGGGGGTGCTCGTCTTTTGCATGAAAAAAAACCCAACATGTTCTCCTCGTTACTATATATAGGGGGTCATGAAACTTTTGAAGGATCATCCATCGCAAGCCATGAAGAGAGAGAGGGAGAGAAAGAGAAAACGAGAGAGAAAACGAGAGCGGGAATTTTGATGGCATCTGGCTCATATTTGATGTGGCATTTATTCAGTATACCATTCTAGCTATCTTGATCTGATTTGTTTATCTTTGAAGTATTTACTGTTGTTCTGTCAAAATTACAATTGTGAAGAAATATCATAGGTATCGACAATGTATCATACGTATCCCACACTATAATACCTGGTCTAAACAAATATTATTCAAAGATCTTATCTCGTCACTTTCATTATTGATAGTTTAAATTGTTGCAAATATGTTGATTATCCCCTATGCATCATCCTTGAATGGCACTTTGTTCCATGTTATAACATAGACGTATACATATTGCTGGTCCTAGAAAGTACCGATATATGTATGTTAGATATGACATGAGTATCACATATATTTTTAAATGTTAAATATGATTGTAGACATATATTCCATATATGAAAATGCTATGGAGATCTTTAAAAATGGGTCCGAGGGTATTACTGTTAGGGCATACGAGACATGGTAATATATGCTCACAAGTATGTAGTATGTACAGTATAAAGGTAAAAAATGTCAATTTTACTCATGAGAAATTTATGTAATAGTATTCAATACATATACTTGATTAATTACTGTCAATTTATGTTCATGATTCAAAGAATGAAATCGAAATAAAAAGTATACTAAGAATGGCACCTTAAGATATATGGGACTAAGTGCTACGTCAAGGCGAGAGCCACCTCTAGTATCGAGTCCTGATGGACATTACTGACCTAAAGGACAACATCTTCTGGGGGTGTCGAGTTCAGTAAAACCTAGTGGAAAGTCCACCATTGACTCAGTCGAAGTCATCATGTTATTGAAGTGATTGATTGTCCACCAATGCAAGTGGTAAGTAAAATTGACCCTACTTAAATACAAGGGCAAAGATCAAGTGAATGATTGTGATGCAAAGGTATAATTGTTTAAAACTCACAGAATTCAGATAAGTTTACGAATACACTGTGAATGTCACAATTTTATTAAATTGCATGCCTAGACAGTATATCTTTGTATGCCATATAAGCAATTGTGCATACGAGTATTTTTTCACTCTTGGGGCCTTGCCGCAGGTATTTCTAAAGAATAACTCACAAAGAAGAGTGAATACTATATTTTGGTAGTATATGTTCTTTTGTTTTGATTAGTTGTACATATGAATATATTTTTGATGAGTAGGTTGTGATTATTATTATTATTAAAGTAATACATGGTACTTCTCTGGTATGGCCACATTGTGATTATGTTAATAGTGGATTTGATATTTGCAAGTAACATCTAATGCCTGATGCAGCATTCTCTGAAATTCTGTTGACCACCCAGATCCCGTGTCATACAAATGGTATCAAACCCGAAGTTCGCTTAGGAACATTTAGAGTTCCCTAACTTAGTTGATGTACTTGTACATCAATTACTGAACCTAGATTTTTCTCATGACTTCCAGATGGCATCTGGATGTGAGATTATACCTACTAGTAACGAGTTTGTTAATCTCTAACATCAACAAATGCAATTTATGGTTGATATGGGACAATGGGTTCGTGAAGAGCGGGATCGTGCTTAGACGAAACGTGAGTCAACACATGAGAAAAGGGAGTTGATTCGTAAGATCTATGAGCAGGTGAAAGTGGAAGGAGTCACCTTGATAAAATTCTTACAACTTGTCCACCCATTTATAGTGGGGAACCTGAACCAGAGAAAACACTGGCTCAAGGAGATTGAATTGGCTTTAAATACTCTGGATCAAGGCCCTAAATGTCGATTTCGGTCACCATTTCGGTGACGACCAAAACAGAATTTCGGTCCAACTTCGGTAGAAATTCGACCGAAATTTCAATAATTTTTTGTACTAAGGCCCCCATATTTCGGTCATTTCGACCATTTCGGTCGAATTTCGATTTCGACATGATATCGATATTCGACGGAAATTCGATCATATTTCGCTGAAATTTGAGGCCATACTCTGGATTGTCCGAAAGAAAAGAAGGCAATATTTGTCATGTTCATGTTACGAGATAAAGCGAAGGACTGGTGGGAAACCTGCAAGGGTATTTATTTCCAGGATGAACAAAATGTACCCTGGAAGGAATTTGTGAAGCCTTTCACGAATCACTTTATCCCTATGCTTGCCAGGGCAAAGAAGAGGCAGGAATTTATTGACCTGCAGTAAAAAGAATTGAGCAGAGAAACATATACTGCTCGATTCTATCTACAGAAGTATGGAAAGGTCCGCGAGACAGAATTGGAAAGAGCAAAGAAGTACGTGATGGGATCGAAAGTAGGCTTATGAGCAAGTCTTAGGAAGCATGCTTAAGACATTTGCCAAGGCAATAGATTCAGTGGTAGCAATTGATGAGGAACACCAACTAAATCAAAATCAGCTAACAAGACATGGCAAGGCAAGTGGAAGTGGGGGTACTTTTCGAGACAATTTTTAAAGCCCTAATAAGAAGATGAAGACTGGATTTTATGGCAAGAATGCAGACATGGTCAAGCCCACAGAGAAACCGGATATCCCTATTACCCTCATTGAATTAGAAGTCTAATACATCTGGGTGAATGTTACATGATAACCAAAGCATGTCTGAAGTGCGGTCAGAAGGGCCACTTCATCTGCAATTGCCCACAGATGAAAGACGATGATGACAGGATGAAGAATCCATAGCCGAAAAAAAATCATGAGTCAAGTATATTCAAAAGAATCCATAGCCAAAGAAAAAAATCATGAGTCAAGTACATTCAATTGCAGTTGAACAATCAGAAGACTCTAATCAAGTCACTTAAGGTGCAATTTTCACCTCAAGTTTTATGGCTAGAGTACATTATGATCCAAAAGCTTTGCATTCATTTATATCTAGTAGATTCGCTAAACTACTTAAATTACAATCTACATAAATGTCATTCGTATTGTTTGTTTCTTTACCAATTGGTGAAATTGGCGTGGATGGGTTCTTCTTGCATGAGGTACCCATTGAATGAAGATAAGCAGTCAGTTGCAAATCTAGCCCTTGAAATGAGTGATTATGATGTCATTTTGGGAATTGATTAGCTCTATGAGAACTATACACATGTTCTCTGAAGGGAGGAGGTCATACTTTGTAATTCTGGTGAATCTGAAATTCTGATTAGAGGCTTGAAGAAACCAATCGAGCAAATGTGTGTGTCCCTAGTGAAGGTCATACTCTATAAGTCTGGTGAATCTCAGGTTCTGACCGACGCGCGCGCGTGCGTACATGCGTGTGGGTGTGTGCGCGTGCAAAGAGGATATGTTTGAACAAAATTGACTTTCATTTAGTTGATGGCTTTATTAATCTCCGCTTTTGAATTCCTCTTTCTTCTCATGAACCATCCATTATAATTCTCCGTCGTATTCTTCTTCCCTCTTACGTGGTTTGGCATGCCCTCTTCATCTACCCCCAATTTCCTCCCTCCTCACGGCTCAGAAATTCTTCCTTGAAATCCAGATTATGTCAAGATTGGGAGACCACCAGTCTATGACCGTTGCTTTGATACTATTTGGGAGAAATGAACAATATGTTATCACGAGAGCCTAGACTTCTTTTATATAAAAGGAAGGGAGTCTAGAATTAGTAGAAAGAGTGTATACATACCCCATCATGAAATAAGAAAATTATAAGTACAAGTACTCTCACATTATCGATGCTATGCTTATTTCAAATTATCATTTTTACATGCACAATTCATGAATCAAAAATAAATATATCATCTCGTCGATTAGCCTTTAAAATGGGAAAAAATATTCCCCAAGGCTTAACATGTCATAAAACCCCAGTGCCACAAACAATTTCTCCCGCATTCTCATTATAATCAATTATTCCTCACTTCACAGAAACCTCGGTTTTCCATTATATGTAACACTCCAACCTCACGACCACATCCAGTCATTTACATATTTTGACAATCCTGGATAAAACAGCAACTACTGAGATGGTTCGTAGAAAGTCAAGGGCTGTTCTGATCTTACTTCAGAAAGTAGGTCTAATGGAACATTAGTGCATAAAGAAGGCAATCCAAAGTTCTTAGATAGATACCATTCCTTTTCTCGCAATAAAAATCATGGAAAAGTAAGAACTATGCATGCCATCAGTTCATCGAAGAAAAAGGAAATGAGCATACCTTGAATCTCCAAAAAAATACAGGAGATGGCATCAATGGACCAGCAATCCCTGCCGAGGTACTGCCTTTCATTTTATATGTTCTATACCGCAGCTAACAATGTTCAGTCATCAGCATCATCCAGTCTATTACAGCTCTGAGCAGCCTAGAATACTAAACCTTCTCAGCATGCCTATAGAGGCAGAAAAACTTAGAGGACTGAATTACTTCCATCTAAATATTTTAGGCAGACACAGGGAGAAGAGAACTATAACAGGTGAGGGACAATACGCCTTCTCATTAACGTAACAGGATACCTTCTAGCCATCATTTCCCTTATAAATAAAACGTAACTTTGTAATCATTTACGTCCAATCAAACACCATTCCAGGTGAGTCAAATTGGGTAAGATGACGGCATCCATTTTTTAAACAAATAAATGAACCCCTAAACAGAAGATTCTCATTTCTCGCCGTGGATGCTAAATAGACCAATAAGATGATTGACATGCATTATATATTATTATATATATATAAAGTGCGTCAATCTATTAATTTTTGCACCCTCAATCCATTAAATTGGGTAGATTCTGAATCTTCATAAGAACGCAACTTTGCATCTATAAACTCACATCGCAAAATTCCATCTTTTCTACAAAAACTCCATCACGACCCCAAAATCCGGCCTCACCTGCAAGTTGTCGAGGTATTGCGTCTGCACGTGCCCCTTCTTGATGGCCCCCGTAAGCTCCAGCAGTCGGCCCGCGAACCAAGATATGACGTCGTCGTGCGACGGGGGCGGGAGCCCTAGTGATATTTTGGGGCTGAGCTAAATGGGGAATGGGAGGAATCGGATCAGCGAAAATCACAAGAGAGCGTCGGCGAAAGGAATCGGTTAGGGTTCCCCCCAGAAAGTGATCGTCACGGAGAGGGAGAGGAGAGGGATCTGAAAAGGGAAAGGAGGAGAGGTGTGTAACGGCGAAGAGGAGGGGAGACGATGAAACTGTAACCAACGACTAAGTTGGTTTGGTCGGATTCCAATACATTCAGCTTTTTTTAGAAAAAGTGACACCTTCGCGGGTGATAACCATTTTCCTCTTGAGAAAATTATGCAATAGCGGTTTTTTCCCTTTTTTTCTTTTAGAAAAATGTAAGCTTTACGGAAATGGAAAGTCGAGAGGCAAAACCGAGAATTAAGCGCCCCTTGTCGCTCTGCCTTGTGGATCCATCGACCCCTAATAAAAAGGCATTAACTTCATAGGTGAGGTCATTTTCCATCGCCTCTATAAATCATTGTCATAAATAGTACTTGAATTTTTTTTTTGACAAAAGAAAAAAATGCCTTCCTTTGTTGTGAGGAAAAGGGTTGATTTATTTACGTAGGGTATGAAATGTGAATATAATGTTTTTCTTATTTTGAGTAAACCTAGAATTAAGATAGTTACAAAATTAAAGAATGCACATGTGCCATAATTTGCTTGAGAGTGTGGCAAATATAAGGTAACAACAAACAAAATGATATAGTTGGCCAATTAATAATTTGTTTTCAATAATTATTTCGCAAGGATACGGCTAGGCATGTTATGGATTCATAATGGGTTAAAGATGCTGTGATCCATGCAATGACTAGACAAATTAGGAGGATATTAAGATGGACATGAATAATGTACTCATGGGGTGTTAATGAAGGGTGTTAGATAAATAAAATACGGATTAGTGTGTTGCTTGTTGATTTTTGATTGTGTGATACAATGTGGATGGAATATGATAGGTGTAATAAAGGAGAAAAGGTCATGTGTGGAAAGAATCTAAATTGGATCATATAAAAATGAACGAAGAAATGAATTCATAGCCAAAAATGTGATTGTTGTTTGTTATGCTCACAAAGTCTAAATACTCAGCAATGCACATCCACAACATAAGATTATACGTTCGGACTACTAAGAGAGCAATAAAGAAGGAAGCACATGCAACACTTTTCCATTTCATTCATAACATCGTGTCTACAGAAAAAAATATAAATATACATTGCCATACAATTATAGCCACATGTATGTATCCCCATCATGTCTCTCAAAAATAAGTACAAGAACAAACACACAAAAGATCATACATCAATCGTACTACAAAATAGAGCTACGACGAAGTCAAGTATGAGCATCCTATTGCTGTGGTTGCAGCACATATGAACCTATCCAATTCACGTAAATATGTTTATGAGTGAATCGCCAAATACGGAAGTAAACAACAACTAGAAGGGTAAAACGAAAATGTGTACAACAAACAAATGTGAAAATCCACAATGTATAACTGAACTCCCCTTTTTCCAACATTCACTAATAAACGACACCGTGCAAAGAAAAACACATCACCCACCAAGCAAATTTACCAATTCTGGTTATATTTCCAAATCGGCACAAATATGTACTGAACAACAAGTCTAATTTATAAGGGGATAGGATCACAATAGAAAATACAATCCAAGTCTGCACTCCATCGATATAGTTCCCGACAGAAGGGTACGATCTGATTCAGTATATTTGATCTTGGATAATCATCACTAATCACATTGTTTTACAGATTTTCATTAATGTTGGTGCTTTTCCTCATAGATGTGAATCCGAATACTTATACGTAAGGCCAACACCTATAAGTATTTAGAATTCATGTCAGTAAGGAAAGATGAGCTTGAACTGTAGTTTAATGCTGCTTAGGGTCACTACTCGCACCATGTTAGTAGCGCACATCTCAAGAGGAGTCACATAGAGCATGTAGGCCTCATTGCTAAGCGGTAAACACACATAACATATCGCGCAACATAGAGCACGAGAATCAGTGTCATCTTACTTTCCACCATGATAGATAGTTAATAATTAGTATTAACCTCCCGAGAAGTGATCCTCCAATCTAGTATAAATAACTAGGCATTCAGGTTAACAAAAACTAATTAAGATTGGCTTTAGATTCACGTGTGTATCCAACACTTTCTCAAAGTGATTGCTAGTATGGTTGTACACCCCATCACTTATTCCTGTCTAAGAAAAACCCTCAAGAATTGTTAAAAGTAACTCTCATTGCCGCTTAAATGGGCTGCTTCTAGAAAAACCGGATTAACCCAAAAAAAATTTGGGTGAAGTCCCAAACTATGCAATTATATCATATATCCACGAGAGCTTCAATGATCCTAAATTCACATTCGTCTAAATTCTTGAACGTCATAACATAACCTTCGGAATTGAGTGACCATCCCAACTAAAAAAACATCAATAAAGTTAGGAAATGTAGAATTTGTTTACTGCATTGAAACTAGCCAAACTGATTTCAATTAAACATGATGAATACAAGCCTAGAGCAATCATCGGAACAATAACCGCATGTGTGCGCAAATCTGACAGCAACCGGCCTCGAAATCGAATCCCAACCCATTGAGGAACAAAATTTCCCAAAATGGCAATAGGGAGGGGGATCCTTACTTTGCAAATGCAAGAAATCAATCCCCCGCAATGTGTGGTTCACGTCGACGCCCTCGATTTCCCGATCAGTGACTCCGACGAACCCCGGTGTCTCTCCGACAACTCTAGGTGAGGAGCTCAGATGACTCAAGCTTGAAAAAATGGGGTTATGTCGTCCAAACCAAAGGCAAACCTCCTTTTATATCCAGGTTTGGTTAAATGGATCCGGATTCGGATCCAGATCTGTTTACTGACTCACATTCGTAAAAAGATCACATCTCACTCGTCCGATGTCGGATTTCAACATTCTTGGTATCGTTGGAAAGATCTCGACGAATACTATGAAATGAACTACTCATATAATATTTGGATATAAGATGAGGTTTGAAATTTAAAAATAAGAGAATGAAAGTATAGGAGAGTCATACAGAAATCCCGGTCTCGAGCCGGATCGAGATCGGATTTGTATGGACGTCTGATATCTATGCCATATTTTGTACTTTAACACATATATAAGTCTCATAATCTCACATTGTTTTCCTAATAGTCGACTTGTTAAGTGGTCAATTGCGATTGAGAAAGTTGGATGACTAGGGTAACTCCCGATCGATTACTAGAATGATATTAGGCAAAAAAACCCAACAAATTGATGACTAATGGGTATCTTTTTTATTACCTACATTATGTTCCCGATAGATGGGGAACTATCGCATAAAAATACATCATATTTTACGTTAGTTTTATAAATAGCACAACGTCAATCGTTTGTTGTAGACCATTTTCCAACTTGTTTGTGAATTAAGGCCAAATGAGCCATTGTCAAATGCACATTCTTCTAATAATATGGTGGTCATTAAGATGCTCGGTCAACTATTTACACTAAAAATATACTTATAATATATTATTCAATATTTTAATGCTAACATTAAAAAAACGCAAGAAAGAATGTTGTAGAGGAAAGCTTTAACTATTTATCCATTTATAAGTTTATAAAGGTTGCATTCTATACAAAAGTGTCACAAAAGTATGCATTTACATGCAAATCAAAAGCCGTAAATTAAGTTATCGAAAGAACGGAAAGGATATGAAATGAAGTGATGGCAGATGTATCTAGTTGATTCTTGATCCTATGGTGACTCAATAACACTTATTCAATTTTTTAAAAAATAGATAGCGAGTGAGCGAGTGTTCTTTTACTAGAAAGAAATAGAAAAGGTTGTTCCTTTTGTTTGCTATCCCTCTTTACTTTGCATTTTAATCTTATCATTATCACATATAAAAAGTTAATATTAACCGAGAAGATAACATACTTAAGATTTTTTATTGTTTTGAGTTCGATGGTTACATTGAATTGTTATGCTATTGTATTTTACGCTCAAATAGCCTTCCAATGATTACTGACTACTCAGTGGTAAAACCTTGATGGGACTCCTATCATATCTATACATGTGAACTTACATGAAATGACGAAAAATACACGCAAAATTAGCTAAAATTAGTGTTACTTCACATGTTCCTCGAGTTCATTATGTGCATGGATTAAGCACTCAAAAATCTTAAAACCAACTTACAAAACTTTCAAAATTACTAAATAGGGATTTCTTCCTGGAATCGTGATCTATCAAATTATCAGTAGAAGATAACTGTCCTTTTCATAGAATCACATAAAAACATCAAAATTGTGAAACATAAAAAAAGCACATAAAAGAAGTGAGGGAACTAAAAGGTATTAAATGTCACATGTATTCCACGATGTCAAGTTTTGATTCACATGGGGATTCACCTTGCATTTGCTAAAATACAAAGCCTACCCTCTTATAAGATTAAAGTACATAATCCATATTACTTAACATTATACTCTAATTAGTTTATCCTTTGATCACTCCATATCACATATCATTAAGTACTTTAGTTAGTTTATCCTTTGATCGATGTTGGGATATAATCCATATTACTTAACATTATACTCTAATTAGTTTACCCTTTGATCACTCCATATCACATATCATTAAGTACTTTAGTTAGTTTATCCTTTGATCAATGTTGGGATGGTTTTCTTTGAGTGGGGAAGACGCATGAAAGTTTTTTGATCGAGTTTTCAATCGAAAAAGGAGGTTTCTCTTATTTTTCTTCTTGTTTGTGGCCCTCACTTTAGTGCTGCAATAAAAAAAAGATGCATGGATTTGTGTGTTGCTCTGTAGATATGGTATGATTTTTATAGTTGTTTTTCTCAGATGAGAAACTCACTGTTTGAACCTTTCCAGCTAAGGAATTTCAGTTAGGGGCTTGCAGTTGTTGAAATGACTGACCATGGAAAGAAAGCATCTGACTCACAGGTGCTCGATATGAATTGCCTAAGAAAAGATCCAATATCTGGAGAAAGGAATTTTACGGGATTTAATGCTGGTGACTTCCCTCCTATTATTTTAATTTGTAAAGAAATTTGAATTGAAGAATAAATTGGAAAATGTTCTTAACGACTCAGATCAATAAATGAAGGTGCCTTATGCAAATGCTATGAAGAGTTCACACTTCCCTCCTCTTTTTGGGGATTCTTTACTGCTCAAAGAAGCTCGTCTCCTGGATGATGATCATGTCATAGAGATCACAGAAGGAGTTAATGCACTACAAAAACCTTTTTTAGGTCTTTGATGCTCGATTTACAAAATCAAGAGCATAGCTTATGAGTTTTCAAAACTTTCTCAAAGGAAGGTTCACCAATAGGAGTCATTGATGCAATACATATTCTGATCAGATTTGGAGGATTGAAAGATTTCATTACAGCATATGCTACTGGAGATTTGAAGTTTCAAGATGAATGGGTCTCTATTATTAGGTTGTCACCTTACTTTAGACCCAAACCTAAGGAGTGCTCATTGTCTAGTTAGGTTTGTCTGGAGTGAATGCTCATCTCCATAATCCGCGGATCAGAAAATCAAGTATTCATTATCTAGTTTAAAGATGTTGATTTCTCAACATCAAAGCAAGTATTCAAAGTTAGATGTTTTTCATCAACTTTGCGAAGTATATATGGGTAGATTTTACTCATGGCAACAACTACCTAAATCTCTTGTGGCTAATTCTATGAAGCATCAACTACCTAAATCTCTTGTGGCTATTTCTATGAAGCAAAATTCTGGAGGTAACCAGATCTTTAAGAACGGATTTTTATTGAATCAAAAGCAATTGTTGGTGGACAAACAACAGTAATAGAAATAACTAAGTTGAAGGGAGGTTAGACTCGCACATGTTTCTTTCGTAAAGAAAAGTGATCATCGTATGAACACAGATGCAGTCGTATAACAAAAAAATGGATTGCAAATGTGAACCTACATGGTATAGGAAGCACTTTACAAACCATTTCACATATTCACAAGAATATTTAAGAATACATTCTGAGGCGCGAGTCCTTAAAGGAAGAGACCTCATGAATCAAGTCAAATCTGACTGATGCTTGCTCTTGCGGGCACGATGATAACTTGTTGTACTTACCATGAACTAAAGGCATCTCCTCCATCAAGTAGTCCATGCAAATACATATCTTGATGATCTCTAAATTCTGATTTCATCGCATGAAATCGAGTCCTTCAACATGTACATGGAGCATGAGGAAGAAGACGACTCCTCTCATGAATGGCCATCCAATATAAAGAAAGAAGAGGCAACTGTAGTGGATGGATATGTTTTTTCTGGAGTTTATGGGAGAGATGATGAGTCCCCAAAATAGCTTCTCTAAGAGTAGGGAAGAATCACAGAAAAATCAAGGCGGACCAACTAGAAAATTTTATGATTTTTATTTATATTCCTAAACTAATGTGTATAGCAATAAGCACATGAGTATCGAAATCAAGAAGGCAAAACTATGGAAACCAGGAAAATGTAGGTAGAGTGATCTAAGGTATATGGTTCTTAAGAATTTTAAATGAATTTTCCAAGTATTTTAATGATTTTTGTTTTGGATTATAAGTGTTTGTACCATTTTAAAGTGTTTTGGTTATATATGTTATACGAGTATATGAATAGGTTTTATATAAATTTTTATCTTTTAATATTTACAAATATCTAATTTTATATTTTTATTTACTTTTTATTTTATTTTTTTATAGATTTTTAATGTTTTGAAAGTATATATAAGTAAGAAAAGTGTGATTTTTATATTTTCAAAATAGGTGATATTTGTTTAGAAATTATAAAAGAAAATGTTTTATGTTTTAAATTTTATTTCCTTTTTATGTGAATTTTTATAGTACTTTTAATTTTTTATGAATTTTATATTGGATTTTAAAGTCGGGACAATGGTTTAAAGTAAAATAGAACAATTTAGGGTTTTAGACTACTAAACAATAACAAATATTTCTATTTTTATTTTTATTATATAAAGTATTAAAATATCTTTCATAATCTTTGTGATTTTTCTAGAACTAGTTACGTTCTTTTATAAATTTTGACGTATTTTTAGATTTTTAAGGCTTTAATGTTGTATTTTTATTTGATTTTTTTTGTATATGATTCAGAATATAATAAAATATATTAAATATGATTTTATGGAATTATTATGAATTTAATTTATTTTTTTTACTTTTAAAGTTGAAAACAAATTTTATTTTGGTTTCTGATTTGTTAAAAATAGAAAATGATTTTTATTTTCAAAACTAATTTAATATAGTTAGTGTATACTAATAGATCTTTTTAAGTATTTTATTTATTATTGAATTTAAAATATATGGATTTCATACTACATAGGCATATTTATGTAATATACTAAAGTTATTTGTATGTGGAGAAAATATAAAAAGCAAAGGAAGTCTAGTGTAGAAAGACTACACATCATGTGGTAGACCCATACAATCTAGTTCCAACATGCACATGTTTGGACATGTAAGCAAATACTGGAAATAGGGGGTGCATGTAAGCAAATACTGGAAATAGGGGCTGCATTCCTATAAACGCAGGTGTCACATGGTTCACGTGATTACGGTTCGAAGGGAATATGTATATGATATCAAATAGAGGGTGATCATGTCCATGTAAAATGTCTTGCACTCACATAATCACACATGCTATAAAAAGCTCAAAGGGAGTTTCGTCCTCGAGACACAGGTCAATGCCAATATGTGTTTTTTCTGAGTTGTATTTGACCATAAAAACCTCAAAGGATTTTGAACCCATAAAAATCTCAAAGGGAAAACAAGCCATATTCTTTCAATATATATAATTAAATGGGTTGTTTTTTACTATTACATGAAAAGAGTTGCGGGTATCGTGCCCGCATATCTACCTCGGTCTCCCATGTCGCCTCTTCGACACCATGTATGTGCCATAACACCTTGACTAGGTGAATATCTTTGTTGAAACTTATGCACAACACTATCGAGTATCTGTACTGGCCTCTCCTCGTATGTCAAGTCTGGCTCGACGTCAAGGTTCTTGTAGCTGATGATGTGTCGAGGTCATGCCCGTACTTCCTTAGATTGGATATATGAAAGACATCATGTATGGCTGACAGGTGTGGAGGAAGGGCTACTCAGTAGATCACCTTCCCAATATGAGCAATAATCTCAAATGGTCCAACATATCACAGTGCCAACTCGCCACGAACACCAAATCTCTATACTCCCTTCATGGGAGATACTCGTAGGAACACCAAATCTCCTACTCGTGTTTATAGACATTTCATCAGTATGAGAGATTAAGTTGAATATGATAAGTCATATTTGAATGGATTAATAGAAGATGATCGGATTACCTGAAACTCCAAATCTCTTCTCCGACAATCTGCTTAGTTTTTCTTGTGGCTCTGGGCCGTTAGAAGCCTTCTCCTCACAAGGGCAACATCCCTCACAATCTTCTCCAAGAGATCTATGGATCAAAGAGCATGTTCACCTATCTCACGCCAACTGTGAGGCATCGTAGCCCGTATAGGGCTTCGAATGGTGCCATGTCGATGCCAAAATGATGGTTATTATTCTATATGAATTCTACTAATGGCAGGTGGTCCTTTTAGGACCCTTTCCACTCCAGGTTACATGCACGTAGCAAATCATCAAGTATCTAAATGGTGCACACGCTCTATCAATCTGTCTGTGGATGGTATGCAGAACTCATCGTCGGCTCTATTTGTAGTGCTCGCATGAACTGGTGTCAGTAGTGAGATGTAAACATTGAGTATTTGTCAAACACTACATCACATGGTATACCATAAAGCCTAATAATGTTCGCACATACAATCCAGCCAACCTAGATGGAGAGTAGGTTATGTTGACAAGTATGAAATGGGCTGACTTGGTCAATTTGTCAATAACAACCCAATAGCATCATGGACACCTGGTGTCCTCGGCAGTCCCATGACAAAATTCATAGAAATACTTTCTCACTTCTACTCTGGAATGAGGAGAGACTGTAATAACCCGGGTGGTCTCCTATGCTCAACCTTGACCATCTGACAAGTCACGCATCTGCTAACATTATGTGTCACATATTTCTTCATCCTATCCCGCCAGAATGTTGGTGTAGATCACAGTGCATATTCATGCTGCCAGGATGATAGATAATCGTGAACTATGAGCCTCATCAATAATATCTCTTCGCAACTACTCATCGTTAGGCACAATGGCCCAACCATCCTTCCACAAAATGAACTTAGTCACCACAAAATCATCACTCTCATCCTTGATGACACGCATGTATCTGTCTCGAATTCAAGGACATGTCATATGTCCTTCTACTATGCGATCCCAAAGTCTACTGAATCGTGGAGGCATGGCAGAAGATATGAATGCACTCTCATGTGAATGCCCATTAGTCAAAGTTGCAAGCATATCCTATGTGTATAGCTAGTTTATCATATGTGCATGAGCTCTCCTGCTAAGCGCATCTTTCACCACATTTCCCTTACTAGGTTGGTAAGTGATAATGCAATCAAAATCCTTTAGTAGCTCAAACCACCTATGTTGTCTCATGATCTTCTCCTTCTGATCAAGTATGTACTTCAAACTCTTGTGATCTGTGAAAATCTTGAAATTCACCTCGTAGAGATAGTAGTGCCAGATCTTCAAAGTGAAGACAACTGCCATCGACTCCAAGTCATAGATGGGGTAATTCCGCTCATGCGACTCAACCTACGTGATGCATAAGCAATCACATGACCTTGTTGCGTCATAATCGCTCCTAAACCTTCACCTGAAACATTTATACAGATTGCATAATCTTGTGACTGTCTTGGATTGCTCCTAAGACATGACTGCCTCAATCTTTGCAGGATCAATTGTGATACCTACTCTAGAAACGACATGCCCAAGGAATGAGATCATGGATAACCAGAACTCATACTTGCTCATCTTGGTGTATAACTTGTGCTCTTGAAGTTTGTCTAAGCTATCTTCAGATCATTTGCGTGATTCCATTCATTTCGAGAACATATCAACACATCGTCAATAAATACTACCATAAATTGTCTAAGTATGGATGGAAAATCGTGTTCATCATATGCATGAATGTTGCAGGGACATTTGTGAGCCCGAACGACATCACAACAATTTTATAGTGCCCATATCGAATCTTGAAAGCCGTCTTCTATACAACCGACTCTCGAATCCTCAGTTGATAGTAGCCAGATTGAAGACCGATCTTTGAAAACACAAAGGATCCCTGTAACATCATTTGATTGAACAAATCATCACTATGTAGAAAAGGATAACGGTTCTTCATCGTTCTCTTGTTCAGCTACCTATATAATCAATGCACAATCTCATCGATCTATCTTTTTTCCTGACAACAAGAATTGGAGTACCCCAAGGTGAAGTGCTCGACCTCACAAAATCTCAACTTGATCGGTGTCATACGATACGAAGCCATCGAGATTGGTTGTGTCTCTGGTAGTAATGTGATCTCGAACTCAATCTCTCTCAGGCAACAAACCTGACAAATCATCAGGAAACACATCAAGATAATCTGACACTACCATGATGTCTCGAGCCATCGGCTCTCCATCAGATGTCTCTAGGACAAAAACTAGAAATATATCACTTCCCTAGTCAACCAGTCTCTGAGCTGTCAACACTGAAATGTACTCCATTTTGGAGTCATGTATTATACTCTCAAAGGTAAACTCGGGTAAGTCCGGAATCCTGAAGAAAACCGTCTTCCTGAAGCAATTAACCAGGACATTGTGAGTTAACAGCCATATCATGCCCAAAATCAGGTCAAACTCATCGAGCTGTAGTAGCAAACAGTCTACGCTCATCTTGTGACCACCAATCAGCATTGGTACCCTCTAACTATTAGTCTTGTGATGAACAACTGACCACCTAGCCCATGGAAGTGACAGGGAGGATCTAGGGCCTCTACAACTCTACGTACTGAAGCTAGAAATGTCGAAGCTCATTAATTGCTCCAAAATCTATTAAATCATATAAAGGTCAGCTTTAGATGCCATGGTTCTGTGTAAATATTGATATCGTTAATTACAATGATTAGGGGCCTCTGTAGGCATGAGGTGGGGTGTAATGCATCCTAACTAAGTTTCCAACACATCCACTAGCTCCATCTGACAATCGTAGTTTCTAGTATATGTAATCGTATAAGATTTTCATTCTTCCCCATCCTTTTTCAAGTCTCAATGATACATTAATTCTTTGATATTAAAATGTTTATTATGATTTATGTGATCTAGATCTCTTTTCGATGTTATGAGTCATGTTGATGGATCTTAGTAAGTATAAATGATGTGTCTCATATTCTGATTCCTTTTTTATTAAATTTCTCAAGCTCAATGGATAGTTTGTGATCTTGATTTGGGTGAGACCTCATACTATGACTCTAAGGTAGTAAGTAAGCCTTAGGAATTGGGGTGTCTCTGTAGGCATGCGGTGTGGTAAAATGAATCCTAACTAAGTTCCCAACACATCCACTAGCTTCTTTGAGAACCGTGGCAGTACCTCGTAGTTTGATAAGGATGATTTTCATAATGTGATCTTTTCTCTTCATCAGGACCTACTGATGAAATACTAACTAGCTCAACTGAAACCAAGCTCAAATGTAACCAAACTCAACTACATCCAATCTAACTATAACCAAGCATAATTGTATCTAACTCAACTATAACCAAGCATAACTCTATCCAACTTACCTGTAACCAAGCTCAAATGTAATGAAGCATAATTGTATGCAACTCGACTATAATCAAGAATAATTATATCCAACTCCACTGTAACCAAGCTCAAATGTATTTGACTTTGCATCCTTTTATCTCAAACTTACATTTGGATTTATTTATCAATTATACAAGTTAGTATTTTCTAGTATTTATCTTTTATTAATTTAGTAATATATACACATTGGATTTTATTTTATTAGATTTGTAATTACTATAAAATAATAAAACTAGGAAAAGTTGTGTTAATATACAAGTGATTATTTACACAGAAATTATGGCTTCTAATTTATGCAATTATATGCTAAAATATGAATATTATATGCACATGCATGAATGCTAATCATATAATTTAAATTACTAAATACAATTAATTAATTAGGAACTGATCTCTATTTTCAACTTTTAGAGTCATGAATTATATATTCATCGGTCATGTGGTTTACGTAACTATAATTAGATGGGACTTTCTATGTAATATCAAATGAGATAGAGCATGTCCCTATAAAAATTTCCCATGCTCATGTGATCACACACTTGAATCTCAAACCTCTAGATTTATATCTAATATGTGAATCGTTTGATGTCCAAGCTGCAAATGTTCAATCATACGTGCGAGGCACGTGATGGAGGCTTAAGTAGCATGAGGCTCAGATGGAATGGTGGAATAGATCAAGTGTTGCTCAATAGACTGAAGGATATGGTTAGATCCTCAAGCGCATCACGGAAGCGTGATCGTCGCATCGAATACGACGAAGAACGACTAGTCGCACTAGTTGTTCTATGCAGCGGAAATTAAAAATTTTCATGTGACGAAACCACATGATCCAAGAACACTTCTCGGATCGTTTCGTCTAAACCACAAACAAGTATTAGGTTTACCTCTTGAAGCGTGGTTGCAATCGAGTCTCTAAACGAAGAGACCTCCTGTCTCAAGTCCGATCCGACGGAGGAGACGCTTGCGAGCGCGGGGATGAACCGCGTGCTTCTCACAATCCATGTTGATGATCCAAGCGACGGATCTCCTGATCTCGACACACGAGATCCGATGTCTTCTTCACGAGCGGAGCGCACCGAAGGAGACGGAGATCCACGAGCAAACCATCGGGCAGCATAACGACGATGCCGCGGTGATGGAGAACCTCTCTAGGGCATCCATGGTGGACGGCCACATGAGAGAGATAGAGAGAGGACGTGTAGAGAGAAAGAGAGAGAGAGATTTGTTGCCTCAACTTATATGTTCAGAAGAGCAATGGGGTGCCTCTCCTTTTATAGGGTTTTGGGATCCATGGATCTCAATCCATGTGTCAACACAAATCCAATGGTCCACATTAATTTGTGTTTCTTTCAATGGTCATGATTTGTTGCTAAAAACACAACAACAATTAATTTAGTAAAAAATCAAATATACAATAAATATAATTTGATTTTATATCAAATCAATCTCCAATGGAGAAATAGGAAAGGAGGCAAGCCTCCTTCCATAAGGAGGGTGGACGGCCACCAATTCCTCATGGGAATTGTGGCCGTCCCCTCTCCTCTTTAGGAAGGGAGCTTCCTTTTTCCTATTACATGAGATTATATTATCTCATGATTCTCTCCAATATTTGCAACAACTTTTGTTGCAAATTATTTCACAAAAATAAATCCAATTTATTTTGTGAACATTGCAATCATGCCATTGGAAATTTTGTGAATCACATTCACAACCCAAAACAAAATGTAAATTACATTTTCAATTTAATGTCCAATGTGAATCCAATTCACATTAACATTTAATTAATAAATGTAAATTACAAACATCTCTCTCTTATATATTATAAATCACATTTATAATATATTTGATTAATATGGATATTGCTATCCACATTATTCATATCCACGATGATTAAATCACATTTAATCATTTTGGATCTCTATTCTCTTCTGTCCAAATAATATGAATCATATTCATATTACTTACATCTTTGATAATCAAATCACATTTAATTATCTAAGATAGCTCTCTTTATAATATGAATCAAATTCATATTAATCATGATAATTAAATCACATTTAATTATCCATATTCTCAATGCTCGGATACATATATCAACAATAGAATTATCCATGAACTCTTTCAAGGATAATGTGCTTTCTCCGCGAATACTTGGAGATAAGGACAAGGCGATTGTATTGTTCCATGTATAGTGACATGGATATTGAGATCGTATCTCAAATCCAGATCTCGGGCCTCCCATAGATGCTTGATTAAATCAAGACCGTAAATCTAATCTTCTCATTGTATCTGAATCACATTCAGATCAATGTCCAACACTTGGACCAAGATCAGATCACTTCTCTACTGAGAGGAGTCACTAAAATCCAGACCCGATTCATCATTCCCTAGGAATGGAAGCGTCATGGTTATACAATCGTTTATGATCACATCACCCTCAGGTATTCCCAATACCTGTACATCCTGCATACTGGAAGACGCAGACTAAACCCGAAGTATTGGATCAACTTTATACTGTCTACTTCATGGTTTTGTTAGTAAGTTTCTCATTCGATCATTGGGAGTTGGTATCAATCATACACTTTCCAAAAGCGTATATCATACCTAGGTCTTGATCATGTACTTTCCAAAAGTATATATCAAACCTACAAATTCAGTCAAGCTTCCAAAGCGAGACGACCGTACGCACGGAATTGAATTCTTCCCAATATCTCATGAGTGAGCTCATGTCTTCCGGTTCAGTAACTGAACCTGTATGATCCCTTTGAGAGATCGTATTACTCATATGCCCTTATATGCACACCAGCGCGCCGGTGTATAGACCTTGATTAGGTCATCAACCTATTGGTCTGCCAAATGTACATACTTAGACATATAGCAACACATCTGTCTCCGGTCAGAGGATGCGTGCCTATATCATGACAGCATACGATATAGGGCTTTGGTTATCTCGATCTCGTTAAGTCAACTCTTTGACCTAACTAATCTGACACCTCCGAATCTCTATTCCTATGCAGAGGACCTGCATCAAGAGGTCGGTCAGATATCAGCCTTCAGAGATAAGGATTGCCATCTCCTACTCAGGCTGGAGATCATCTCTTAACAATCATTTGACGGTGCTTGATGAGTCCTCAATCTAACTCTTTAGATATTCATCCAAGCACCAGCCTCTATGATTCAATAGTTGAATCAACAGCTGTATGATCATCAAGATGGCCATGGTACATAACCCTAATTGTACTAAGGGACCTATTATGCAAATTATGTATTCTTCATTTCAGATTTAAGGAGTGAATTGCAATAACATTTATTGCATAATGGCTCGCCGTGGGCTCGCATTTCCAACAATCTCCCACTAGCCCAAAGAGCCATTAATGGGCTAATCATTTAAACCCGCACTCATGTGACAATCATAGGCTATTTAGAAAATAGCTAGGTAAGCTGATTAGTCACTCTGTTCCCGCGAGACTATGCCAAGTCCTTTTACGACACTTGCATATCCCCAGTAACAGTGTTCGCATCCAATGCGAATGTTGCATCTTATGCAACCAATACTCAATTTTGTCATAGTGTCCTTGACACTTTAGCTCGATTAATTATTATAACCAGTATTCCCATAATCCTTATTAGAATACCTTCATTCCCGGAGATCTCTATCTCCTAAGGTATCTAAAGTTAAGACCCTTATAGATCACTATCTACATGGTCTTAAACTTTTGAATATAAGACTTTGAGATCACTATCTCTAAGTTTCATCTTCTTTGAAGATATTATTATTACTGTAATTAAGTGTTTTATTTCCATAGTAGGATTAGTAACATTTTACTACTCCCACTGCATGGCAGATATCTAGCTTTTGTACACATCTAGCATACACTCAGCTTCTCGTAACTAATGCACAAGTGCAAGTAGTTCTAGCATTTATTTCCTCAACTCTTTGAGGTGCTATCCCTTCAGACAGGTCAGAGCCATATCTTAAGGGATGGAAGCCTTTCTTGGGATTTTCCATAAAATAGAATATGTCCAAGGTGTATTACTAATGTGACAGCCCCAATACCCTCTTCTCTTTGCTCCTAAACACCTTCAGAACTAAGATCCAAGAGGTATCCTTGAGATCATATCTCAAGTTATGGAACAATCAGATTATAAAACACTTATTATTATCCTTATATCATTTTAAATGATCAGGATATCATCTACATTTAGCGCAATGAACACATAGGCACTCCCACTAAGCTTCGCATGGCTCATCAAGATTCCATTTGAAATCATAACATTTATAATTTCATCAAATCTTATGGTCCATCTCAAAGAAGCTTATTTGAGTCCTTAGATGGATTCCTTAGCTTGCACACCTTGCTTTCTTCAATCATGAAGCCCTGGGGCTACTTCATGTGAATATCCTCAGAGAGGTATTTATAGAGGAATGCAATCTTGACTTACATATTTGAAGATGCAATAGTCAAGTTGTGCAACCAAGATTAGCAATATTCTGATGTTTTTAAGCATGGTCACCGAAGAGCAAGTCTCATCGCAAGCAATGTCTTCTCTTCCGATGTGTAGCTCATGGCTACGAACCGTGCTTTGAAGGTCTCCACCTTCTCATCAGGTTCCCTTTCTCTTGAAGATCCATTTACACCTTTACAGGTATTACCCATATAGGTGGATCCTCGAGGGTCCATATACAACACTTGTATATGAAGTCTACGTTAGACTTTTATTGCTAAAATCCATCTTTCCGTGTCATGATCCTTAGGAGCTTCATCACATGAAGTCCGATCATTGTCAGACTTAACTGACACATGGAATACATCCTCAAACTCATTTGAAGAGGTATTAATGTTTCATCATTAATTGTCCTTTTTAGTTTCCAATTTCAGGGGCCTCATTATCTTCTCAAGATTAAATGAGTTCCTATACTTCATTTTCATCTTGATTCTTAAGAATCTCAACCTCTAAGAATCACATTCTCAGAGATGAGATATTTAAGAATCTCAAGGTCATAAAGTAGGTATCCAATACCATCCTTTATTTTCCTAATGAAGAAGCACTCTCAAGTGCTAGATTCCAACATACATGGAACCTTATTAAGGATATACATTGTAGTCTCTACTACACATATATATACCTGGAAACTAAGGGATAATTATGCTAAAATTCATCATTGATAAGATCATGTCACACATGATCCAATTGTATCTCCCTATAACTCTATTGAGTTAAGATGTATTAGGAGGATTGAGATAGAAATGATATTCACATCTCTATAAGGTATTCTTTGAATTTATCTAATAGGTACTTTCTACCTAGATTAGATCAAATTCATTTTATCTTCCTTCAAACTTTGGTTCTAAACAAAAAAAAAAGAAATCTTTGAACATTTCAAAGGTTTCTTAGGTGAAGAGAAGAAATCTCATATCATACATAATCATCAACAGATATCACATATCCATAATGTTTACTATGATATAGATGATCTACATACATCAATATGCATGAGATCCTGAATACCTTGGCATCTTATACCTTTCTCTAAGAAGGGTGTATTGGACATTTTACTTTGAATACAATATTCATAAGTATGTAAGTTTTGAAATTTTAGACATTCTAAAGTTTCATCTCTTACTAGTCTATTGATCAAATCAATAAACAAATGTCCAAGGCTTTGATGTTAGATTATTGTCAAATGATCTTTATCCTCATATTGATCTTAAGGTTTAATTTCAGTATTTAGAAATGTTAATGAACCATTCATTAATTTTCTAATTTAGTGAAGTCCACTATATTATTAGATTACTATCTGAAATATATACATCATAACTCTTTATGATAGTTCTATCTCAGATTCATGTTCATTTCTAACATTTAGAAACAAACAATGAGTGTATTCTTATATCTAGGTCATAGAGACATTCTCTAAGACTAAGGACTCTCCCACTGAAATTAACAAGTCTATCAATCCAACAGAGATTGTTGCAACAATTGCATCAATATCCATGTGGATAACTATAAACTTTTAAGATCAAATTTTCCAGTCTTCTAAAACATATGCAACCTATTGCAAATGTCATCATAAGATTGAGATACAATTATTTGACTTTATCTTATCAATGATTTATGTAGATTAATCCGATGCTCCATCCGAGTCCTTCTCTAAGGATTCTAGATAAACTTGATAGTCATACTATCAACACATCAACTTATTGCAGTATTGGCATTCATCCAACTCTTCGGATGACATATGGAAGTCATAGATGTATAGTCAACTCTTTGATCATACTTCTTACTCGGGTCCAACCCATGCTTCCACTGCGCTCCCTTTATATAAGCAACCATTGCTTAAGACTAAGGATCTCTTATGTAAGAGCATTTCAACATTTATACATGCTTCATTAAATTCATACAATATGAATATTATGAAGCTTCATGAATGACCAGAGTATAGATAGTAGAATGATGACACTCATCATCTACATCCATCTAAACTCTTAAAACATAGGTTCAGGTAGGTACTCAAACAATTTGAATACATCATCTCTTATAGAGCTACCATTCTACATGATGCAGAGAACCATGTCACTCATGATTAAATGTCAAGAGCACATATGTATGCCAGAATATCTTCATTAATTTTATAAGGATTATTTGACAATTGCGATCATCATCGACATGTCACTTCCAAAGTACATCCGATGAGAGATCAAGACTATAGAGACATACAAACCCTAGGGTTGTAGTCCTATTATCTATTTAATTGTCATTCCTCAATATTATGAGGAAACTTGAACATTGCAACCACATACATTATGTGTCCAATTGCAAGTACAATATCTGGATCATGAATCCAATCCATGATATTTTACTGGTTATTATTGAGTATATCATTGAGTGGGTTTTAATGAAGGATTATCTGAAATAAGAAATTTGCATAAATATATATATATTTATATATATTTTACTTTGATTTAGGATTTTTATATCAAAGTTGTCTTGTCTTGTCAACACTGAAAGTTCATTCCCTTAATCACTTTCAATATAAGAGATATACTTACCATTATATCTCAACAAGATCTGGGATCTCCTTCCTTATCTTTGTTACATCCCAATAATATGAGAATCTGCAACTCGGATAAAAAGAAGCGGGAACACATTCCGCCTTGCAAGTCCAACTTGCATTCCTAATTCGGTCTTTAACACTCGGGCCCACCACCCCTAAGGTGATGTTGACCCGTCGTTAATTGAACCAACCGTCAACAGGAATAGTACTCGCTATACGCAATCCAATATCGCCCCAATAATATGAGGATCCGATATTGGGGTCACTACGTATACGGCCTTACTCTTTCGAGAAGCAAAGAGCCCGATCCAGATGCGTTTGCATACAGAAGCTGTCACTTCGGACATGCGTCTCTTACATACAATCCCTGGCGACGGAACCCTCAGCCTTGACGGGAGACCATGGATGTCACTTATGTGATCCTCCATATCATATTCAAATTTTAATTAATCATTATGAATCATATTCACTATGATTAATTCTTCCAAGGGAAATAACATCTCTATTCATAATAGAGTGTTTTAATTTTTAATTGGATTCCAATTAATCTAATCATATTAAATTAATGATCCAATTAATTTCCAACAAACATTTTAATAGTTACTTGAATTATGGTATTATCTCAAATACGTATTATTTCGAATTTTAATAATTAGAAATACATCATGATTTCTTAAGCATTATACTAACCCTACCCGCTGTCATGGCCAGTATCGACGAGAGTGGGACGGACCACATACGTTGCAACCCGCAACCCCAATGCTCTCCGACTAGACACCATATCCACCTCGGGAAAGGATAATGCAAAATAGATCATTTTGTACTTGAGATGATCATCGGTTCTTCAACCGAAATTATACCATATAGTTATAATTAAAACAATTTTGACTAACATTATAATGAGATTTGCTAAACAAATCCCAAGTCCTATTCAAGCAACATGTTTGTTGGAATGTTGATCATGTAGATCAAGTAACCAATCTTGATCTAGATCACATCTAATCATTTGTTGGTTAGGGCAAAGTCATTTAAGGACATAATTATCATTAAATATTTCACAAATATTTATGCATAATTATTCCAGGAGATTAAACAATTTAATTTCACTAATGAATTAAATGACAATCACTAGGTTCTTGATTAGGAAAGTATTTTCAGCAGTGATCCTCACTAAAAATACCATATCTCAATCAATTTAAATCCAAATTAAGCAAAGTAAATTTCTAAATTTTTCTAACTTGATTTACAACAGAACACAAGTGATTTGCACGCATTTCAAGGCGTTTCAAATCCGTAATTAACATCTTAATTACGTCATGATCCGCAGTCCCCGAAACAGTGGATACATGTTCACTAAAATGAGCATATCTAGAGCAAACGGAATCGAAATCACGCAAACTCAGATCCTACGGTTTCCTTATTTAATGGAGAATAAAATCCAAATATTATTTTCGTGTTTAAACAATTTAAACAGTGCCGAAAATAATATCAAAACAGAGATGCGAAAATGAAATGCAAGAAAACTTTCGCAAACCCTAAAAAACCCAAGTCATCCTCGGTTTATGGATCGTATCCAAAACCACCGACCTAAGGCTCTGATACCACTTGAAGGATATGGTTAGATCCTCAAGCGCATCACGGAAGCGTGATCGTCGCATCGAATACGACGAAGAACGACTAGTCGCACTAGTTGTTCTATGCAGCGGAAATTAAAAATTTTCATGTGACGAAACCACATGATCCAAGAACACTTCTCGGATCGTTTCGTCTAAACCACAAACAAGTATTAAGTTTACCTCTTGAAGCGTGGTTGCAATCGAGTCTCTAAACGAAGAGACCTCCTGTCTCAAGTCCGATCCGACAGAGGAGACGCTTGCGAGCGCGGGGATGAACCGCGTGCTTCTCGCAATCCATGTTGATGATCCAAGCGGCGGATCTCCTGATCTCGACACACGAGATCCGATGTCTTCTTCACGAGCGGAGCGCACCGAAGGAGACGGAGATCCACGAGCAAACCATCGGGCAGCATAACGACAATGCCGCGGTGATGGAGGACCTCTCTAGGGCATCCATGGTGGACGGCCACATGAGAGAGATAGAGAGAGGACGTGTAGAGAGAAAGAGAGAGAGAGAGAGAGAGATTTGTTGCCTCAACTTATATGTTCAGAAGAGCAATGGGGTGCCTCTCCTTTTACAGGGTTTTGGGATCCATGGATCTCAATCCATGTGTCAACACAAATCCAATGGTCCACATTAATTTGTGTTTCTTTCAATGGTCATGATTTGTTGCTAAAAACACAACAACAATTAATTTAGTAAAAAATCAAATATACAATAAATATAATTTGATTTTATATCAAATCAATCTCCAATGGAGAAATAGGAAAGGAGGCAAGCCTCCTTCCATAAGGAGGGTGGACGGCCACCAATTCCTCATGGGAATTGTGGCCGTCCCCTCTCCTCTTTAGGAAGGGAGCTTCCTTTTTCCTATTACATGAGATTATATTATCTCATGATTCTCTCCAATATTTGCAACAACTTTTGTTGCAAATTATTTCACAAAAATAAATCCAATTTATTTTGTGAACATTGCAATCATGCCATTGGAAATTTTGTGAATCACATTCACAACCCAAAACAAAATGTAAATTACATTTTCAATTTAATGTCCAATGTGAATCCAATTCACATTAACATTTAATTAACAAATGTAAATTACAAACATCTCTCTCTTATATATTATAAATCACATTTATAATATATTTGATTAATATGGATATTGCTATCCACATTATTCATATCCATGATGATTAAATCACATTTAATCATTTTGTATCTCTATTCTCTTGTGTCCAAATAATATGAATCATATTCATATTACTTACATCCTTGATAATCAAATCACATTTAATTATCTAAGATAGCTCTCTTTATAATATGAATCAAATTCATATTAATCATGATAATTAAATCACATTTAATTATCCATATTCTCAATGCTCGGATACATATATCAACAATAAAATTATCCATGAACTCTTTCAAGGATAATGCGCTTTCTCCGCGAATACTTGGAGATAAGGACAGGGCGATTGTATTGTTCCACGTATAGTGACATGGATATTGAGATCGTATCTCAAATCCAGATCGCGGGCCTCCCATAGATGCTTGATTAAATCAAGACCGTAAATCTAATCTTCTCATTGTATCTGAATCACATTCAGATCAATGTCCAACACTTGGACCAAGATCAGATCACTTCTCTACTGAGAGGAGTCACTAAAATCCAGACCCGTTTCATCACTCCCTAGGAATGGAAGCGTCATGGTTATACAATCGTTTATGATCACATCACCCTCAGGTATTCCCAATACCTGTACATCCTGCATACTGGAAGACTCAGACTAAACCCGAAGTATTGGATCAACTTTATACTGTCTACTTCATGGTTTTGTCAGTAAGTTTCTCATTCGATCATTGGGAGTTGGTATCAATCATACACTTTCCAAAAGCGTATATTATACCTAGGTCTTGATCATATACTTTCCAAAAGTATATATCAAACCTACAAATTCAGTCAAGCTTCCAAAGCGAGACGACCGTGCGCACGGAATTTGATTCTTCCCAATATCTCATGAGTGAGCTCATGTCTTCCGGTTCAGTAACTGAACCTGTATGATCCCTTTGAGAGATCGTATTACTCATATGCCCTTATATGCACACCAGCACGCCGGTGTATAGACCTTGATTAGGTCATCAACCTATTGGTCTGCCAAATGTACATACTTAGACATATAGCAACACATCTGTCTCCGGTCAGAGGATGCGTGCCTATATCATGACAGCATACGATATAGGACTTTGGTTATCTCGATCTCGTTAAGTCAACTCTTTGACCTAACTAATCTGACACCTCCGAATCTCTATTCCTATGCAGAGGACCTGCATCAAGAGGTCGGTCAGATATCAGCCTTCAGAGATAAGGATTGTCATCTCCTACTCAGGCTGGAGATCATCTCTTAACAATCATTTGACGGTGCTTGATGAGTCCTCAATCTAACTCTTTAGATATTCATCCAAGCACCAGCCTCTATGATTCAATAGTTGAATCAACAGCTGTATGATCATCAAGATGGCCATGGTACATAACCCTAATTGTACTAAGGGACCTATTATGCAAATTATGCATTCTTCATTTCAGATTTAAGGAGTGAATTGCAATAACATTTATTGCATAATGGCTCGCCGTGGGCTCGCATTTCCAACATAGACCACATGGTTATGATGTAGCGTTCGGATGATGATTAATCAACAATAACAAAATGGCACAATCTGCAAGTTTTGATGCTTTCCCTTCATGGATTTGATGGTATCTATTCGCCTAGGGAGTCGACGGTGTTCTTTTCCAATCTTTTAATCCAGGCGATTGCTAATATATTTGATGTGCGATGGTGAATCATTATTCTGGTCATAGCTATCTAGATGGATTTAAGTAGTGGAAAAATAATCAGATCTTTTCATATGCTTTCGATTGTATCTTCAGATGGTGCGGTGCTTCAGATCGCTACTCATAAATCTTCTATGAGTCATATCCAAGTCAATCATCAAGTACTCGAAGAGGCTCTATTATATTTACATAATGTACCTATACATATAGGTTGATTAAGAAGAGGCTCAGAACTTCAATCCTTAGCTGGACATTAATTCCAAAGGTGAATGGATGGATATCCTCTACGTGTGAAGGACATGCTCATGAAGCATATATCTAGTTCAGATCTGAGTTGACACAGATGCGTAAGGAAAGTAGGGGAAGTGAATCTATCGAGATGATTTGACCAGAAAGAGGGAGCAATCAATTTGTGGATCAAATAAAAGGAGAAGACAAGGATCGAGAGGAGAACATAGAGATTGAGAATAGGAGATGTAGAGGATCTGAGAAGGATAACTGACCTGGAAAATGGATGTGTATGTATTTTCCTACAATGGAGCTCAATGGAACTATGTTGGGTCCTCACCTCGATGAGGCAATGCGTCACAGAGGCTCACACACACATCGGTGGAGAAAGGCTTGAACGTAGTGGAGATGGTCATGTCACTCCTCCTCTCTCTCGCTCGACGGGGAACAAAGGCGATCTGTCACAACCCTTTTCTCGCTAGGAGCTCACATAATGAAGATGTGAAAATGGTGGATGATTTGAGGTGTTCAAAGATGAAGCTCTTATATAGGAGAAGGGGGACGTCCATGTTCATTGAACCTAGTGACATGGCAGGTTCGATTATGGTTGTTGGGAGTTAGTTGGTGGACAAGAGCGGAGGAGACAAAATGGAGACAAAGGCGGAAGAAGAAAGGAAGGGGATCCTGTTGACTGCAGGTCAACAAAAGGTGAAGCCAATAGGAGGGCACGCATTGCGCCAACATTACACGACGAAAATGAATATGATAAAACACTTATAAACAAATTATATAAAGAACTTTATAAAATCATTTATGAATAATGACTTAAGTTTAATAAATAATATAATACTTTAATAAGGTATTTTATATGATTTTTAATAATAAATAATATACTTTGAATAATTAAAGAAATTAAATATGACAATTTATAGGTATAAATTACAATATACAATAGAATAACTATTTTAATTATTTACTTCTACAAATAAAGTTATACAGTATATATTATTAATTTTATATATACATTAAGCATTATAAATATTTTTATACATTTTTTCTTAACAATATTTAAGGAGATAACTTCATACATATGTGTAATTATAGTTACATTATAGCTATATATAAGATGTGAATATTTTTATTCATTATTTTTATATACATTTTATTTTTTGTATTTTATTTATTTAAAACACATTAAAATATTCTAAAGAAAATTTTATTCTATTTTATACCATTTACATGGTTAAATAAATAGGAATTTTATAATATATGTATATTTTACCTATAAATAATACATTTATTTCCTTTTGGTTTTTTTTACTTTTGAAATTTTTATATGCATTTTATATATTTATTATAAAATTTAAGGAAATAATGAAGACATAAATACTGAGAAAATAAAAAGAATACAATAATAATAAAACACTATATAGTTGTACATTTATTATAATATTCCAAAAGCCAACTTTCACATCTTAACATCAATTTCAATGAAATCACCTTTAAAAATCTTTTACTGAATTTAATGAAAATGAGTTTGGTGAATTTTGAGTTCATACGGAGTAGATATGAATATTTAAATGGCCATTTTACAGCCTTTTCAGTTTGTTGTACCATGTTATCAAGACATATTTTTTATTTGTATTTTTATAATTTAAAATACATTTTATGGACAAGTTTTAATAAGAAAATAATTTAAGGTGATCTTGATGATAAATAAAATCTAGAGTTTCTATACAAAGTGAATATGATGAATACATACTGTGGATGACCTATATTTTTGAAATTTTAAGGGTTTTAGATCCTTAGCTCCCACTAATTTATTCTCTTATCGACCAAGTCAATATTAACCTAGGCTTGGGGTTTAGGATCAAATTGTACATATTTACATATGCATCATTCTTTCTTTATTTTTATTTTTCTTGTTTAGTCTTTTACTTTGGTATGAATAAGTGTTAAATATACATTATTAACAATTGATGTTAGTGTGTTGAAATATGATAATTAGTAACTACTTATATATTACTAAGTATTTTATCCAAAATGAAAGAATAAAGGTGGTGAATCATGGATTCATCAATGATCGAGAAAAGACTTGAAGGGAGTCCTCATCTAACTTCTCTTCTCAATTTCAAGACTTGGAAGGCACTTTTATGGTATTGAATTAATGTATCATCTAGCCTCTCTTTAAATACAAGAATGGTCATATATATATATATATATATATATATATATATATATATATATATATATATATATAAGAGTTCGAATATCCATGTGGATGATCAAGATGAGGGCTTTCAAATTATTTTGGATGGCTAAGAGATAGTCCTTCTATCTTAAGTAATTGAACAACTAATTAGTCAACTTAATCACCAAAATAAAAAGTCAAATATGAGAGTCCTAATCCCAGTTTGAAGGAGGGTAACTAATTTGCTTCCAACATGGTCGACGACCACATAGCATGCAAGTAGGATATCCACATGGCATTCTCTCTTCAATTCAATTGCAAATAGGACTTGATATTCAATTCATTTGTTTCTTGATCAATATCAATTAAAATTAAATTAAATATATTAATATTGGGAGATATACAAAAACATTCTACCAACAAATGAATCAATTTCATTAGTCTAAAGATGAATACAAAAGCAACCCATATTTACTTATGTGAATCATATTCACACATGTCCCCCAAGAGGAGTAATCTTGGCTACCCCTACCATTTTTCTATTCCCTAAGGAATTTTCTGAAAATAATTGGGAGATTCAGACACTATATTCTTATTCAAATTTTGACTCAATTCGAAGATCCTATCCCATCCATCAAGACTGTCAAATTTTAATGGTCTTAGAGTTGCTGAAAATGACCCTTATAGATGGACATGTTATGAATCCTATTTTACACGAAATTTGAAGGACAATATGCTGTCAATATGAATGGTAAGAATTATTTAACCAACTTATAAAACTTAGCACGAAAATGTTAGAAACATTTATGAATAATGAGGATCTTTCTCAATTATTCACTATCATGTCATCCAACTAATTGATGAGTATCTTTAATTGAATATGTGTAATTCAAAAGAGTCTTAGGGAAACAAAAACATGCAAAATATCAAAGAGATGATATATGTAACATAGATATAAACTAAACGATGATCATCACTGTGATGATACTAGTCTAGGAGTGAAAAGCTATTTTTATCTATTAAGAAGAAGAGAGGGCGGTAAGATGACCTCGACACATGAACTGGACCATTTAATGGGATGTCCTCGTATAGAAATAGGATATCCAAAATCCGAAAGAACTAGTATTAGACCTAGTATCATTATGATGATACATTAGGGTGCACATGGATCGGATAAAATCCGTAATCCGATCAAATTCGATGTTATTGGATTGGATTGGTTTTATCATTCAAATGGATCGATCGGATTGGAATTTTTCAAATTCATTCAACTATGGATTGGAACAGATCTTTACTAAAATCCAATCTGATAATATGATAATCTGTTAATCCACACACACACAACATACACACACGCACACATGCACGCACAAACACATACACACACATATCTACATACAAAAAAGTTACATACATACAATATATATGTGCACACATTTCCAATTCATTTATGATCACAATCAATGTCATTCATCTTATTTTTCTCATATTAATCTTAGATACAAGTCATCTTGCTACCACACTTTTTTCTCTCTTGAAAGGCCAATGCTAAATCTTTAAAATAATAAAGTATGACTATTACCCCTAAAAATATAACCCTGTTTAGTTATTCTTCTCCTAGCCCCCCTTTCATTTCACTCTTGACTGCCAATATTCCTCCTAATTCTTTCTCAGTCCATTTCGACTGCATTCTGCACAATGTTATTCCCCTTAGTACAACACACCGACCCCTCCCTCGTGATGTCACCACTAGTCTCATACAACACCATCTCCCTCATACGCAACACCATTGTTCAAAGTATGCTGCCACTTTTTTATCTTCATTAAAAAATATATATTTTTGAGATAGTTGTCTAGTACATTTGATAGTTATTCTTGACCCCTTTGCTTCTTATCTTTTACTTGCTATAGCTTGAAACCTTATTGTAGGGATGGAACTGGATCAGTTACTTGATCAAATGTACCACACCCATCTAAGAATATAAAAATCATTACTTCAATTCCTTCCATTTTTAATTGATATAAAATTTCGATTCGTATTTTTCATAAAATATGTATATTTTTAAAATAATACAATCTTACAAATAAATTCTATTTCAAGTCTAATTTAAATGACGTGCTATAGTTAAGTTAGTTTTGTCTTGGATATTTAATCGAGTATGAATGTTATGATCATTGTTTGTTAATGATATATTATATAGCTTTGAAGGGTATTTTTGGAGGTGGTTGGGTTAATCATGGACTTCATCAATATCTGACTACGGAGATCACGTTTTTTATTTATGTAAGTCTTTTATGTGTCCTTATTTGATAACTTATACTATTCTTATTTGAATTATTTATTGAAGATTTAGTCGTATAAAACAAACAAATGCATCATGTATAAGAAGAAACTTAAATTTTCAAATTCAATATAATCATTTAGTTTGATTGTGTGATCTTCACATTTTTATAATGGATTACTGGAATCTTTCAACTTCATTTGATTAGGTATTTCTCTTTTTTTACATATATTATCGATTTTAAAGATATTATTCAAATGTCGAGGGCTAGTGGGCAATAAAATACAAACACAAGAGAGTAGATTATTGCACGAGAGCATGTAAGTATAAAAATCCAATCTAATCCAATCCATAATCCAATGAATTAGATTGGATTGGGTTGAAGTATTTGATGGATTGGATCGGATTCGAAAAATAAAAATCCGTTAAGATTAGTATGGATTAAGCAAAAATCCGATCCAGTCCGACTCTACGTGCACCCCTATGATGTATTGTAGGTCGTTCCCCAGCGTAAGCTAAACCCTGCAAGTAGACTATAGGACCCAAAGCGGTATAAAGAGATTAAAAAGAAAATAGTGTGAACAACGTAAATCATAGCAAAGAGTTAGTAAATAGATGGGGAATACTCATCGGGTTTGTAATGGTTCAGTGACTTTGCAATAAAAAATACGTTTCAAGTAATACCTTTTTAGAAGGGAGTTGTAAGAGTCAACCATGTACCAGTACGGATAACGCACGCTACATAATTTAAGTAGTTTGTAAATTGAGTTATATAATTTGTAAAGTTCTAATTAAGAACATATTAATAGTTCATTGAATTGATAATATCCTATAACGTAATTTTTTTCAAAGTAATATGTAAGTACTTGTTTGTAAGAATTGAGAATACAATAGTTATTTGACATAATAAGTACATAATTAGACATCATAAAACAAAAAATTGTGCAGAAAATAAATTTAAAAAGTTTAGTGAATTTATATAATTAAAACGAAAACATCAGTAAAGACTATTAGAACAATATTTCTACAAAGAATATAAATTTATAGTACAAACAAATAACTCACAAAAGCAAAAACTTACTGAATGCAATTGTATTAAAAAATTAAAATTGGGATTCAAAATTGTATAGAGTATTGGCATTCCATGAAGAATGAGGAACTTACATATATACTTGTTAGATTGTATTGGAACAAGACCTTATTTATAATGAAAACTGTCTTCGTTTTGAAATAGATGTCAAATTCACAATTTCTATATTATGAATCCGCAAATTAAAACAAATGGAAATTATGTAGTCTTTTTTTACATTTGTTCCCTTTTAAGGTTCTACAATTACAATTATGCACGAATCTTTTTTGCAATAATACTTGTGCGCCCACCTTCTTAGGCATTTAATATTTATGCTATTGGGTAATTGTTGTCTTTCATATTCCTAACATACATTACCTCGGGATAAGCTGGTTACTCCCTTGCTCTACTCTTGTATTTCTTGGTTGGAATTATTCGTATGGATACAACATTTTCTTTGTTGTAATATTTTTTATCTATGTTCAACTAAAAAATTTAACATCAAAAATATATTATAATAATAAAAATAATTATATAACACATAAGCAATGTGGCATCACACACATTTACCATTACAATCCTCCTAGCCATCCAAATAGCTACTTCATAAGAGGCTACTCCAACCTAGTTTTGAATCTACGATTCATCTTTGTTGTTTCATTTCAGCCTCAAATTCCTTGCAAAGCACATGTAAATAGACATTGATTCTCACTTTTTGAATAACATCAATTGTTAGTAATGTATATTCAACAATTATTTACACCAAAATAAAAGACTAAAGAACAAAAAGATAAAGAACAGAAGAAAGATGCAGATATGTACATATATACAGATTGATCGAAACCCCGAGATCAGGTCAAGTCTTAATCTGGTCGACAAGGAACAAGCTATAGGGTGAATAACTTATAAAATTTCAGAAAATCAAAAGAATCATTGTGCATGTGTACTTTGGTCATTTTGTAAATATCTTGTACTATTTTATTTATCATTAATATACTCCAAATTAAAATTATTTTCTTCTTGAAACTTGTATATAAAAATATATATTAAATAATAAAATATGTTCAAAAAAAATCTTGCACAAATCCAAATACAAAAGGCTATCAAAAGAACAATCAAAATTAAATATCTACCCCATATGAAATCAAAATTCACCAAACTTGTTTTCATTGCACTCAACATGAAAATATCGTTAAAATGAGAAAGTTTCATTAAAATTAGAGTTAAGATGTGAAAGTTATCTTTTTGAGTTACCATGATATATGTAAAATTGTATATTACTCTGTATATATTTTATTCTTCATATTTTGCCAAAATAGGTAGTTTTTTACGCTTTCTCTATATTTTGTAATAAATATATAAAATACAAAGATTAATTACAAAAGTTAAAAAGAATAATAAATAAATAAGTGCAGTTATTGTATACAAATAATGGACCTATTTTGTACTATACTTTTATTTATCTGAGCTTGTAAATACACTCACAAAATTAGGTATTTTTTTTAAAAAAATAAACAACTAAAAAGGGTTGCATGGGGATGCCCCATGGGGGCAACCAACATGGCTGCACTCGCTCCATTTTTCGTCAATTTTTTTTCTATGGAAAATATCATCATGTATATTCATCCATATATCCCTCCTATATGCCATTCGAATTTCGTCAGAAACAGAAACTCTTACGGCCTCCATCTATCTGAAGTCGATTTAAAAAATCATGCGACCGTTAAAAAATGATTGCCTGGATGGAGGCCATAGGAGTCTCTGTTTCTGATGAAATTCAAATGGCATATAGGAGGGATATGAGGATGAATATACATGGTGATATTTTTAAAAAAAATTACGGAAAATAGAGTAGGGGCAGCCATGTTAGCTACACATGAGGCATCCCCATTTTTTCCAACTAAAAAATATGTATACTTCGTACACAAGTATTTAGTATTGTAAATACCATTATTTAATTAATTTAACCAAATTAAATTAATTTATTTAATCTAATAAAAATTACAGTAAAATAATTTATAAAATCATTATCATCCTTTTATTTTAATTATTTTGATTATTTATTTGGTATTTGTTTGTGAATATACACAGATTTTTGTCTTTTAGTAGTTCTTTGTCCTGTAGTGGGCTATAAGCTCATTGGTCCCGGGTCCCCGGGATGCTGACCCTATCCGGTCAACACCCTCATCCACCTCTTCTTCCCCCTTCTGGAGCACCCTTGAACTGGACACGTGATGTCGAGCACACCTTTTCCCTAATTATCCGGTCAGTGAAGACCACAAGGTGAGCTAGGAGCAAGCCATAGGTACGAAGGTGAGTAAGTCATGGTCGAGCCCCATCATTCGGGGGTGAACAATGGAACTAGGAGAAGTTGAAGTCTCTCTTACTCACCTCAGCCTATAAGTATCCACTTCAGGAGCTCCAATCAGCCTGATCTGCCATTATCCTATGCCTTCGAGCTCCTGAGAGTTTTTGGTGAGTGACAACCATTGATTCACGTCTGATTGAGCGAGATCCATCGTATGCCGCTATTAGCCTCTCCTTCACCGGGATATAGGCAACAACACGGAGTTCTTCGAGCTCCATCCCAGGCGATTCATCCATTCGTTGGTAACATCTTCTACATCTTGTTCTCCTTCGATCTCCTTCTACGATCTTCCTCCAGATTTCTTTTCATCCCCTTCTCACTCTTCCTCTGTTACATATTTCAAATCCTAAGCTAATCCATCATGATTCACTACCGCCATCAAACCCCTACATCTTTACATTCTACCACACACACCTGTTCACCTCCCGCTACGCATGGTAGGCGGAGATATGGAGCAAATCTACCACCTCTGATAGCTCCTTCATTCACTGTTTCCTTATTCATTTCGTTGCATTAGCATTCGGCCTAGGATCGTGTCTTCCAACCTATACAAACTCCAACAGGTCAACACTTGGATTGCTTAGCATCAACTGGAGAAGATTAAGCGGTATCGATGACGGCATCTGAAGCCTTGGCTGACTCCCCTTTGCCGGAGGTGACGACTACACAGCAGCTGGAGCTACCACCCTCACCGAGAAGCGTTGTTGAACAACATCTGGAGACGATCGAGCACTTAATCCGCAACATTCTGAGACACGAGCAGAAGACCTGATCAACGCCATTGAGTTGCAGATCCACAACAGATCAGAACCAAGAGCATAGCAGATCAACCTCTTTATCGAGCCTCTAGTTCGATGGATACATCGGAGACCTGAATCTGAAGCATACGATGATTTCCGTCTAGAATCGAGAGCAGTTCATGTCTGACAATCAGATTTGATCGAGAAATCTTCACCGCCAAGAGGAAATTGGGGAAGAACGTCAGAATGAGCAGTTGTCGTCAGATCAGCCAAAGCTAGTCGAATCGTTATCATCCACCGCCTTGGAGAGTACATGTGGATTTCACGTGCTTACCTACAGATATTTTATATTTTTATAGGGACGCACATCAAACTATTATTAATTGATGACAGGTCTCCTTACTGGTTGAACACGTGAGATATCACGCGTCGTTGTGGGTTATTTTAGTTGGGCTTTTTTTGGTAAGTATAATTGTATTCCCAAAAAAAGAAAACAGTTATAGGAGGATCATACAAAAATGTCACACAGCCAAACCCCAAAAATTCAGGACACCTGGGTAGGGATGAGCATGGGTTGGGTTAGGCCGGGCTTTGAAGGACCCAGGCTCAAGCCTGTTTAAAAAATTCGGGCCCTGGGTCGGACTTAGGCCCGTAATTTTTTTTGTTTGGCCCAAGCCCAGGCCCGACCCAATTCCTTTGGGCGGGACTTGGACCGGGCCAATCCATATCCACCAATCAGAGATTATTAATTTCGAGTCTTTTGTTTCAAGTTAATCTCAACTCAAGTTATACAAGCCAAAATTATTTAAAACATGTATCATAATACTTGTGAAATAATTAAAATTCAATTCTACTAAATCTAAAGATTTCTCATTTCCCACACGTGCACTCAATGCTAGAAACCGTGATTGTTTCTCATGTATAGAAATTGAAAGAGTGAAACAAACTTACTCAGTTAACAACAATAGGTGCACCAGACCCTAGATGTTAAAAAATGGGCATCTAGCCTCGATTGGGTAAAGGTACAATAATAGAAAATATTTTGATTGAAAAAATAAATACTGACAAATTCAAAAATAACCAACAGAATCTAAATCAAAAACTAATTAAGGAAAATTAAATCTTAATTGAAATACAATGATCATCAACTCATGTGACATGCCTGACTTTCTTGATTTATAAACATTGTATGAAGACATGATACAAGAAGAGAGTGCACATGAAATAGGTGAGAGTTTTCATGTATGTAGGATGTGGGAAAGGTTCGGGCCCTCTTCGGGTTGGGCCCTTGGGCCGGGTCAGGCTGGGCCGAGCCAAGCCCGAGCTCGGCCCCAAAAAATTTGGGCTTAGATATTGGGCCCAAGCCCGACCCGATATTCATTTGGGTCTGGGCCGGGACAGGCTTTTTGGGCTGGGCTTCGGGCTGGGCCAGGCTGGCCCAACCCAATGCTTATCCCTATACCTGGGTTTTAACATGGATTAGAGAGACCCCAAGGATGGAGCAACACTCTACAGATATAGGATTCAGATTATGCCACATGTAGATGCCGAAAGAGTATAGGCGAACGACAAGGCTGCAGGTTCAGATGTTGAGGAGGTCCAGCGTCGGTTCCTTTCATTCCATAACACTCAGACAATAGTAGCAAGAGAGGCACTCAGTTTGTCTCGCGATGACTGGGTAGATAGTTGAGCGCACCAAGAGTTGATGAATAGGGATAAATAGGAAGGTTGAGTTCCCTAGAAACATATTGCCAGACAATGGAGGCCAAGGTGCACCTGAAGAAGAGATGGGCATGCGATTCATGTTCCAAAAAATAGAAGTAGCAAGAGGATTGATGGAGAACATTGAATCTCGCAAGGTGGTCCGTGATGGGAAGGTGATCCAAAGCAACCCTGTAGAGAGTGCAAGAGAATTTAGGGGGGGGGGAGTGCCCTTCGCCCAGAAACAATGGGGGAAAAGCAGGCGGGAGAGTTCCTTGGACGAATAAGGTCCGTCGCGTCAGTGAAGGAAAACCCTTTGGGGTTATGAGTCCAAGTGTATGGAGCAGTGACCCCGCTAATCGTGCCCCTAATCGAATCTCTGGTTTTCAAAATGGCCCTCCAGCAATTTGAGTCAGATCTAACCGGTTGAACCTCTCAGAAGGAGTGTGAGGAGAGGTATTTCCGGCGCATGTAGGTTGCCCATATGGATGAATTCGAGGAGATGAGCCTCCAGGCCCAAGAGATCACCATGGCCTTGCAGCGCGTGTCGAAGGAGCAAATACCAAGGCTCCCTTCAGCCTTAGGGAGGCAAATAGTGTCCCGAGCAATATCATGTCGAGCCCGTCCCCAAAGGAAATCAACACATAACATGTCAATTCTTCTGGAGGGGTGGACGAGGGTTCCAGAGGCCCAGTAAAGAGTGATGCCAAGGATAACCGATTTGAGAAGTTGAAGACGACCTGCAAAAGAGAGAACTGCTGATTTCCATCCACCAAGGATGTCCTTGACCCTATCCTCCAAGACCCTTGTGTCGTGGCTTCTACCAAAGTGGGAGGCCAAAGGGAGCCCCGATTAGGAGGTTGGGAGATTTTTTTCATGATGCCAATATGCAAAGTATACCTGAAGTCCTGTTGAAAATGCATGGGGCGAAGAGCTTGGATTTCCTAGCGTTGAGGCACGTGCCAGCGATTTCCTGGAAGGAGTCCAGGATGTTCCTAATGGCCATCAGTGAACGTGAAGTCCCTTTGCAGAAGAAAAGAAGATGGCCTTGTGGAGTCTTCCCAGGGCGCTGGTCGTTGGTTGGGCTTCAGTGATTATCGCACATGTACATATCAACTTTAGATAATGCACATTATCACATGCTGAGGTTTTTTTTGGCATGAAGTCCTACATGATTTATCTGATTTGCATATATATCTTTTAAGTTTTTTCTAATTACTTATATGTTAAATTGTTATCTTATTAAATAACTCATTCTAGTATTTCTATATCGAATAAAATAAATCTATTGAAAATCTAACAACAATACTTTTAGATACCAGGTGTCATTCCATGCTATATTAAATGACATCGTACAATTATTTTGAATTATTATTTTTAATAAATCAACAACCTCTTTTTATCTTTAAAAATGCATACAAGTTAAATTATATCTCGAAAGATTTCAAAAAATTATATTTGTTGTATATTACACACATATTTTTAATATATAAAGATTACTTAAAAATATCAAAAAGAATCCTCAAAATTTAAATAATTGCACATACTAAATCCCCAAAAAATCATAAAAAAATGTACAATACCTTATTTTGTAGGTATTTTAGTTACATATCCATTAAAAATAAAATTAAAAACTTTTATCTCTATGTAGTATATTTAAAATACAAAACATTATTTTATTTTTATAAAAATTTTATTTTCAATTTTTAATTTCAATTTAATTTAACATAAAAATAAAAATAAAAATCAAAAGTATAAAAAGATTACAAATACAAAATCCATTAAAGATATAATATCTATACATATTTGGGTAGAACAAAAATAACACCAAAAGTACAAAACATATAAAAATAAAAAATCATAAAACACATTAAAAATTTCCTTAAAAATTAGAAATATCTAAATAACTCTGAAATAATTGAAAAACAACTTGATTCCATGAGTTCCACGCTTCATGTTTAATCACTATATACTTATGTTTAGGAGTATAAATAACAAAATCATAAACTTGTTTGCGAGGATCGCTTGTTCGATTCAACAACAATTGGTCTACTATTAGAACATCAGGCCGAGCGTTACATCACCCAACCCAACCTTATTGACGAACACACATGTAATTAAAAAGAATTAAAAGGGGTAGAAGTGTGATCCTCTTTCTTCCTCATCTTATTCTTTCTTGATACCTCCCTCTGCCCACATCCCACGATGAAGCGCTATGGTAGTTGGAGTTCAATGAAGAATGGCGGAGGTGCACGAGCATTGCAGGAGAGGAGATGGCGATGCTCGTGCATCGTGTTGGGCTTCAGAAGATGGCATTAGCATCACCATCTCAGATGGCAAAGGGGAGCAACAATGGAGTAGAGGAGCTCGAGCACGCTCCAAGTGGATCTGTCGCAGGAGATGGAGGTGTTGGCTCGAAGACTCGAGAGAATACTAAGAAGGTGGTACGACATCTCCTCCTTTAGCCCCCGTGGCCACTCCAATCTCCTTTCCACCTCCCATGGACCTACCCTTCTCCATCTCGAGCCCCCCTCCCCACAACCCTCTATTCCTTAGCACTTCCACCCTCATGTAGCCCCATATGCTACAACCCCCCATCCCTCAATCAACTGTTGGGACAAGAGCCACCTGATACAGATATGCAATCGGCCACTATCATGGAAGCACATGAAAAAAAGAACAACATGATATAACAGTGGTCGGTCACCTCTCGCGACCGCTAGAGAAAGATCACTATAATTTGGAACTTGTACATCTCTCTCTATTTCCTTGCTCTCTCATCTCTTTCTTCTCTCTCTCTCTCTCTCCCCCTTTTCTCTAGGGTTTACATTGTTCTTATGGTGGTATAGAGCCAATGCCTCCCACCCCTCTATATATAGCCCAATTACAACCCCATAGTCCTATTCTCTTTAGGACTATAAATAGAATACAACCCAACTACTATTAGGATGAAGAGTCCCACCCTATTAGGATTCGTAATCCTAATATGACTCTAATCCTAACAACCTCCCACTTGAGTTGAATTCCATCACGATCTCTTCATTGTCTTGGGTCGACACTGGGTCATCATTGTCATCTACAAGTCTCGTTAGCAGGAACTCACTGCCTTTGAGTGACACACCCCTCATTGGATGCCCTCAACTTGTCACCTTGCATGGTCTCCTGCCAACCGCCACTACCAGAATTCTTTGACGCCTCTGGTCGATTTCTCCACGAGATCACCATATCACAGCTTCTGAGGATTGCAAATCTACTGCATCGCATCATCTCATTGACATCGATCCTCGCTCTGATCCGTCGCATCATGTCCATCCAACAACATTGAACGCAACTTTGATACCAATTGTTGGAGATACTACCCAGTATCATCTCCTCTTTGATACCAATTATTTGAGCATACAAACCCCCATATACGAAAGCAGATGCACAATCAATCACCACTATAGAAACACGATAAAGAAATAAAGAACCATACATAACGGTTGCAGGTCACCTCTCGTGTATAAAGCAAAATAAGTACAACTCTCTTCATTCCCTTGCTCTCTCATATCTTTCTTCTCTCTCTCCTCCCTTTCTCTTGGGGGTTACATTGTTCTTGTGGTAGTATAGGGGCAATGCCTCTCACCTCCTCTATATATAGCCCAAGTACAACCCCATAATCCTATTCATTTTAGGACTATAAATGGAATAGAACTCAACTACTACTAGAATGAGGAGTCCCACCTCATTAGGATTTCTAATCCTAATATGATTCTAACCCTAACACCAACCACCTTCATCATGCCTTTACAGTGGTGAGAAGAGTTGACAACTTCGGCTCTCATATCGAGCTCACTGATGCCATAATCCCACATATTCGTGTTCACCTTCATCTTGTCACTGTCTAAGATCGATGCTGCGAACTCTTGGTCTTCCAAATCAATCATCGATTGGAGTTACTTGTTCATTCCAAATTAGATATTATTCACAGTATTCAACATTCAGTTGAATGAATGTCGTGCATATTGTTTGATTGGAGCACGAGAGAGTGAATGCTCATGTTTGCGAGATAACATCAGAATTAATTGATGTTTGTAGTCAGAGATAGAGCATGTGATCATCTACAACTCTGTGATTCATCATTTTAATTTGAGAAGAACAAGTTGTTTGATCTAGAATTTACTGAATTGAGACTTTGCTTGCTTTCCACCATCCTCCAACATCCCCCAACTTCCCGTAATGCAGTTGATACACTAGTGGAGTCCTCCCAGTAGTGTACCCATCAAAGCAGATGATATGAGGAGGGATGGTATTGAGAGTGAGAGAGATAGGATATTCGATCGAAATTGTAGGGCGCAACTCCAATAAGATTCTTCTTAATTAGACCTTGATTTGTGTAAATCATGGTTTGATTTATTTAATAGAATGTCAAACTAACAGAGGTACATAATTGCTAACATTGCATAAAGGTATAATACAAGTGTTATTGCAAAAAATATATGGGCATAACTGTAATTGTCAAATCTTAGAGAGACACACACATAAAAAGCTCAATAACTTAATGAGAAAAGTAGGAAAGAGTTGTCATTAGAAACCTAATGGGCTCATGATTCAATGGATTTTTTCTCTTCATATATGATTTAGGATTTTTATCAGTTGTGCCCCTCTGAGATATTGTAATATCAATTATACTCCTCCCTTTTTGGAAATATCAGATGTGTCCTAGACTTGTTGCCATTCTATTACTTGTGCCCCTCTGTTACTTTGGTTGTCAAAGAGTTGAACTTGGACATGATTATTTCAAACTATGGCTTGGGTAAGGGGGATAAAACTGGAAATCAAAAGAATCACCCTCAAAATTGAAACCCACAATAGGAGATGGAGAAGACGAAGAAGTATGGAGACCCATTCGACCACGTCAACCTCTAGGTTCAGCATCGTCGGTGGTCGAAGAGAATTCAACTATGAGTCACGGTCATCCTCCTCGGTCGGGGCTACACCTTCTTCTTTTCTGATCAAAGGTTGGGGGCGAAGGAGGGAGCATGGGGGCCTGAGGAGGAGGTGGAGGGGAGGGTTGCGTGGTGTTATGTGTCGAACAGAGGAGGCATGAGAGGCTGAGGGAGGAGGAGGAGGCTTTGGGAAGATGGAAGAGGAGGATGTGGGTGGAGATGAAGGTTGCGGGTGAAGGGGTAAGGAGGAGGAGGAGGAGGTTAGGGTGGGGGAGGGGAAGGAGAAGATAAAGGCCGGGGTGGAGGGGGAGGCTGTGAGCAGAGGAGGAGGGGGAAGATGCGGGCGGAGGAGGAGAATATGGGTAGAGGAGGAGGCTGCGGATGGGGTGAGGAGGACAGGGGCGAAAGGGGAGGTTGCGGACGAATGGGTGAGGAGGAGGATGATGTTGGGGGCGGAGGAGGAGTCTGCAGGCAGGGTAGGGAGAATAAGGGAGAAGGGGGAGGCTGCTCAGACAGAGGAGGAGGCAGCAGGCGGGGTAAGGAGGATAGGTTGGAGGGGAAGACTATGGGCAGAGGGATGAGGAGGATGTCGAAAGTGGAGGAGGATTCTGGGGGCGGAGGAGGAGTTTGCATGCAGGGTGAGGAGGACGAGGCGAAGGATGAGGCATGGGGGAGGAGCGGGGGACCGAGGGGGAATTCGGGGCAGAGGAGGATGCAGGAGAGCTCGGGGCGGAGGAGGAGCGGGGGCAGAGGGGGAGGCGCGGTGGCAGATGGAGGAGTTGGGGAGAGGAAGAGAAGGGAGGAAGAGGAAGAAGATGATGGAGGAGGAAGATGATGAGGATGACTTTTTAGTCCTTTTTTTTAAATTTAATTCCATTGTATCCTCAAAGTTAACGTCCGTTGCGTTTGTTATGGACGGTCACTAACTCAAGGAGCACAAGTGAAAAAACGGTAAGAAGTTAGGGGCAAAACTGATATTTCTAGAAAAGGAGAGGCATAACTGAAACTGCAAAATCTCAGAGGGGCACAATTGATAAAAACACTATATTTTAATGTATTATTTTGGGTTTTTATCACTTGTGCCCCTATGAGATATCGCAATTTCAGTTATGCCCCTATCTTTTTTGGTAATATCAGTTGTGCCCCTCACTTCTTTCTCCGATATCACTTGTGCCTTTTCGTCAGATTGACCGTCAATGAGTTGACTTAACCACGGTTTTTTCAAACCTTAGTGCCGTTTAAGAGGGGTACTATTGTCCAGACTTCTTCTTCATCTTCTTCCTCCTCCATTTGTTCTTCTTCCTTTCTCTTCATAATTTCTCTCTCTTAGTGACACCTTCATGCATCAATTGAATCTCTAATGATCAGGCGGAGCCATCTAATGATCATGCGGGGGCGGTCGGTGGAGCTTGCAGGCGGTGCACGCAATCAATAGGGCGCACGATGGGAGGTTTGTGCATTAATGATCGACGGTGATCGGTCTGGTGGTTCAGGCATATTGTGGTGGCGATGGAGGCCTTTCGTACGACGGCTGGTGTCGGGTCGACCCACGTAGGATGCACGGTGGAGGGCTAGAGAGGAGGTGCTTTAGTCGACGATCAGGCGAAGATCAACCTGCGTAGGAAGCTTCGCGCGGGTAGTGTTACGCGGACGAGGGGTTGCTGCTGCAGCTGGGATGACATGGCCGTGGAGGTCTTCACACAGGAGGGACTCTAAGCACAGGGGTGGAGGGGCAACCTGGGGGCAGGGGCGGTGTGACACGGGGCGGCGTAGGGGGAGGGGGAGGCGCGAGACAGAGGGAGGGGGAGGTGCGGGAGGCACGTGCCCCGGGGGAGCAGGGACAGGGGGAGGAGGCAGGTGCTAGGAGGGCTGTGGAGGTGACGGAGCGAGTCGGCGGGGGAAGGGGGAGGCGCGGGGTTGCGGGGGCATGTGGCCTGGGGGCGCAAGGGCGGGTGGAGGAGGCAGGGGCCAGGGGGGCCGTGGAGGCGACGGAGCAGGTCGGCAGGGGAAGGGGGAGGTGCGGGGTTGCGGGGGTACGTGGCCTGTGGGCGCAGGGGCGGGGGGAGGAGGCAGGGGCAGGGGATGAGGAAGATGAAGATGAGAGGGATGAGGAAGATGAACAGTGTGTGTGGACTTTTCAATTCATTTGTTTTCATTTAATTCCTGATGTGTCCCTAAAGTTAACGTCCATTTGCGTTTGGGATGGATGGAAACTAACTCGAGGGGTACAAGTAATAGAACGACAAAAAGTCAGAGGCACAACTGATATTATCAAAAAGATAGGGGCATCAATGATATTGCGATATCTCATAGGGGCAAGTGATAAAAACCCTATTATTTTTGACAAACATATACCAATTGAGTATTTTCCTCATCCCAAAACCCGTGCTTTCCCTCGACATTAGATAACCAATATGCCTCTTTGCCTTGACGACTTCATAGGATTTGTAGTAGGATAGGTACAATATACGCTTCATCTTTTTGAGTACGATAGCTACAAAACACTTCTGAGATGATTATAATGTTGATTGACTAAACACTTTACCATGTTATGCATAAATATTATAATATGATCTTATATTTAATCATTTTGTTCTTGAAGAATCATTAATTCATATTTAATCATATTCATATCTAGTTTTCGTACAATGTATATTCATATTTGCTCTTTATTCGATCAAGATTCATATTCGATGAATATCGAATCCAAATTCGTATCTAGAACTTAAGGATATAGCTTCTTGAATCCATTTCTAGTTTATATTTATATTAATATTCATATTCGATATAGATAGCAAGAATATTGATACAAAGTAGCCCTATCCAATTCGTATCCATATCATTTGCATTTCTACTCGTGGTACCATCAATCACTGCTTGCCGGCGTAGCCACCGTTGGTAAAAATGAGAGGTGAGGCTATCTTCTTCGTCCTTAAATTGATGTTTTTCAAAAGAATTCGAATTCTTGAAATCCACATTCGGTGCCATGTTGAATGGCAGGGAAATGTGGGTATCATATAGTATGTCGCTTAAAAGAACGAATGCATGTTGTGATCACAGACATACGATTTCCGGGTGACCTTTTGTTTTTTCTTGGGATACAACTTAAATAATCTTAAAAATGTCCTTTTAACCATTAATATATTCTCCAAGTTCTCTGGTCTAGTAACTAATAAAGAAAAACGGAAGTTTTTTTCCATAAATCTATAAGAGGAGGAGATTGCTTGGACTTAGGGTGAGCATGGGCCAAGGCCGGCCCGACCCAACCTGGTTAAGTTTGACCCAAGCTCAAGCCCACTGTCAAATGGACGAGTATGGACCGTCATTTTGGCTCATTTATCAAATCGGACCGGGCTCAGTTCTGCTCATGCTCAAATCCGAATCCCATGAGCCGGCCCGGTTTATGGCCTGAATCAAGAACTAACCCATGAGCCCCACCCAACCTGCCCTCCCCCCACACCCCCCTTCATTTCGAAACCCTACCCCTACTATTCGGCCCTACTCCCAACTCCTCCGATCCGAGACCCCGACCCCGAGTGTCGTCGCCCCTCCCTCCTTGAGCTCCCTCCCTTTCCTAGCTATTTTGACCGCCGTCGTGCACCACGTGTGGCCCTCATCCCTCCCCAGGCTTCCCCGCGACCCCCTCCACCTCGTGCCACGACGCCTCTCCTCCCTCTTGCTCAGCGATTGACGCCACGGCGCCACCTCGTGCTCCCTCTCTCTCTCCCCTAATTCCCCACCCCCAAGCCCAGCTGCCCACCGCTAGAGCGTCACCTCCTCCCTCTCCCTCCCTGAGCTCCCACAACAATGTTTTTTCCATTCAATATTCAATAACAACAGCTGATACTTTTTCTATCTAGGAAGAGATCAATCCGGTGGTCGATTTGGAAGCTTAATGTTTAAAGACTTTTTGAAACATCCTGTCGTCGTGAGAAAGAATCAATTTTGGAGGCCACCCGCATCTGTTGGGTGTGTGTTGACGTAAATTTGTTGTTACTATGATAGTTTAAAAAACGTTCTAACTCGATGGTTAAATTTGAATGCATATTCCCATGTCATGTTTACTTAATTTTTGTTATCCAGTGTCTTCGACTCCTGAAGTAGTGATGAATGCATATTCACATTTTTTAGCTGATTCGCAGGGCCACCTCATCGGTATAGAGTATTGTGGACGTTTGTAGAGAACGTCGGCTAAGACTCATATCCAACGATGTTCACAAACGTCCGTGGAAAGTATCTTGGTGAAAAACGTCCATATAATAAAGATTATTTTTGTTGACATTAAGTACACATGGAAGCCAATCACAAATGGAAGCCAATCAAGGTTAATTAGTTTTGTTCGAAAATAACACTTATTAGGATGAGCGCAAATGGATTAGTACGACCAAAATAATTAAGACCCAACTTTTTATATTCTTTAGAATTTCAGGCAAACATGAATTCCAAATAACTAGTTACTGTGCCTCTCCATTTTCCATGGTCAATAGTCAAACAATGATTTATATGTGAAATTAATTTATGACTGAATGAAGTTTTCCTTCTTTTCTGTCAAATCCTTGACAACGTTCTTTTTCTTAATTTTGATGTATTCACATATATTAAAAACAACAAAGTCAGGATTACACAAATTAAACTCAGTTTGATTTTGCTGAATTGCAGGCTATAGTCCATGTTCGTATGCTTCCTTACCAAGGTAACTAAACTTAGTTTTTCTAATATCTTAATTTGATATTATTTCTCGCCACTATGATATTGTACATGAATAACTATTAAACAAAAGAAAATTATTAATCCAACAGTGAAAAATGGATCATGGTTTAGCTGTCCAAGCAATAGAAATATTGCAAACAATAAGCATATGCTAAGTAATCTTCTTAAAATCCCACCAATAAGTAAACAAAATAAATCTAGCACGATCAACCATAACCATATAACCATATATAAAGATGTGTGTGCATAAAAAGGTTCTTGGACCAATCACGGAAGCAGCAGATCAACAATAATGAGTTCTAGCATAGATCCAATGGTTCCAGCAGTGGCAGTGAGGATGTGCTCCGGAAAAGGATCCCCTTGCTGTAAAGAGGAGCTGTAATCATCTTTAAATATTTTTTTTCTGATTTGATTCCAAAATTTAATTTTATAGATTGGAATCTTATATTAATGCTCTACATATCCTCCAAATTCACTCAAATCCAATCTTAATTGCTATTTCATTTTAATGGTCAAACATTCGTTCAAGATCTTGGCAACATAAATACCATTTAAAAAAGATATGAATCTTAAAACATTAAGATAAAATAGCAAATATAATCGAATTTGAGCAGAATTTGAGGATATATAGAACATTAATCTAAGATTCAATCTATAAGGTTAGATTTTGGAATAAAAATCACAAAAAAATTAAATAACACTACAAGAAAAATAAGTTGTGGCCATGGAATGTGGTTACGGAACCTTGTGGCCACGATAATTCCGTGGCCACTAGATTTTGGTAGCTGCAATCCGTGGCCAAAGTCTTCATACAAGAGTTGTGGCCACGACAAGCCATGACATGTATGTGGTTAAAGAACTCTCGCGACGAGACTTGTCGCTACAGCTACTGGCCACGACGTATTGTGGCCAAAGCACAATTCCATGGCCACAAACCCCACATCCATGAGAATAATTCTGTAGACAATGTATTTTCCTTGTAGTGTAAGATGAGAACACCTCTGCTGTAATCCTCTTTACAGTAGGGGATCCTCTTCCTTTTGCCCCTGTGGCATACCAGCAGTGCCTTAGATGATCTTTCAGACCTTGAGGATGTCAGCTGCCGACGTGATGTAAATGGTGTTTTTGGACAGCATAGGCCGGAGAATAGGGGTGTAAACGAGCCGAACCTGAGCGAACCAATCCAGGCTCGGTTCGTGTAGCATACTTTTAGGCTCGGGTTCGATTCGACTCGATAAGATGAAAACTGTAATCATGTTCGGTTTGGTTCGGGTAAAGTTCGTTAAGGTTCGGTTCGGCTCGTCAAAGGTTCGTTTAAGAATAGTGCAGCGTCGTAGCCTGCAGTGGGTGTTTCATATATAGCGAATATGGACTTAGGGAGTGGATAACGGGATGGATTTGGGAAATTAAGGGAATAACCCTTATGTTATGATATAATGTCTTTTTTCCACACATACACACACATACACAATATGTATGTATATATACTTTTATGTATGTATATATGTATGTGTGTATATAATCGAACTTTTAACGAATCGAACCTGAGCGAACCTATCTTTTTGAGGTTCGGTTCATTTATTTAATCGAGTCCAAACTCGTGTTCAGGTTCGGTTCGTTTATTTTCGAATCGAATCTTAATCGAACTTTTAGCAAATTGAATCTGAGCAAATGTCAAATCTGTGAATTTTCTAACAATCCTACCGGAGAATTGTTAAAGATGCTGCAAGCAGAGGCGAGAGAAGGACCGACTTGAGGCTAGAGAAGGGCCTTGCAAAGGGAGAGGGCATAACTAGAAGGGAGACGAAAGAATAAGAAAAGAGTGTCATTCATCTTTAAGGCGTCCGATGAGAGACAATCTAGCGGGATATCAGGAAAATCCGAAAATCATATGTGAACGTTATTATTTAACATCTTCCAAAATACCTTCAGGCTGACATTATCGATATTCGAATATCAATCTATAGTAATGATATAACAACGCTAAAAAATACTGTCCGCGAAAAAAAATGGACTTAATAAGAACGTCCATCAATAACGAAACATAGGTCGACATAGGTTTTTAGTGCAAATTATGTTTGTTGTAGTGACTTTTTATGGGACTTTTGATGGAGGAAAGCACCTTGTCCTTTGCATGGCTCTCTGCGCATGTGCGGGATTTTTGTTATCATTATCTATGATTCTGTAATCAACTTAAACTCTGTCTCACTTATTTTCGATTAATGATCCACTGATTTTTTTCTAGAAAAATAAATAAAAAGTTCTTAGATAGGTTTTTGGGTGTATACATGACTAACAATTTGAATGAACATGCGTGTGATATAATATAATGTGACGTTGTTGGTGGACACCCGTTCCTTTTCACGAGATGGAGACCCAGGGAACTCTCACGGAGATGAGAGAGATATATAAAACAGATGCAGATGCATGCATGGGTTCAACTTGACCTGCACGTTAATTACAGATAAATACATCAGATCAGGTGCCCTTCTTCTAACTTCCACGCCCGATACAGCAAAATTATTGGGCATTTACAACGATAGCAACAAAATACTGATCTCATCAGGTTGTTGTTGAGCTGCCGCCATTGTTGAATACCAACAAGCTGTGGCATCATACATACATATTCCAGCTGGATCAGGACTTGAATCTCATGGTGCCTATGGATATGGAGAACTATTACTTGTACGCATAGATATTGGAGGCTCTACTTTGTAGGCAATATTATTTGACTAACACGTTGCCTTGCCGTCATAGATAATTAATTAATTGATTACCAAAATCGGGCCAAACCACCACACAAAATGAGAAGACGGGAGCGAATCCACGTTAGTCCCGTTCTTATTATAAGACAGTCCGTACACACTAGCGATGTTTCTCAACTACCACTTGGTGATTTTACTATACGTTCAAATCCCAACCAAACATATATTGGCCGTGTCCACCCGTCCACTAGTACTTCCCTACGCTAATCTCGACATTAGGGATCGCAAGTTGGAGCCAATGCGTTGGAAGCAGAAATTTGGACCAACATGTTGCCCATTATACAAAAGCTTTCGTCACATTGCCCATGTAAACAGAAACTCATCTCTATCTTTTAGTGGGTAGGAATAATCTCTACCAACTTTTTGTACAAGTATAATAAACAAAACCAACCACGACAATTGCTTGTGTATCATTTTCTTGTCAAGTAAAAAGAGCCTAGCTACTGTTAAGCATGAGACGATTGGTCAACTTGTGAATAAGTAAATGATTCAATGTGAGATCTCGTTCATTCGAAAATCATTCTCCATCTAGATTTCTAAAAGAAAATGAAAGGAAATAGCACATTTTTTAATCAATATTAAGGAAGAAATTACACTTGTCTTACCTTCTGCTTAAAAGCTTATTACACAATAACAAAATGTGCCCAGAGAGACATATTTTTAAGGGATTTTTACACCTATAACCCTGAATAATTTTGCAATAACATTCATAACCCTACATAATCGTGAATTACATGAGAAATCCTGGATAGTCACTCCGTCTCACGTCCATAACCATTCGTTAGTTTAATACGTTAACTCAACCATATGAGTGAGTTAATCTAATATATCTATGATCTAACAGCTAGGATTAACCAAAATAAAAAATGAAAGGAATAATAAATAAATGGTGGGAGATTCGTCGAGCAGGGTGTTGCAGGCTTCGTCGGAGCTCGCGGGCTAGGGCTTCATCAGAGCTTGGAAGGGGAGCGGGGGCCTTCATCAGATCTTGTGGAGGTCGACGGGGGGCGGGGGAAGGCGGTTGCAGGCAGGCTCTAGGGGGGAGGAGGGAGGAGCTTGCAAGGACCGGCGAGGGGGGGGGGGGGGGAGGGGGGCTGCAGAGTTTGACAGGTGCACGAGGGGAGGGGGGGTTGTAGAAGGTTGCAGAGGTGCGGGGGGGGGGGGGGGGGTGGTCGACCGAGGTGGGGGTTGCAGAGATGCGGGTGGGGGCCGACCGAGGTGGGGGCTTCCCGAGGTCGGCGGGGTCGATCAAGGTGGGGGTTGTAGAAGACCAACTTGGACGCGGGGGGAGGGGAGATTGAGCTCGGCGGAAGGGGGCGGTCGAGCAGGGGAGGAGCTTCGCAGGGGAGCAGGAGGGGGACTTTGAGCTCTACACGGATGTGATTCCAGGAGGCATCAACGAGGGAGCTTCGTAGGGGTGCAACATCGCAGATTGGTTAGCTTCGCATGGGTGTTATTATCTAGCATCGCATGAGGCATCGAAGGCGGCTATGATCTAACCACCAGAGGCCCACTTGGTAGCACTACAGGAAGTTCCAGCTTTGGAGACGACAACTGGCGACGGTCATCGAATGACCGTCCCCAATGATAGCTTTTAGGGACGGTCATGCCGTAACCGTCCCCAATACTTCATATCAGGAGACGCTATGCGAGCTGGCGTCCCCTTTTGTAATAGCTTAATAGGGACGGTCAGAAAGACCGTCCCCTCTGACTTGGGGACTCATTGCGGACGGTCTTGACCGTCCCTAATACGCTTCTGTTGGCGTCGCCTCCGGTAATGGATCTAAGTGGACGACCAGAGGGGACGGTCAGCCATGACCGTCCCCTCTGCCTTGCGATGGACTTTGGGGACGGTTATGACCGTCCCGTATACACTTCTGTTGGCGTCGCCTCCGGTCTCTTACCTAAGTGAGCTACTAGAGGGGACGGTCCATGGTGACCGTCCCGTCTGCCCTGGCAGGTCCTTTGGGGACGGTGCTAACCATCCCCAATACGCTTCTGTTGGCGTTGCCTCCGATGCTTGGACCAAAGAGGTCGACCGGAGGGGACGGTCACTAATGACCGTCCCCACTTCCATGACCAAAGGGGACGGTTACTTAAAATCGTCTCTTATGCCTTCCACAGGAGACAGTCTTTAGTGAACCGTCGCCGATCGTCTGCAATGGGAATGGTCGATACGACCGTCCCCATTGGTCAGATCGAAAAAAACCCCAGCGACCTACGTTTCTATTCACTTTCTCACAACTCAAGCCGCCGCCCCACCGTCGCCCCCTTCCGCCCCGGCGTCGCCTCCGGCTTCTCCGTGCTTCCCGACCTCGTCAATCTTCATTTCCGGTACCTATCAACACTCCTTTGTTTTTATTCTTGTTTATTTTACTTGATATTCTTGTTAGGTATGTTTTTCCCATGTGAATGAGTTTTTTTTATGATATGTTAGGGTTGCTTGATTTGTTTAATATAATAGGTTTTTCCCCATGTTAGGGTTTCTTGATTTGTGTATAGTAGATCTAGAACATCTAATAGGGTTGTGTATAATATGACATGTGTTATTGTGTATAATAGATGTAATGTTGTTGTGTATAATGGGATTGTGCATAATAGATGTATTGTTGTTGTGTATAATAGATCTTGTGTATAGTACATCTAGAACATCTAATAGGGTTGTGTATAATATGACATGTGTTGTTGTATATAATAGATGTAATGTTGTTGTGTATAATAGGGTTGTGTACAATAGATGTAATGTTGTTGTGTATAATAGGGTTGTGTATAATAGATCTTGTGTATAGCACATCTAGAACATCTAATAGGGTTGTGTATTATATGACATGTGTTGATGTAATATGTGAATTATATCAATGTTGTTATATCTAATTCAAATGTTTCATAATATGCAGATATGCCTCTACGTCCTAGACGCATCCGGGATGCACCGCCGACACCACAGCGAGGGAGTGAGACCTTCGATCCTGACGGATCGAGTAGCTCAGGCAGACGTAGAGGCCCATCTCAGTGCCGAGTGTTGGACCGTCTTCGTCCTGGTGAGACACTCAGGGTGCGGATAGTTGGAGGGGATGCGGTGGGGGAGAACTCAGCTGTTTTCTAGAGTTACTTGAGACAGGTGTGCAGAGCCAGGGCCCCTCTCCACATTACACACTGGGGTTTAGTGGGGCGGTCAATAAAAGATGCCATTCTTCATGATTTGGAGGTATTTATAATATTAACAAACCAAATTTTTTCTTCAGCATATATATATATATAAACTTATTTATGTTTGCTTTGATTTCTTTGCAGTCTAGTTTTTCCTGGGACCGTGACCCGGCCACTGATGCTCTGATTTTAGGCCATGGGGCGGAGATGTTGCGTAAATATCGAGGTCGTCTGAAGGCCCGAGTGAGTACCTTTCTTTATAGTTAAGTATACATTTTTTTCATCATCTAAGTATATAATTAATTTTCTTTATATTTTAAAGTACTTCGACCCGGAGCTTCCATTGGAAGCCAATTTGGCAAATTGTCCTCCGAATGTCCCGCTGAACAATGGAGGGCGATGGTTACTATTTGGATGGGAGAAGAACATACGGTATGTGACATATATATGTGCATTTTATACATTTATCATTTGGAATTCTTTTATTAAAATTACAATCTTCGTATAGGGCATCTCAAAGAAAAATGCTGAAAATCGGAGGAAAGGTTTCAAGTCTACCCATAGAATGGGGAGAAGAAACACAAATCAACTGAAGGATGACTTCGTAAGTAATCTACTTTATGATTAGTGTTAAAATTGTAACCATTATATATGTATTAAAATGTTATCGTAAGTTTACTAATCTTTTGACATTAGGAAGTGGAGAACGAGCGAGTGCCCAGCCGAATGGAAGTCTTCGAGAGGTCTAAGAGCCGCGATGTGGGCGGGGAAGTTCATTGGGTGGATCCTGCTTATGGTCGAATTCATGTAAGTTATTCGTAACATATTTGCATCTTTTTTACAAATTAAATGAATTTGAACTTACTTAAATAAATTTGTAGGAGGAGATGGTCAGGCTCACAACCACTGGCTCTGTAGACCACACCGGAACGAGTCATCCACCTCTTACTCCTGATGCGACCTTCCTCCAGGCGACCGGTCCAGAGCATCAGGGACGCGTCCATTGTGGTGGTCGTGGTGCCACCATACGGAATTGGTATGGAGTAGGGACCGGCTCGACCTCTCAGAAGACACAAAGGGAGAGGGAATTAGAGAGTCAAGTGTCTAGCATGAATATGGAGATTCAGGATTTGCGCCAACAAATGACGATTTTCAATGCATTCATGCAGGCACATCAAGGTGCAGCGTCGACTAGTCGCCCAACAGATGATGATAATACCGTTGCGAGGCTAGGCGACGACGATGACGGCGAAGAAGAAGAAGATGATGCTGATGACGACGAGGACGACGACGAGGATGAGGACGACGACTAGGATAGCTTAGTTACTTTGTAGGATACTTTAGTATATTGTATAACTATTTTGGACAATTACTGTAGGATGCTGTAGTATTTTGAATGCATATGTTGTTGGACGACGACTTTATGAATGTGGATTGTATTTTTTTGGTGTGGTGATCGTATTATTTATTATGAAGACACATTTTTTGAAACATGTACTTTGTGTATATTGACATACAGGGCAAAATGAGGATCAAATAGGGGGCAATGGAATTTTTTTTATTAGCATACGAACAAAGGGGACGGTCATAGCGACCGTCCCCTTCGTTATTAGAGACGGTTATGACTGTTTCCACTTCCTAACTTTTGGGACGGTCGTGACCGTCCCCCCTGAATGCCTTTAAGGGACGGTCGTGACCGTCCCCAATAAGATCCTTTAAGGGACGGTCACGCCCGTCCCCTATACCAGACCTTTAGAGACGGTCACGACCGTCCCCTATGTATGAGTATAGGGGACGGTCGAGAAAACCGTCGCTTATACCAAATGGGACGCCACCTTTGGAGACGGTCGCATGACCGTCTCCTTTGATCAAAGGGGACTGTCATGTTATCATTAGTGATGGATTTCGACCATCGCCTGTTCTACTCTTTCTTGTAGTGAGGGGCGGAGTGCGTGGGCTTGGACGAGGGAGCCCGGCAGTGCAGACTCAGCTTCGACGAGGGAGGGAACTGATCAACTAGGGGGGTTTTCGAGGAGAGCTCGTCGTCAACGCGAGGGGGGAGGAGGAGGGTGCAGAGGTGGTCGGCCAAATCAGGGAGAGGGGTGGGGTTTGAGTGCAGGAAAGGGGGGACAGTTGATGGTATGTTTTGTAAATAAGAATGAACATGAGGGGCATTTTTGTCCTTTTCAACAAAAAACGTTAAATGTAACAGATATCCCAAATGGAACATAACATAAGGTTATGTCATGTAAGAGTTAAGCATTACTCGAGATTTCTCATGTAATTCACGATTATGCAGGGTTATGAATGTTATTACAAAATTACTCAGGATCATGGGTGTAAAAATCCCTATTTTTAAATCCATCACCATACATTTATTCACTACACCAAAATGGGTTTAGAGTGACACTTCTTTTAAAATACTTCAGTGTATTGTCTGTTGTTAAATATATATTAGACAATATTATTCGTTGTTAAATTATTTTTATACTTGAAATTGACGGTAATGGTCATATTAGCTATTTTTATTGTATTAGCAATGATGCATATATTAATTCCTACTCATTACTATTTTTCAAAATTTTAGTTAATCTTCGCTAATCTTTAAGTTCAAAATTTAGCGATGATTAGTTAAAATTTTGAAAAAAAAAACTATTAAGGACCACTACTGACGATATAACAAGGAATAATATCCGCCTATAAATTCAAGTACAAAAACTAATTTTGTAAGGAATATATTGTCGTTATATATTTCACAACATATCATATAGTGACTGATTTTTTTAAATAGTCACCATAGATGCAGTTTATTGTAGCAATTATATATATATATGTATACTGAAAATATATCCAACAAGGTGCACCTTTCCTGAGTGCAAGGAAAGCCCACCATCTTATCCATCCGTAATTGATGAATCCCAATTCATAACTCTTTATTCCTTTATTTTAGCTAGAAACTTTATCCAAATACCATGTAAATGTGTGTAAATATCATAAATTGCCAAAACACATGCATCATGTAAATATGCATAATTAGCATGCTTTTGTATAAAAATAAAGGAATAAAGAAACACAAGAAAAAGAGGGAAATATTTAGAATAAATATTGAGTGACCTAATCCCAAGGGAGGGCTCAGCATGGGCCTAACCGCAAAAGAAGCCAAGTAGAGGGAGATAAGGTCAAGCATGTGTGTACATAATCCTATGTACATAAATAAATTTATTTTCCTCAAAATAAAAATTAAAAAGTGTTTCTCATATTTTGTACATATTTGTAAAAATAAAATTAAAATAAAAATGGGAAAAATAAAAGAAAAACAAAAATAAATAAAAGTCTCTCTCATCAGTGTACATAGACCATGTATATACAATAAAATGCCCATTTATTTTCTCCTTGTAAATAATTAATAAATCCAATACAAAAATTATATTTTTGTACTCCATATTTTATGGAGTAAATAAATAAAATAAATATCAGAAAAATAAAAACATAAATAAAAATCATTTCCCACCATGTACATATACCACGTACATATGTATATAAACCTAATTATTTAACCCATGTAAATAAATCATAAAAATAAAATAAAAATACCTTATTATTCCAAATTTTATGTTGTAAATAAATAAAACATAAATTTGGAATAATTGTGCAAAAATAAACAAGTTAAAAATAAAAAATACATATGTGTATTATATAATAATATAATATAAATACATTATTTATTTTTCAAAAAATAAATAAAAATCACTAAAAAATAATTTGAAAAATAATAAACATTTTTTATATTTAAAACCTTTTCGAAATAAAGTCATTTACTAATTTTAATTGAATTTCCAAATAATTAATAAATGGAGGCCTGTGATTGGTCCACGGGGGATGGTTGACCCCCGGTCAACTCTCCCCCCAGGACCACTCGCCCGCGGATCCTGCGCCCCGACTCGATTTCTTAAAATTTTTGCGACTCCATCCAACCTCCATTTACTCAAACCCCGGGCTCCATTTGATGCTCACTGATCCGAGACCCTCGCCCGGAGGTTTGCCTAGGGATCCGTGCACCACCGTGCCTTGTCCGACTCCTTCTTGGACGGATCCCTACCACTATTTAGCACCTTCTCTGCCGCATTTTCACGTCATCTTTGGCCTTCGTTTTCCACTCCCAGGAGCTCCATTATCTTCCCTAGAGTGACAACTATCGGAGGAGAGTGTCGCAGCGAGGAGGGAGAGCCCCAGCCAATGATCCAGCGACTTATGCCGCCGTGCTCCGCCGCCGAGCGAGCCCAACCTCGGGCCCCGACGAACCCTCGAGGCAAAGACCCCCGGAGGTCCAGCATCTCCAGCCTAGTCGACTGCGCCCATCAGGTCGTCCCGATTCGCCTTAGATTCGCCCAATTTCCATTTTCGCCCATTTGCGCCACCAGCCATCGCCGGTTGATTCACGCCAATCCGATCATCTATGTGTCCATCTGACCATCGATTCACGATCACGAGATCTCTACCCACGTTCTTCACCCATCCGATCAACTTATCTCGCCTCGGAGTAGGACCTCGGGTCTCCTCCGCCGCTTCGCCGGAGACCTCGCTCCGCCCCCTTCCGATCATCCATTCCAACCCTTATCGGGCCGAGGCACTTTGCCCTCGACCCAACGTTCTTTCTGTACTGTTTTGCAGGTCAAAGAGACCCATCTGAGGTCCGCACAGCCGAGCACAGGAGCTTCGCTCCTCCTTCATCACCGGAGCGTTTCCGACGTTCCCGGCTTCATCGGAGGTGCCCACCAGCTGCGGAAGACGAAGAGCATTCTTTTCCCCATCTCAGCAGCATCGGAGGATTCCTCCACCGCGCATACTGGGCCGGCTAAGTTCGCCGACGTTTTCTTGCTGGATCCTCCATCGCCTTCAGATAGAGCTCCTCGCTCCAGGTCTTCATCGAGCCGTTCATCCGAGGAGAGTTACCAACCGTCCGATCATTTGAGGAGTTCCATCAGAGGCGTCCATCACTGAAGAGGCACTAGCGCACCACAGCCGACCGATCTGCATGTGGCGCCCCTTCAGCCGTCGATCGTTAATAAAGGGGTAATTTGCACTTAGGCCCCTCCTCTTTTAGCGTTTACTGTTTATTCTTATAAATATTTGTCGTAGTTGTGTTTATTTTCAATATTTTGCACATTGGACCTCGATGTTTATTTTATTTGCAATTTAATCCTTGTTTATGTGAGCCACGTGCATCAACACGTGAGGTTCTGGGATATTTGCACTTTTAGTCCTGTATTTCCTATGTGTTATTGATTGCATATTTTTAAATAGGATTTACACTTATGCCCCTCTGTGTCTGAACCACGTGCTACACGTGTGTTTTTGTGGGCTTTTTGCATTCCAGGCCCTAGATTTTCTTGATTTGTTATTATTTAGTCCCGAAAGTATGTTTCTTTGCACTTAGGTCCTTGATTGCTGTATGCCTTATTTTTATTGAAAAAAATAGCAAATCAAATCCAAATTAGGTGAAATTTGGATACGTGGCTCCTGCCACTATGTAAAAATTTCCCTAAATTTTTGGGATATTTTCGAGGCTTTTTGTTATTTTTAAAAATTCAAAAACATGCATTTTTGTTATTGTTTTAATTGAAAAAACAAAGAAAAATATAAAACTTCTTTAAAATTCTAAAAAAATTAGGGATAATTAGTTTGTTATCTTCTAGCTTCTCCATTTTTGAGCTTATTTGGATTTATAAAACCCTTAAAAATTGAAAAACCCTAAAAATCTTGTAAAAATTCTAAAAAATTCTATAAAAATCAAAAAAATGCAAACTCTTTTTCTGTAGCTTAGTTTTTGCCTATATTTTTCATAAAAATTACCTCCAGACTTTTATAATTAGTTATCTATTTTTAATTGATCTTTCAAGTCTGGTTGAACATTGATCTCCTATTTTATCTTTTCTTGATTTTTAGAAAATCAAATAAAAAATTGAAAAATTCTGAAAAATTCACCAAAAACACTTAAAAATATAAAAAACACAAAAACAATTTTATTGGAATATTTTTGTGTATTTTTAGGTGTTGAAATAATTATTGTAGTTTCTTGTTTCTTACGTTTTCTTATAAAATCAAAAGCATAAAAAAAATTAAGAATAATTAAAATCAACCCAAAAATATTTTCTTCTTTATTTTTTGATTTGGACTACTTCGTAGGTCGTAAGGCCATCATGTGCTCCTTGAGTCCGACCCTGATCGCTATTCGAGGTTAATAAAAATAGCGAGGACCGCTCGTGATTTTCATTGATTTCTCTCTCTGTTTGGGGGTCCCTATATTTTCTTGATCGACCGAATCTTCGTGTGATTGAGGTCGTAACGACCTGAGTTATTTATCTCCCTTAGTCGCTCGTGATTTTTCGGTCATCAGAATGGCGCCGTTGCCGGGAAGCACGACTTAGTAGTCGTTTTTGATTTTTCGCGGTTTTTCTTTTCCGCGGCTTTTTTGTAGATATATTTTTCTCTGATTCATTTTATATTTTTCAAGACTGACACACTTTTGTTTCTCTTTCTTGGGAGGGCCCGAGGACCGAGGCGGCTTTTTCGAAAGCCGAAGCAACCACGGAATTCGGAGTCGGCTTCTTTCTCTACGAAGCTGCAGGAGAGCACGCGGAGGAGAGTCGAAGTGCGGGAACCGCGAAATAGCCGCAAAAAGCCGTAGTTTAGATTAGCTTAGCTTAGTTTTATTTTTCAGCAGAACCATTTTATTTAATAATACAGGGACAAATACTTGGATACTTGGCAGATTTCGGGGTCTGTTTTGCCAAGCACCGATGTGCTCGGGGGACCTCACCGTGATTTTCGCCTGTTTTTCGAGTTTTGACCATTTATTTACTGCCTATTTGGTTTATGCGGTTTTAGCCCTAGCTTAGGAATTTTTGTGATTGTGACGTAATTGATTAGGATCCAAACACCTAATTATCTGCTTGTGCCCATAGATCGTTATCTGGACCTAATTAATGAAATCACAAAGAAAAAGTCGGATTATTTGAGCTCTAGTCCACGTGCCTTGAGGAGTCACATACAACGCGTGCAAGATCCGTTGTGGCAGACACCAAGTGGCTCCCAAGATAGGACTCCAGACTTAGGCTTGAATACCCGGCTACTGTGCTTACATGTAGAAATTACTCTGCTAGGATCGGATTCTCGTGCATCATATATGTAGTTTATATTCTGTCTTTTATTTTATGTGCGGATCATCTTACATGTAGATTGCTGGAGTTAGGTACACCTTTTATCTCGTGCATGCGTCATTGATTTCCGCGCATCGGTTTTTTCGTCTTCTCCCCCTGTTTTGGACTTAAAATAATCAGGAGAATCGAAAAATTCATTAGGCGTTGATTACTTTGAAAAATATCTAAAAAAGAAAAACGATAAAATTGGGACTGCTAAACAAACTTGACCTTAAAAGACACTTCACCTAAAAATCTATCTTGGGGAGAGCAACCCCCTCATTGTCTGGTTTGATTACGTGAGAGAGTGACCCGCACACTAGGCTAGAGGCACATCCGAGCCCTGATCAGATTACCGGCCTTTTATACAGGATAGTTTGATTGGCGGATTGGATTCCTACGAGGTCACATAACCGCTCTGATATCCTGACATGATCACCTAAATAAAATCAACAAGATAATTGACCGAGCTCTTACGGTCTTCATCTCAACGTGGAGTAGGTGAACCCGGGGTTTGTTTGCTCATCTTGCTTGTCTTCCTGATCTCATCCGCCCGACTCGCTAGATCAAGATGATGGGGAGGAGGTATCTTAGGCAGCCTCTGGCTGCACCGCTTTTTAGCACTCCATCCCGTTCATCTAGGTTGGTTCGTGAGAGCCCAGACCTGCTCTCCGAACCCGAGTTCGATTCTGCCCCGTTCCCCCTTGACCACCCTTCTTCTATTCCTGACTTACAAGTGCCAGATACGAGACAACAAACTGATGATATTTCGGCACCTGAGTTTGGGTCTTTTTCCTTTGCAGAGACCATGGCCAACAGCGAGGATCGCACCGAGGGTCAGAGGCCAGAGATGACCATTTATGTTCTGGACCAGGGTGCGATCAACACCACCATGTTAGCCTCCCTTGAGATGATGTAGCGACAGATACAGTATCAAGGGGCTTTCATGGTGGATATTAGGAGAGAGATGGAGAGACTAAGAGCCACAACAGACCAGCCGGGAGCCGAGGGACGGAGGGGTCCTGATCAGCCAGAGCAGCTGGCAGCAGAGCTGAGACCGATGCGAAAGTTGCACAACCCCGAATCGACACTGACACACCGGTGGGTGGTGCTTTCGGCTATCGTGGGGGACTTCAAGTTCCCCCCAAACACACTCCAATTACTTCCCCGCTTCCACGGGCTCACCACTGAGGAGCCCCATCTTCATCTCCAGGAGTTCGGATGATCTGTAGTACCATCCACGATCGGCATGTGGACGAGGATACCATACGGATGATTGCTTTTCCTTTCTCCCTGGCCGGACCGAGCAGCCAACTGGCTGAAGCACTTAGGGAGATATGTGTACAACTGGGAGCATCTCCACACCGAGTACTTGAACAAGTACTATCCTCTCCAGTGGACGAATGCAACGAGGGTCCTGATCAGCAACTTCTCCATGCTCCCCAACGAGTAGTTTCACGAGGCATGGGAGAGGTTCCTTGAGCTTACTAACCGATATCCGCACCACGATATCACGAAGCCGAACCTAGTTCAAAGCTTCTCCTGCGGGTTGACACCAGAGCTGCAGGGCCTGGTGAATGCTTATTGTGGCGGTTCCTACTTCGCCAAGGATGAGGATAAGGTCTGGACCATCTACGAGGAGATGGCCGAGAACTATACAGTGATGTCCCAGACCAGACTCTAGACTCAGGGACGCCCCCAACCCCAGACCGTGCAGTTTCAGAGGATAGCACAGGTCGATGCCGATCCTTCCACTTCGTCAGCGGCAGCCGCACAGACGAGTCCACAGCCGCTGACATGGGCATCATCGGCGAGAAGCTGGACCAGATCAAACTGATAGAGAAGAAGCAGTGCCAGGGCATATCTCAGATGGATCAGATGGCATAGATGCTGAGTGATCTGAAGACAAAGGTCATGTGTCTCCAGAAGGCACAGACAGCTTCTCAGCCCCGTCTTCAGGCATGAGGAGATCCGAGCAGCAGCGACAGCTCGTCCCAACGCTCCAGTTAGCCTAGACAGGTACACCTAGTACAGGCGGAGCCGTACCAGCAGCCGTAGCCGTACTACCAGCCACCACCATCCTCAGACACTCAGATGGTGGTCTACCAGCCGAATCAGCCTCTGACAGTACTCCCGCCACCCTCCTACGAGCCGGAGCCGTTGATGGATGTCAACGGGATTTGGTACGACCGACCCCAGCCCGGTATCTGACGAGACCATCCTGGATTCCGTTGGTCAGCCGGAGGTGCTAGTTCCCTGCAGCAACCTCCAGTTCAGGGTGGCCAGTACGGCCATCGGCGAGAGCATCAACAGCCCCAGCCCCCAGTACACCAACACCACCAGCAACAGCAGTCATCCCAGTATGGCCCTCGTCCCTATCAGCAGGGACAGTCTTGGAGGCGGGAGCAACCTCAACAATATCATCCCTAACAGTACCCCTCTCACTCGCACCAGCCGCAATAGCCTCACTACAAGCGAGGCCACCCGTCAGGTTCTCATGGGATAGCCTATGAGAACCCCACCTTAGATGACTTAGCCCGCCTCATGACAGAGCAGCAAGCTACCTTCAGACAGGAGATGGATGAGTTCCGCCAGGAGATGCGGGAGATCGTGAGAGGGAAGGCCGCCATTCCTGCCCAGATTGAGCCGAACCCGAACAATCTGAAGAGGAAGTCTGAGCAGGTAGAGTTCACAGAGATTACCACTCCTAGTGATTCATTAGGTGATTTATCTGCATACATGTTTAATGCTGATTTTATTACACTTAGGATCGGTAGGATGCCAGCAGGCGGCGCCTCGTCTGAGCGACGACTCCACGCCACTTCCAGGATGCTATACGAGGAGGATCGTTGTACTGAGGTCGCGAGAGATGATGACGATGGTGCTTATACCACCATGGATGATGATCCAGCCGACGGTACTGAGGCCGTCGTCTCACCAGATGGAGGAGGTGGTACTGACGCCACCACAGTTGCCGAGCCAGAGCGCGGTACTGATGCCGCGAGAGGACATGCCGAGGGTGGTACTGATGCCACCATTTCTACTTCTGCTAGTCCTGTTGTCTTTCCATCTGTACATGTATCTCAGGACGTTTCTGGAAATAAAGAAAAGGATTTGTTATTTTCGGATCCACATGTGTTGATTGATGATGATTGTATGGATTCTGTTGTTCATGAGCATGCCAGGCCCTCTCCTAGTCCTTCATCTGAGAAGGACCCCGTGATCCCCTTTCCACGAGCACTTCACATGGCAAAGGGGAAGAAAACCGAAAATAAAAAAAAGAATCACCAGATAGAGTTCAGCCAGAGTTCAGCCAGCAAATAATAGATTGATTCCATATCCAACTGACTCTTCAGGGGGCCTTGGAGCACATCCCTCTACTCCAGAGATCACTCAGAGACAGGACCACAGTTAGGAGGAAGAGGAGGAACCATCAGTCCCAGATCCATGTGCTTACTAGAGCCACTTGTTTCGCGATACAGAACCGTCTGCCAGACAAGAGGCCAGATGCAGGAGCCCTGTATGTCAGATGCCACATCCATGAGCAGAGGTTCGACCGCACTCTATTAGACAGCGGTTATTCGATTAACCTACTTCCGGCAGCCCTTCTCGATTGCTTCGAGTTGGGCACTCTCCGACAGAGTAGGATGGTCCATCAGTTTGATGATCGATCAGTCAAGAGGCCGAAGGGGTTGCTGAAGGACGTTGTCGTCACGATTCAGGGCCTGAAATTCCCCGTGGACTTTGTTGTGTTGGACATGGAGATCCCTGAGTCTGTGACCGATACCCCCATCATTTTAGGACGTCCGTTCTTGGCCACAACCAAGGCAATGTCTGGCCATGATAGCGGGTAGGTGTACTTTCACGTCGAGGGTGAGAATATACAAATAGAGACGATCGAGGAGACTAGAGCCAGAGATTCAGCTTGCTCAGAGCCGACCACAAATTTAGAGCAGATGACATAGGTAGGGTGAGACATCCACCAGGACTGCAATTTTGTGATTACAGATGACGAGGCAGTTTGGGCAGATCCAGTCGCACATGCCATCCTCTCACCTTCAGAGTTCGCTGACGCAGAGACGCCAACAGAGGAGAGCTTGGAGAGCGCATTCCTGGTCCAGGATACATTTCAGGCAGCAGATTCGGTTCCCGACCGTGAGACAGATTTTTGTGAGTATGATACAAATCCCTCGGAGTCAGATAGTGATTGGGCAGAGTGCGATGATTTAATACCATGTATTACTTCTACTGAGCCTACAGCTAGGGAGGAGGTTGATTCCGTGCAGAGCAGAGACAGTCTAGCAGAGCAACCTTCTCCAGATCCAGTTTGTGAGTGAGAGTTCTCATTCTCCCATGCAGATTTGGTAACATACACTCGGATTCTTCAGAGGCCAGATCCGCCATCACCTACTTGTCCAGAGCTGAAGCCGCTACCGTCGTCGCTGAATTATAGGTTCCTTGCGGGTGAGCATGAGATGTACCCAGTCACTATCTCTGCTGATTTGACTGGAGAGCAAGAATCCCGTCTGATGGGGGTTCTTGAAAAGAACCGCAAGGTGATAGGATGGAGTGTAGCCGATCTCCAGGGGATCAGTCCAGCGCTGTGCTCCCACCATATCTATCTCGAGGAGGAGGCAAAGCCGTCGCGTGAGTTCCAGCAGCGGCTGAACCCGAATCTTAGAGAGGTTGTCATGAAGGAGATCTCAAAATGGTGGAGCGCCGATTTTATCTATCCCATCTCCGACTCCAAGTGGTTCAGTCCATTGCATGTGGTGCCCAAGAAGACGGGCATCACTACAGTTGTCAGTGAGTCTGGAGAGGAGATTGCTACCCGGGTACCCACTTCTTGGCGGGTCTGTGTGGATTACAGACGATTGAACCAGGCCACCAAGAAGGATCATTTCCCCTACCCTTTATTGATCAGATTATTGAGAGGCTGGCAAGGAAGAGCCATTACTGTTTCTTGGATGGGTACTCCAGATATAATCAGGTGGCCATCGTGCCCGAGGATCAGGACAAGACCACCTTCACCTGTCCCTTCGGGACATATGCTTTCAGACACATGCCATTTGGATTGTGCAACACTCCGACGACATTTCAGAGATGCATGTTGTCTATCTTGTCGGACATGGTGGGGGAGTGCTTGGAGGTCTTCATGGATGATTTCTCGGTCTACAGTGACGGATTCGATTCTTGTCTTGACTGCCTAGATCGAGTCCTTCAGCGATGCATAGAGGTTCACCTTGTGTTGTCTTGGGAGAAGAGTCATTTCATGGTGACTCAGGGGACGGTGCTTGGCCATATCATCTCCAACAGGGGCATGGAGGTTGATCCGGCCAAGGTAGATGTCATTAGAAAACTCAATCCACCGTCCAACTTGCGGAAGCTATGGTCTTTTCTGGGGCACGTCGGTTTCTACCGACGCTTCATTCATTATTTCAGCAGGATTGCCCGACCGTTGACTGATCTGCTGACGAAAGACACTGAGTTCCTTGTTGATGATAAGTGTCTATCGTCGTTTGAGACTCTCAAGAGTCGAGTTGTAGGGGCTCCTGTTCTCCAGCCAACCGATTGGTGTCTCCCATTCAAGATCATGGCGGACGCCTCCGATTTTGCCGTGGGAGCCGTGCTGGGACAGAGGAGGGATGGAGTCCCATTTTCTATCCACTACGCTAGCCGTACATTGGATGCCACACAACGGAACTATACAGTCACCGAGAAGGAGATGCTAGCCGTAGTTTTTGCCCTAGATAGTTCAGATCTTACATCATTGGATCTAGAGTGACCATATACACTGATCATACCGCCATCCGGTACCTCATGGCAAAGAAGGATGCAAAGCCAGATTGACCAGATGGATCCTTCTACTCTAGGAGTTTGATATAGAGTTTAAGGATAAACCTGGAGTCAAGAATGTGGTGGCAGATCATCTCTCCCGATTGGAGTATCTTGAGGATTCTGAGCATATTGAGCTTATTTGTGAGACCTTCCCAGATGAGGCGATCCTTGCTATCGCCTCGCTCCCATGGTATGCCGATATTGTGAAATATCTTGTCACCAAGAAAGTTCCACAAGATTGGCCGAGGCAGAAACTTGAGACCTTCCTCGCGAAGGCCAGTTTTACCATTGGGAGGATCCCGTCCTTTACCATGAGGGAGGGGATAGTATCTGGCGTCGGTGCATTCCTCAGGAGGAGCACAACAGCATCCTTACTTACTTCCACAAGCTTGAGGCAGGAGGATATCACTCAGGGAAGGGAACGGCATAGAAAGTGCTCCAATCCGGCCTATGGTGGCCTACTCTCTTCAAGGACTCTGAAGAGTTCGTGGAGAGGTGTACTGACTGTCAGAGGATGGGCACTTATGGACATCGTGATATGATGCCGATGCATCCCATACACTTCTATGAGGTTTTTGACGCATGGGGCATTGATTTCATGGGTCCATTCCCTAGGAGTCAGGGATTCGAGTACATTCTGTTGGCCGTGGATTATGCGAGTCGTTGGGTTGAGGCCATCCCCGCCCAAACCGCAGATGCTAGGACTGTATGAAAATTTTTAAGGAAGAATATCATTTCACGGTTCGGGGTCCCTCGAGTGTTGATATCTGACAGGGGGTCTCATTTCGTCAACGACAAGGTGAAGGCCCTTGCTAGTGAGTTCAGCATAGACCATCGAGTTGCCACTCCATACCACCCTCAGACAAATGGTCTTGCTGAAGTGTCGAACAGGGAGATCAAGACTATATTGCAGAAAGTCGTCCGCCCTGACTGAAAGATTGGTCACAGCTTTTGGACTCGGTCTTGTGGGCATATCGGACGTCTTTCAAGATGCCTTTGGGTACATCTCCCTTTCTCCTCGTTTATAGCAAGCCGTGCCATTTACCTGTTGAGCTGAGACATAGGTCACTTTGGGCTGTTACAGATATACTTTTGGATCCATAGAGTGTAGGAGATCAAAGGAGGGCAGAGTTAGCAACCCTGGAGGAGCTTCGTGATACCGCCTTTTCGAACAGCCTACATTATAAGGAGAGAGTGAAGGAGTGGCATGATTCTCATATCAGCCACAAGAAGTTTGAGCCAGGACAGAGAGTATGGCTGTTTGATGCTAGGCTTCGTCTATTTCAAGGGAAGCTACTGAGCAAATGAGGGACTGTATTTGGTTAGAAAGGTCCATGATAATGGGAGTATTGATACATCTGAGTTGTCTTCTGATGTTACCTTTCGAGTGAACGGCCAGCGGCTCAAGCCATATCTAGATCATGAGCCGCGGGTCGTTGATGTTGCTCCTATTCACTTTGCGTGAGACATGGTATCTTGACTCACATCTATTGCATTTCACACCTGATTATCACTGTTCTTCCGACTTGTATAGATCCAGTTGTCCATATCACTCTATTCTTTAGTCCCACACCCCTTTTCTCATTTTATGATTATGCTATACGTAGGGTGTACTTTACCCTAAGTATAGGGGGGTGCAGGACTCTCGGGTATTCTATTGATTCTTTCCACCCCTGTTTTGCTGCCTATACTTAGGGATATTTCACCCTACATCCTTCCACTCGGATTTCCCTTCATGTACAGCTTTCTATACTTAGGATTACTTGATCCTAAGTATAGGGGGAACACCGAGTTCTCTTTATTCTATTCTTTGATTCGTCTTTGTATATACCATTCCTTTTCACTTCCCTATACTAAGCACGAGTTATGTCTTCTTCATCGCTCTTGATCACTCTAAGGACATCGTTCGAGCTAAGTATAGGGGGGTGTCGTATATATTTCATATATACTTTAGCCATAACTCGTACTTTGTGTGAGTGTGTCAATAAATAAAAATGGATAAAAATCCATAAAAATTTAAAAATTCCCTTGTACATAAAATTCTTCTTGCACATACCTATTTATTTATACAAATTGTTTTTGTACAAATGACTATAAAATCTTTTGTGTAAATAGCTTGTAAATATTTTCATACCAAAACTATGTATATAGTACAAAATTTTTGTAAAATATTTGAAAAACAAAAGTTTGCAAAAACCTTGTGTAAATTTTTGAAAAATATTTTGCAAAACTTCACATTCATGCATACATCAATGTTTTCAAACATTTTTCAAAAAATTTGCACATGTGTAAATATTTGTAAAATAGCATCTTTGTAAAATACTTGTACAATTTTTCCAAATCATAGTTGACATTTAAACTGGCCTGGAATTAAATTAGAAAATGGAGCTTGGTTTAAGACCTTAATCCACCTAATAATAAGAGGAACCTTATAGGGCTTAGGATTAAGACTTTTCAGGTCCATTGGGACTTAATTCTTTGAGTCCACTAGGCTATGAGCATATGTCATCTTGATGAGCCTAAGTAGAGCACTTAACAACACACGCATGACTCTTAGAGACAATAGCTTTACTTACACCAGCACTTTACACATAGCTCTCCACAGATGAGGTGATGTGGAGGCAGTTTCCTTTGGCTTGGGGTAGCATATGAGGGCAATACTTCTAGGCGGAACCTCTCTTCCTTCTTATAGTGAAGGAAGTGTGTCTCAACTTGGTCTGGTGGTTATGCAGTCTAAAGACAGAAGCTGTGGGTTGCAATAAAGCTTCAAAAGAGGGATAGTCTACTAGCTCAAGAGGAAAAACTCCTTGTATATATGCTGCACCATGTAGAGATGTTGTACTGATGCACATGAAAAAAAATGTGCAAAAAGAAAAGAACTCCAAAAAAGTGGTGGGTCGGATTGAAAATTTAATAATCCCACCGGAGTGTACATAGTCAAATAAAGCAAAAGCTTATGTTATGCATGACCATCTCATGAAGCTTGCAACGGGAGACTCAGCTACACTGGTTAGAGCTCCCAAGGATACATGGCTACACTGGCCATGGTCCATTCTCTTCTTCCCCTTTTCTTGAGCCGGTTGCACTTGAACTTAGAAGGGAATACCCCGCTTCTCGAGGAAAGAGTTGCTAGACCGAGGCATTAGAGTTACCGGGTTGAGGGAGGTTGTTTCTTTATTACTTCTGAGGTGGGGAGCTACATATCACTTACACCGTACAAGGAATGATTCATAGTCATTAGAGTTTGTGTATGTAGACTTGTTCTGATCTGGTTTATTGAGGAGTCTTGACCATAGATTGGTGGAACTTAGAGGCTGTTAAGTTTTAAGCTTGAGTCCAAATAAGGTTCCGACAAATGAATAATTCAAAGGTCTGACCGAGCTCCATATTTCAATTTAATGAAGGAAAGTTTAATAATCAACCTTGATTTCCTCTCTTTTTCTTTTTCTTTCTCTTTTGCACTTCTTTTTCATATAAGTGTTTGCTAAGGGACTAGCAAAAGTAAAGTATAGGGGGTGATGAATCCCAATTCATCACTCTTTATTCCTTTATTTTAGCTAGAAACTTTAGCCAAATACCATGTAATGTGTGTAAATATCATAAATTGCCAAAACACATGCATCATGTAAATATGCATAATTAGCATGTTTTTGTATAAAAATAAAGGAATAAAGAAGAAAAAGAGGGAAATATTTAGAATAAATATTGAGTGACTTAATCCCAAGGGAGGGCTCAGCATGGGCCTGACCGCAAAAGAACCGGCGTAGAGGGAGATAAGGTCAAGCATGTGTGTACATAATCCTATGTATATAAATAAATTTATTTTCCTCAAAATAAAAATTAAAAAGTGTTTCTCATATCTTGTACATATTTGTAAAAATAAAACTAAAATAAAAATAGGAAAAATAAAATAAAAACAAAAATAAATAAAAGTCTCTCTCATCAGTGTACATAGACCATGTATATACAATAAAATGCCCATTTATTTTCTCCTTATATAATAAATCCAATAAAAAATTATATTTTTATACTCCATATTTTATGGTGTAAATAAATAAAATAAATATCAAAAAAATAAAAACAAAAAAAATCATTTCCCACCTTCTATATATACCATGTACATTTGTATATAAACCTATTTATTTAACCCATGTAAATAAATCATAAAAATAAAATAAAAATACCTTGTTATTCCAAATTTTATGTTGTAAATAAATAAAATATAAATTTGTATTAATTGTGCACAAAACAAATTAAAAATAAAAATAAAAAATATATATGTGTATATACCTATATATAATAATATAATGTAAATACGTTATTTATTTTTCAAAAAAATAAATAAATATCACTAAAAATAATTTGAAAAATAATAAACATTTTTCATGTTTAAACTTTTTCGAAACAAAGTCATTTACTAATTTTAATTGAATTTCCAAATAATTAATAAATGGAGGCCTGTGATTGGTCCACGGGGGCTCGTTGACCCCCGATCAACTCTCCCCCCAGGACCACTCGCCCGCGGATCCTGCGCCCCGACCCGATTTCTCAAAATTTTCGCGACTCGATCCAACCTCCATTTACTCAAACCCCGGGCTCCATTTGACGCTCACTGATACGAGACCCTCGCCCGGAGGTTTGCCTAGGGATCAGTGCACCACCGTGCCTTGCCCGACTCCTTCTTGGTTGGATCCCTACCACTATTTAGCACCTTCTCCGCCGCACTTTCATGTCATCTTTGGCCTTCGTTTTCCACTCCCAGAAGCTCCATTATCTTCCCTAGAGTGACAGCTATCGGAGGAGAGTGTCGCAGCGAGGAGGGAGAGCCCCGACCACTGATTCGGCGACTTACGCCGCCGTGCTCCGCCGCCGAGCGAGCCCAGCCTCGGGCCATGACAAACCCTTGAGGCAAAGACCTTCGGAGGTCCAGCATCTCCAGCCTAGTCGATTGCGCCCATCAGGTCGTCCCGATTCACCTTAGATTCGCCCAATTTCCATTTTCACCCATTTGCGCCACCGACCATCGTCGGTTGATTCACACCAACCCGATCATCTATCTGTCCATCTGACCATCGATTCACGATCACGAGACCTCTACCCACGTTCTTCACCCATCCGATCAACCTGTCTCACCTCAGAGCAGGACCTCGGGTCTCCTCCGTCGCCGCTTCGCCGGAGACCACGCTCCGCCCCCTTCCGATCATCCATTCCATCCATTATCGGGTCGAGGCACTTTGCCCTCGACCCAGCGTTCTTTATGTGCTGTTTTGCAGGTCAAAGAGACCCATCTGAGGGTCCGCACAACCGAGCACAGGAGCTTCGCTCCTCCTTCGTCGCCGGAGCGTCTCCGACGTTCCCGACTTCATCGGAGGTGCCCACCAGCTGCGGAAGATGAAGAGCATTCTTTTCCCCATCTCAGCAGCATTGGAGGAGTCCTCCACCACACGTATTGGGCCGGCTAAGTTCGCCGGCATTGTGTTCTTGCTGGATCCTCCATCGCCGTCAGATAGAGCTCCTCGCTCCAGGTCTTCATCGAGCCGTTCATCCGAGGAGAGTTACCAGCCGTCCGATCATTTGAGGAGTTCTATCAAAGGCGTCCATCACTGAAGAGACACCAGCGCACCACAACCGACCGATCTCCACGTGGCGCCCCTTCAGCCGTCGATCGTTAATAAAGGGGTAATTCGCACTTAGGCCCCTCCTCTTTTAGCGTTTATTATTTAGTCTTGTAAATATTTGTCGTAGTTGTGTTTATTTTGGATATTTTGCACATGGGACCTCGATGTTTATTTTATTTGCAATTTAGTCCTTGTTTACGTGAGCCACATGCATCGACACGTGAGGTTCTGGGATATTTGCACTTTTAGTCTTGTATTTCCTATGTATTATTGATTGCATATTTTTAAATAGGATTTACATTTATGCCCCTTCTGTGTCTGAACCACGTGCTACGCGCGTATTTTTGTGGCCTTTTTGCATTCCAGACCCTGGAATTTCTTGATTTGTTATTATGTAGACCCGGAAGTTTGTTTCTTTGCACTTAGGTCCCTGATTGCTGTATGCCTTGTTTTTATTGAATAAAATAGCAAATCAAATCCAAATTAGGTAAAATTTGAACACGTGGCTCCCTGACACTGTGTAAAATTTCCCTAAATTTTTAGGACATTTTTGAGGTTTTTTGTTATTTTTAAAAATTCAAAAATATGCATTTTTGTTACTGTTTGAATTGAAAAATCAAAGAAAAATATGAAAACTTCTTTAAAAATTCTAAAGAAATTAGGGATAATTAGTTTTGTTATCTTCTAGCTTCTATCCATTTTTGAGCTTATTTGGATTTTTAAAACCCTAAAAAATTGAAAAACCTAAAAATATTGTAAAAATTCTAAAAAAATCTATAAAAATCAAAAAAATTCAAACTGTTTTTCTGTGGCTTAGTTTTTATCTATTTTTTTCTTAAAAATTGCCTCCAAATTTTTATAAATCAGTTTTCTATTTTTAATTGATCTTTCAAGTATGGCTGTACATTGATCTCCTTTTTTCTTTTTCTTGATTTTTAGAAAATCAAACAAAAATTTAATAATTCTGAAAAATTAATCAAAAATACTTAAAAACATAAAAAACACAAGAACAATTTTTTTGGAATTTTCTGTGTATTTTTAGGTGTTTAAATAATTGTTGTAGTTGCTTGTTTCTTATATTTTCTTATAAAATCAAAAACACAAAAAAATTTAAAAATAATTAAAATCCACCAAAAAAATATTTTCTTCCTTATTTTTCGATTTGGACTACTTCATAGGCCGTAAGGTCATCCCGTGCTCCTTGACTCCGACCGTGGGTCGCTATACCAGGTTTATAAAAATAGCGAGGACCTCTCGTGATTTTCAATGATTTATCTCTCTATTTGGTGGTTGCTATATTTTCTTGATCGACCGAATCTTAGAGCGATTGAGGTCGCAATGACCTGAGTTATTTATCTCCCTTAGTCGCTCGTGATTTTTCGGTCATCAGTAATCAATCTGGTGATTATAATTAATTTCTCATTATTGATATATTTTTAATGTTGAAAAATCCATTATGGTCATTTTAGCATATTCTATATTTAGAACACAACAAATATCTCCACAATTATCTCCTCTCTCTTCCTCTCCCTCTCTCTCTCGATGGAGGCATGAGGTTCCTCTCCCTCCCTCTCTCTCTCTCTATCTTGATAGCGGCATGAGGGAAGGATGTTGCTACTTGTCGGTGATGGCGTGCAATGACGGTGGAAGGAGAACATTGGATGGTGGATGCAACATGCTGCTCTATGGTAGCTGGTGATGGCGTGCTGCTCTATGGACGTTCAACGACTACTTCTCGTGGTGGTAGGGTGATCTTTGACCTTTAGATAACGAGGAAAAAATATGGGGTCTCCAAAGTTATTTTCTTGTAGGCAATGGAGGCAACATCACATGGAGGTGGTGGCTGCACATGTATGAGGTGAATTGTGGAGAATAAGGTTGAAGGAGAGTGTGGATAGAGGAGGTGTGTGGGAGGAGTAGGATGTGCATGGAGAAGATGGGTCATGGAAGTGAAGGGCGGAGGAGGTGCGGGTAGAGTAAGGAAGCATGAGAAGGAGGGCGTCCCAATTTTTACAATCAGAGATCATTTTTTACAATCTCTGATCCTTTTTTACAATCGTAGATTGTTTTTACAATCTCCTATCATTTTTACAAATTTCATATTTTTTTTACATTTATTGTTTCTTTTACATAGATATGAAAACTATGTTGACATATCTTTAAAATACAGAGAGGATGTACAATGATATAAACCGAAAATGGATAATATTAGAAATACTTTATAGATTAGCTTAATATAAATGCATTAAATGACTCACATATCGTATAATATATTAAATATATATCTCATAATAATTATATTAAACACGATGAGAGAAAGAATGGTATTACATTATATTTAGTAAAAAATAAATTTATAACTACATTTATATATGAGAAAGGATGTATGGATAAGGATATATATTTACCGATATAAAAGTGATATCGACGTCTCTATCTATTTTAAAATGGATATACATATGGATGTCAAAACTGTACAAAATAGATACAATTACAGGTTGAATCCACACACACACACACACACACACATATATATATATATAAATAGGGGGTACTTCAAATGAGGTGGGGTCTCACCGATATTGTGGTGAGCCATCGAGCAGATTCGTCAGATTTCAATCTGACGGTTGCATCAAAAACCTCATCCAAAAGGACATTTTCATCAAATTGATTTCATTAATTTTGAGTTTCATTTATTGGTTTCAAATTGCCATTCTAAGCTTTTCTCAATTTGGTATTTTCCAAATGCCTTTATTGATTAATTTCCGATTTTGTTCTAAACGATTTGAAATCAACCACAACTTTGTAAAGTACAACGAGTTTTTGTAAAATATATGTTACTCTTTGTAAATTTCATTAATGATTTCATTTTATTACTGTAATTTCATTTTGTAAATGGTTGTATCAGTTTTGTAAATGTGTACATTCATTTTGTAATTCCAGTGAGTTTTTGTAAGAGTATTTTTCCTCTTTGTAAGCTTCAACTTTTTTGTAATTGTGTATGTTTGTTTTGTAAAAAAATCCGTGAATCTTTGTAACTGAATCTCCTTCCTTTGTAAAATTCACGCATGTTTTCCATTGCGTTAAAGTTCAATTGCCATACATGTTTTCGAGTCCTGTAAAATAGAGAAAAAACATTGAGATTTGTAAAAAAGGTACATAAATATGTTAATCTGAATATCAGTTAAGTAAAAATATTATACGATAATATAACAGTATCCCCCTCCTTTGTAAGAATGTCTGATCACTTTGTAAATTTTAGGCGCTCTTTTGTAAAATGATCTGATCACTTTGTAATATTTCTGTAGAGTTCTGCGACAAATAAGTACACTGTTAGATATTGGAAACATGTAAAAAATTGACATGATATTGTAAAAAAAATTCAATATTTGCACAAAACATTTCCATTTTTGTAAAAAAAATATGATTTGTAAAAAAACTAAGGATACCCTCCTCCGTGCACATCTCGATGCTTCGGCGTCAACATCGAGGTGTCGCATTGGAGGACGAGCAGGCAGAGCGCGGCCTGACGGAGAGCGGGGCCAAGGGCGGGAAGTAGGGACATGAGCGGAAGGCTACCGCCTCGCCGAAGAGGACGACGCACGGGGCTGCGGCTCCTCCTGAAGGTCGGTGCACAGAGGAAGGCGGACGGTGCCGCCTCGCATGAGGTAGAGGTCGCCGAAGAGAATGGCGCGTGGGGCTGTGGCTATGACTGAAGATCAGTGCGTGGAGGAGGGCGGGCGGTACCGCCTCGCGTGAGGCAGAGGAGGCGGCTTGGCGGTGGCGCAGTCGCACACGTGCGGCGGGGAGACGAGGCAGGCGGACGGAGGATGTTGCTGGAGAAGGGTGTTGCTGCCACCGACAGATGTTGCTGGAGAGATGGAGGACGTGCGGCGGGGAGACGAGCCAGAGGAGGCGGTTGGGCGCTGATTAATCAAGAGAGAGAGATATTAGGAAATTTAGTTGTCACATTCTATATTTAGAATTTGACAAATGACCAAAATGGGTTTTTCACAATTAAAATAATGTAATTAATGCGAACTTTATCACAACTGTGGGATTAAAATTATATGGATGAGATGGAGGGGCTCACCACAAAAGTGGTGAGACCCCGCCTCATTTGAAATTTCTCCTATATACATACATATCCCTAGCTATCATTACATTAGGGATGAGTGGCGTGTACCATTCCAAGTTTAGATCGTCGGTCCAATATCGGGAAAAACCGACCCTTACAACATGTTGGATTCGAGCTCGAAAATCCATTGAGAACCTAACGTCAACGGATTAGGAATCGTCTAGTTTAGTTTATTAAGCATGGGCTTCCATGTCTCGCGCTTTACAGCACAGGTTGCTCCGTGCCTCCTCGAATAAAGAAAGGGGAAGGAGCCATCCTGTGAGCAGGACATGCCATTAAAAATGACCTTGAGCTTCCCAACTAGCTATTATGAGTCTGCATTAACCTGCATGATCTCTGTCTTAAGAAGAATAAGATATGGAGCTCGTTGACCATTATAAGTACTGACGTCCTAATTACCACTGTTTCATTTGGCTTATTTTATATCTGAATCTTACGTTCGTCCCAGTATTGATTAATAACTCACAAAGAGCTTGCTGCCCTCATTAATAACCTGCATGCAATGAACTTGAGAAAGTGTATGGGGCCAGTATTAATTTTTGCGTTTTCCTTCCCTCGTATCCGAGAGGGGATCGTCTGCGTCGCTCGATTTTGATCGAGCAGTTCCCACGATTTCACATTTTTTTGGGTCTGTACCATGCAAAATTGTGCGAACCGCTCGATCAAGATCGAGCGGCTCCCACATCTACAGCAGGCACAACACCACAACAGAGGATCTACGTAGGATCATGTCCCATATCCGAACACATTCGTATGCTTCTCTTTCTTGCCTATATATTCTGATGCCTTTGAATTCCTTTTGATGATGTTTGCGTTCTAAATTAAGACAAGAATCCACTATGCTACATAGAGATGTCATCTTGAGATTCTTGAATTTTCGATTGCCTCGCTTCCCTATGTTTGGTATCTGTTGGATGATGGTTTTGATCATTTTTCATTATGAAAGTTGTCGAAAATATTTCCAAAAAGAATTGGCGTCATGTGCATTTTCGAAAAATACAAGGATTCGAAGCTAAAAAAATACATTGGGGCATCAAATTCTAGTGATGAAAATTGAGTTTGTAGAAAAAGATTCAGATATTAACGTCACCAATATTATTTTCTCAAAAGCTTGGTAACCATACTTTTATTGCAATGGACTATATGTTGCAAAAAAATAGGGGGTAACATGTTATTTTAGTGTGATGAGTGACAACAATTTCAGTGTGAATGCTTGGGTGACTGTTGAATCAGCTCAGGATCGGGGTACCAAGGTCTGCTCTTGGAGGGTTTTTGGTGTCCGAAAAATCAGATCCAAAAATTGTTGTATTGACTACTCTCAGGATGCATGGTACCCAATCCATAATGTCTCAACAACAATTAACCCACAAGTATATAAGCAATAAATGTAAAGTGAGCTGAAATTTATTATAACTCTGTAAAAATCTATATAGTGACAAGCAATGTAGAGGTCAAACTCAAGGGGAGAACTATATTGATGAAAATCTACGGAAGTCTTTTTCAAAAAAAATAAAAAATTGAGAAAAATGAGGATAATCGGAGCCAAGTTAGCTCCCTGGGGGGCAACCCCATTTTACCCCCACCACATTTTTTCTATTTTTTAATTTTTTTTGAAAAAAACTTCTGTGGATTTTCACAAATATATCACTATATTATGTCACTCAAATTTCGTGCAAAATAGAGACTCCTATGATCTCCATCTTGATGGAATCGATTTCAACATTTATGTGACCGTTTAAAAATGATTGTCTGGATAGATGTCGTATGAGTATATGTTTCACACGAAACTAGAAAGGCATAATATAGGGATATTTAGTGATGAAAATCCACTAATTCATTAAAAAAATAAAATTAGAAAAATGATGTGAAGGAGCTAAGTTATCTCCACCCATGGCAGCCATATTTGACCCTTATATATATATATATATATATATATATATATATATATATATATATATGGGTCATATGTGGCTGCCCCCTAGGGGCAGCCAACATGGCTGCCCCCACCTTATTTGGGCAAATTTTTTTATTTTTTTGAAAAATAACACCATGTACATTCATCCCTATATCCCTCCTATATACCATTCGAATTTCGTCAGAAAAAGAGACTCCTACGGCCTCCATCCGGACAGTAATTTTTTAACGGTAACAGGATTTTTTTAAATCGATACCATCGAGATGGAGGCCGTAGGAGTCTTTGTTTCTGACGAAATTCGAATGGCATATAGGAGAGATATATGGATGAATATACATGGTTTTATTTTTCAAAAAAAATAAAAAAACGCCGAAAAATGGGGCGGGGGCATATATAGGAAAAAATGGGGCTGCCCCCGCCCCATTTTTCGGCGTTTTTTTTTTTTTGAAAAATAAAACCATATATATTCATCCATATATCCCTCCTATATGCCATTCGAATTTCGTCAGAAATAGAGACTCCTACGGCCTCCATCTCGATGGTATCGATTTAAAAAAATCCTGTTACCGTTAAAAAATTACTGTCCGGATGGAGGCCGTAGGAGTCTCTATTTCTGACGAAATTCGAATGGTATATAGGAGGGATATAGGGATGAATGTATATGGTGTTATTTTTCAAAAAAAATAAAAAAAATTCCCAAATAAAGTGGGGGCAGCCACATATATATATATATATATATATAGGAAATATTTCAAATGAGGTGCACCTTTCCTGAATGCATGGAAAACCACGTCAATTTAAGCATTTATTCTATTTATTTTACACATTCTAGCTCTATAAATTTAATATTAAATATTGATATAATATGTATATCATGAAAAATTTATGAAAATATTACTATATTTGACATTAAAAAGTTTGTTACAATATGCATGATATATTTTACATAACTGTATAATCGTCAGTATTTTACAATATGTAGTTTAAATTTACAAAATTGTTACGTAATTTACAAATTTGATAGTGGCTTTCTGAATTTCAGGAAAGACCCACCTCATTAGAAGGGCCCTATATATATATATATATATAGGTAAATGGGGCTGCCCCCAGGGAGTAGCCAAGTTGGCTACTCCCACCCCTATTTTTCCCTCATTTTTATATTTTTTTTGGAAAATAAAAATATGTATATTCATCATTATATCCCTCTCACATTCTATTAAAATTTCGTCAGAAACAGAGACTCCTACGACCTCCATCCAAACATGGTCGATTTAAAAAATCCTGCGACCGTTAAAAAAATGACGTCTGGATGGAGGGCTTAGGGGTCTCTGTTTCTGACGAAATTTTAATAGAATGTGAGAGGGATATAGTGATGAATACACAAATTTTTATTTTTCAAAAAAATAAAAAAAACGACGGAAAAATAGGGGTGGGAGTAGCCAAGTTGGCTACTCCCTGGGGGCAGCCCCATTTTACCCATATATATATATATGTATGTATGTATGTATGTATGTATGTATGTATGTATGTATGTATGTATGTATGTGGAAAAAATGGGGCTGCCGCCCCATATTTCCACATTTTTTTGAAAAATAAAACCATGTATATTCACCCATATATCCCTCCTATATGCCATTCGAATTTCGTCAGAAACAGAGACTCCTACGACCTCCATCGAGATGATGTCGATTTAAAAAATTCTGTTACCCTTAAAAAATGATTGTCTGGATGGAGGCCGTAGGAGTCTCTGTTTCTGACGAAATTCGAATGGTATATAGGAGGGATATGCGGATGAATATACATGTGGTATTTTTCAAAAAAATAAAAAAATTGACAAAATAAGTTGGGGCAGCCATGTTGGCTGCCCCTAGGGGGCAGCCACATATGACCCTATATATAGGAAAAAATGGGGCTGCCCCCGCCCCATTTTTCGGTGTTTTTTTATTTTTTTTGAAAAATAAAATCATGTATATTCATCCATATATCCCTCCTATATGCCATTCAAATTTCGTCAGAAACAGAGACTCCTACGGCCTCCATCTTGATGATATCGATTTAAAAAAATCCTGTTACTGTTAAAAAATTACTGTCCAGATGGAGGCCGTAGGAGTCTCTGTTTCTGACGAAATTCGAATGGTATATAGGAGGGATATAAGGATGAATGTACATGGTGTTATTTTTCAAAAAAAATAAAAAAAATTTGCCCAAATAACGCGGGGGCAGCCATGTTTATATATATATATATATATATATATATATATATATATAGGGTAAAATGTGTATGCCCCCTAGGGGGAGCTAACTTAGCTCCCCCCGCCCCTTTTTCCCAAAATTTTTTTATTTTTTTTGAAATCTAAAACCGTGTAAATTCATTATTAAATCTATATATTATGTTATTCAAATTTCATACGAAACCGAGACTCCTACGACCTCCATCCAAACGGGGTCGATTTAGAAAATCCTGTTACCGTTAAAAAATGACTGTCTGGATGGAGGCCGTAGGAGTCTCTGTTTCACACGAAATTTTTATGACATAATATAGGGATATAGTGATGAATATTCACGGAAAAAAATTTCAAAAAAAAAATAAAAATTGAAGAAAATGGGGCGGGGGGAGCTAAGTTAGCTCCCCCTAGGGGGCAGCCCCATTTTCCTCATATATATATATATATATATGGGGTTGGGGAGCATGCACCCAGGTGCATGTAATTTTACATGCACCGGGGCTTATATCTCCCACATTTTTGTACTTTTTTGGAAAATATCATCGTATACATTCATCTATATATCCCTCCGTTAGGTTATTTAGATTTTGTCAGAAACAGAGACTCCTATGCCCTCTATTTAGAACAGGTCAATTACAGCAATTCTAAGACCATTTAAAATTACTTATTCTAGATGGAAGGCATATGAGTCTCTGTTTCTGACGAAATTGGATAGCGTATAGGAGGGATATATGGATGAATATACATGGTGATACTTTTTAAAAAAATAAAAAAATGGAAGATATAAACCCCAGTGCATATAAAATTATATGCACCTTGGTGCATACTCCCTTTTCCCTATATATATATATAGGAGTGATCGTATGAGCAAAAAAATTGTGAGAGCATGAGAGGGGTGATTCTGGACCACATGATCCACCCAGGAGAGAGAAGAACAGGAGAGAGAAAATAGAATCATGTGGTCCAGAATCATTCATCTCACGCTCTCACAACTTTTTGCTCTCATAGGATCATTCCTCTCTCTCTCTCTCTATATATATATATATATATAGGGGACCCTTCCAATGAGGTGCACCTTTCCTGGGTGTATGGAAAGCCCGTTACGAGATCCGTTAGATCTCGATCTAGCGGTTCTTCATCCAAAAGGGTATTTTAGTCCATACATTTTCGTTTTAAATTTGAATTTAATTTCGAATTTCAAATTTATTTCGTCTTTATATTTTTCCATTTTTAGCGTGTCTGATTTGGTATTTTTTGTTGCCTTTTAGTTACAGAATTTTCGCTAACATGGTAGCATTTTCGCGCAATGTAGAATAGCAGATTTTTTTGTAAAATTCCCTTTGATATTGTAAAACTGCATCCTGCATTGTAAAATAAAATCACAATTAGTAATATTTATATTATAATAATTGTAATTTTGATAACACTATTGTAAAAGATCATGGACGTTTTGTAAAATCTGTATGAAGATTGTAAATCCATCATATCCTATTATGTGCGTTTTCATAAATGCAGAGCATCTTTGTAAAATTTGAATCCCTGTTGTAATTTTGCATCCTGCATTGTATAATAAGATCATAGTTAGTGATACATTCAAATAGTTTTTGCGTCATTTATATTGTAAAATACGATCTGGGATTGTAAAAAAACACTCGAGATTGCAAAATAGGTCATTATATTGTAAAAACATGGGCACGCCCTCCGTCTCCAGCATCCTCTCTACCCGCACCTCCTCCGCCCTTCTCCTCCACGACCCACCTCCTCCATGCACGTCCTCCTCCGCCCACACACCTCCATTCACGCACTCCTACAACCGTCTCCTCCATGATCCACCTCCTCCACGCGTACAAATGTAAAAAAAGCAGTCTGAAATTTGTAAAAAGATGATATGCTATTTTAAAATACGATCTGGGATTGTAAAAAAAATTCAAGATTGCAAAATAGGTCATTGTATTGTAAAAACCTGGACACGCCCTCCATCTCCAGCATCCTCTCTACCCGCACCTCCTCCGCCCTTCTCCTCCACGACCCACCTCCTCCATGCACGTCCTCCTCCGCCCACACACCTCCATTCACGCACTCCTTCAACCTTCTCCTCCCCTCCCCGCTTACCTTCACATCCACCAGCACGATCTCCGACGTTTGAACCTGTGGAATCGACCAACCTCCTCCCACATGCCATCATCGATGATCTTCGCGACGTAGGTGAACGTGATATGTTGGGGAGGCGATGGAGGATGATAAGCTAAAAATCCCACTAATCCGGATCAGGTCAAAATATCACTCGAGTCGTTGCGACCCGGATCGATGAGAATCTCAGCTTAATCAAGAAAAAATGAAGTTCAGACCATCAAAATCAGAGAAAAATCAAATAAAATCGATAGCGGTCTTGGCTATTAGATTAGCCTGGTATAGCGACCAGGGTCGGACTCAGGGAGCACGTGACGGCCTTGCGGCCTACGAAGTAGTAAAAAAGAATCGATAAAATACAAGTGTTTTTGGTGGATTTTTAATGGTTTTTAATTTTTTTGGATTTTTAATTAATTAAGGAAATAATGAAAGCAAAGAAACAACCAACTTCAAACAATTATTCAATGCATCAAAAATCACTCAAAAATTCAAATAAAAATGTTTTTATGTATTTTATGATTTTTAATTAATTTTTGGGATTTTTTTGATGTTTATTTAATTTCTAAAAATAAAACAAGGTAAAGAACTGGAGGTACTTTCCAGTCAGGAGTAAAAGGCCAATTTAAAATGCAAAAAGGCCTATTTAGCTCCTGGAGTCAATTTTCCTATATACTAGAAAGTTTAAGGAAAATTTGAGCACTGAAATTATTGTTTTGGATTTTTAAAATAATTATTAGAATTTTTATAAGTTTTTAGGTGTTTTTCAATTTTTATGAGTTTTATATGATGAAAAATGACCAAATTTGGTCAGAAAATCAAGCAAGATAAAACACACAGTAGAGAAGTTTTTTAGAATTTTTGGATGAGTTTTAATATTTTTGTGAATTTTTAAGTCAAACAGTAAAGAAAATGCATGTTTTTGTATTTTTAAAAATAGTAAATGAAATCAAAAATGCTACAAAATTTTACAACATAGCAGGAGCCATGTGTCCAATTTTCATCGAATTTGGAGTAGGTTGATATTTTATTCAAAATTAAAACCTAGGTACAATGCACAGGGACCTGTACGCAATTATCCAAAGTTCTGGGGGGCCCGGTGCAAAAATCCCACGAAATCACGCGCGCAGCACGTGTCTGGGGCACTCAGGGACCTAAATGCAAACAAAACAATGTTCTGGGACTATTTGGTAACAGGTACCAAAAGTCCGAGGACTTGTTTGTAAATTACCCATAAATAAGCGCACATGCACAAATAAATCACGCACAGGGTATAAATACAATTATATAAAACTATTCATTCATTTCATAACCATCAAGAACTACCGGGTGAAGTATGCAAATATCCCAAAGAGGCACGTGTCGATGCACGTGCTACACTACAGACAGGGGCGTATATGCAAATAAAATAAAGCTCAGGTCCAAAGTGCAAATAAACCAGAAATAAAACAACTACACTATATATTTACAGGACTAAATACTAACAACTAAAAGCAGAGGGGCCTAAGGACAATTACTCCTTTATTATATCTCGAGGGTCGGATGGCTGCCACGTGGTGGATCGAACGGTCGGGAACAGATGGCACCCCAACGCTGGACTCCTTGGGCTGATCGGACGGCCTGGACCTCGCCACATGGCGGATCGAACGGTGGAGAAGTGTTGTGGCTAAACCTCGGCCATCGGACGGTCTGGATCAACTCCTCCCTTGATCGTGCGGTGCTGGCGCTCCTGGAATGGATGGTTCAGATGCGAACTGGAGCTGGAGGGCTATCCAACGGCTGCTGGAGGTCCTCGAAGAACAAGTGGCCGGCAAACTTCGCCGGCCCAGTACGCTCGCTCCGAGCCTCCGCGGGGGCTTCTGATGATCGAGGAAGCTTCGCCTTGGCCTCCCGCGTCTGTGGGACCTCCCCGATGAATCAACGGAGCTCCGGAGAGCTTGGTCGACCCTAGCGGAGGAGGAGCTCCGGTGCTCAAATGGGGAGGGCTCAGATAGCCTTCCTGGGACCTGCAAAATGGCACCAAAAAGCTCCTGGGTCGAGGGCAAACTGCCTCGACCCCGTAAGCGGCTGTGAAGGTGAGCGGTGCGGTGGTGCGGGCGAACCCCGGCGAAGCGACGGCGGAGGGGTTCGAACCCCAGCTCCTGTACGAGCTGGGTTGAATGGATGGGCGGAGAAGGTGCGCGGGGGGAAGGGCGATCGTGATGGGGGATTCCGATGATCGAACGGAAGGGTGAGATGGTCGGAATCAGCAAAGGTCGGCGATGGCGCGATTTGGGGCTAAATCAAAATCAGAGAAAATGGGAAAGAATCTAAGCTACCTGGGTGGAGGGTTCGACTGGGGACGAGCAGCTGGTGCTCTGGGTCCTTGCCTCGAGGATCGTCGGCGTCCGAGGCTCTGGCGCTACCTCCAGGCGACGCACGTCGGAGCTAACTCGCCGGATCAGTGGTTCCTTGCTCCCTCCTCGCTGCGACATCCTCTGGAGCAAGCTGTCACTCTCGCCGAGACGGTGGAGGTCACTGGGTGGTGAACAAGTGAGCCAAAGATGCGGAATGAGGTGTCGGAGCTCAGCCCTTATACCGCCAGGAGTCCGATAAGAATGGGTCGGGTAGGGTAGTGTGAAGCGTGGATCTCGAGGCGGGCAACCCGGCGAGGGTGTCGGATGTGTCGTGAGTGAAACGGACCCGGGGTTTAGGTGCTAGGTGGTCGGGTTTAGGCGCTAGAATTAGAAGAAATCGGGTCGCCCGCCTAATACCCGTGAGAGGTGGTCCTGGGGGGGGAGGAGTTGACCGGGCGATCAACAACCCCCGTGGACCAATGGGGTCAGGCCACGTGGAAAATATTTAGAAAATCAATTAAAAATAGTAAATGGCCGATTTGTTAAAAACTCAAAACATAAAATATTTTTGTTTTAATTTTTTTTCTATTTTTTAGTGATTTTTAATTAATTTTTTTCAAAAAAATAGGGTACTTACAATATAGTACTATACATAGGTATATATATAATATAGGATTTTTAATTTTGATTTTTAATTAGTTATTTTTATACATTTTTATCCCTATTTTATATTTTATTTATTTATATCATAAAATAAGGAATAAAAGGGTATTTTTATTTTATTTTTATTATTTATATACAAGAGTTAAATAAATAGATAAATACATCTATGTACATGGTATATATACAATGTATTTTTGGTTTTTTAATTTTGTGCTTTTTATTTTGTTTTTGTTTTTGTTATTATTTATTTACAACATAAAAGATAGAATATTTACAAATCTTTATAAAAATTAATTTATTTATGTATAAGGTGAAATAAATCTAAGTGTGGTTGTATGTACATGGTGGATATATACATAAGAGACTTTTTACTTTCTTTTTTTTTCTATTTTTGTTTAGATTTTTGTAATAAATATATACACAATATGTCAAGTCATTTTTATTCCTATTTTTAGAGGAAAATATATTTTTATTTTATTTACACACATGAGCACCCTATCTCTCTCTACTTTGGCCTGTTGGCTCTCCTCTGCCGACTCTCATCTCCGCAAGCTCTCGTCACACCTCTGCCATGAATGCTCCCTGGTCATAAATCTGTCTCTGCATGATCTCCAGGGATGCTAGAAGTGTGTTGTTGACGGCGCCCTGATCAAGAATGTATGTGGAATTCTGGGGCTGCTCATCATTGCATCCCTCACTGCTGGCCATCTCGCGGGTCTCTGCAAAGGTAAAAGACCCCCAACTTAGGTGCCATCAAATGGACAAATAGCTGTGCTGGTTGATGCTCTGGTACCTCAGGACTGGAAGAAGGGTGGTCAAGGGGGAACAGGGTGGTGGCAAATTCAGTTCGGAGAGTAGGTCTGGGCTCTCCGAAATTGCCCTAGATGAGTGGAAGGAAGTGATCGGGAGAGGTGCTGTCAAAGGCAGCCTAAGGAACCTCCTTCCCATCATCGTGATGTAGGGATTATGATGATGAGATCTGGAATGCAAACATGATCAGAAATCAAACCCCCAATTCACCTACACAACACTGAGCTGATGACCGTGAAAGCTCAATCGTTAATCTTGTCTATTTTATTTAGGTGATCAATCAGTCTATCAGAGCGATTAAGCGAGCTGTTGGGAACCCGATGCTCCCAGGAGACTGACCCAATCCCACAATTAGTTTTTCCCAGCCAATATGGGCGCGAACCGTTTACCGACTACCCGATTTGCCTAATATGCTAAGGAAGTCCCGGACCGATTACCGGCTACCTGGTGAAATCCTCACTGGAGAACAACCAACCGCAAAACCAGTAGTCTGAAAGGAGTTCAGGTATGGCTCTAGCCTAGTGTATGGGTCACTCTCTCGCTACAAACAAACCAACCAATGAGGGGGTGACTCTCTCAAAACAAGAGATTTTATGATGAAGTGTGTTTAGGGTCCAATTTGCATTAGCAGTCCCAATTTTTACTGTTTTCACCTTTTAGGTATTTTTCAAATAAAAACAATGCCTAACAACATTTTGGATTTCCTTTGGTTATTTTGAGTCCAAAAACTGGGGGAGGAAGTCGAAAAAGCTGATGCACGATCAAACACAATGACACATGCAGAGATAAAATGCATACCTGTCTCCAGCACTCTACATGCAGGTGATCCACACATAAATTAAAGACCGAAAATAAACTAACTATATGATGCATGAAGAAATCGGACTTAGACGAGCAATTTCTTATGATCGTGAAGAACATAACTAACTAATCAGAAAGAAAGGTCTAAGTCCAATCTCGGATGCCGATCGGTGTCTGCCACAACGGATCCTACACGCACTGTATACGGCCTCTAACGGCACGTGACCTCTCAATCGATCGAGTTAGCTTTTTATTATTTATTTTTAGCTAGGTACAATGATGATCTATAGAAAAAGCAAGCAATTAGGTGTTGGGCCTTAGCTATTTACATCACAATCACAAAAAATCCTAAGTCGAGGGGCCAAAACTTCGATAATTAAATAGAAAGTAAGGAGATCCAAACAAAAACCGTGGAAAAATCCAGTGAGGTCCCCCGAGCACACCGGTGCTCTGCGAAACAGACCTCGAAATGTCTAAGTGTCCTAAATGGAGTCCAAGTCTACAATTATTACAATAATAATTTGCTGAAAGTAAACTATCTATTTAATAAAACTAAGTCCTTCTGCTCTTCTACTCATCCTCAGGTGCTGTCTCCTCCAACA